>WOXC01006796.1:0-525953 GCA_011680675.1 Gymnobelideus leadbeateri | reverse complement strand
GGGCGGAGCCAAGATGGCGGAGTAGAAACAGCTTGTCCAAGCCTCTCTGCCCCCAGATTCCCCACAAACTAAGTAAAAAAGGACTCTGAACAACTTCTGGAGCCCCAGCACCCACAGAATGACACAGAAAAGCTAACCTCCCGCTGAGGACAGCCCAGCAGCCCTGCAGGAAGGACCAGCGCAGCGGTCTGGGAGCCGGCAACGCGCAGAGCGCAGAGCACAGAGCACAGGAGCCCAGCCGAGCCCAGGTCCGCGTAAGCCGAGGTTTTAGCCCCAGGGCGGCAGGGCCAGCAGCCAGCTGGAGGAACCCCAGAACACCAGGAGCTGTGGCGACTCCAGAATTATCAACATAGACATGCCTAGGACAAAGTAAGAGGTTAGTGTCCTATGGACTTTGGGACCAGTATTTGGGAATGCGTCGGCTCCCTCCCCTGGGGGCTAGAAGCCACTGAGGAGACACGCCATTTTGTAGTTTTCAGAGGCAGCTCCGGCTCCCAGCCTACAAATCGTGGGGAGATCCAGCGATCAGTCTTGGGGGATAATCGCTCTTGCTTTAACCTCCTGGATCTGGATTGTGATCTAGGGTGGAAGTCGTGGGTGGGTTTACAGCTTGCCAGAAACGGAAGTTGCCCCCCACACGTTCGGGACGAAAATTCCTCTAGCTGGCCTTAAAGCCATAGTGTGGCAACAAGCCCAAAAGTCAAGTAATTAAGTGGCAACATGCCAAGGCAAAGGAAACAGAAAAATGCAACCCTAGACTCCTATTTTGGGGGCATAGAGCGGGAAAAGGACTGTGAGGTCAGAAGTCCTGCTCCAAAAGCCCCAGGGGAAAACATGAGCGGGTTGCAGGCCATAGAGGACCTTAAGAAGGACTTTAAAAATCAAATAAGAGAAGTGGAGGAAAAATTAGAAAGAGAAATGAGAAGGATGCAGGAAAAGTATGAAATGAGGGTCAACAGCCTGACTGAGGAAAACAACACCTTAAAAAATAGACTAACTCAAATGGCAAAGGAGGCCCAAAGGGCAATGAGGAGAAGAATGCCTTAAAAAGTCGAATTTGCCAGATGGAAAAAGAATCTCAAAAGTTCACTGAGGAGATTCATTCCTTCAGAGTTAGACTGGAGCAAATGGAAGCTAGTGACTTTATGAGAAATCAAGATGCTGTTAAGCAGATCCAAACAAGCGAAAGATTAGAAGGCAATGTGAAATATCTCATGGGAAAAACCACTGACCTAGAGAATAGATCCAGGAGAGACAATTTAAAAATTATTGGACTACCTGAAAGCCATGATCAAGGAAAGAACCTAGAAATCACCCTTCAAGAAATTCTCAAGGAAAACTGCCCTGATGTTTTAGATCCAGAGGGCAAAATAGAGGTTGAAAGAATCCACAGATCACCTCCTGAAAAAGATCCCAAAAAGAAAACTCCCAGAAATATTATAGCCGGGTTCCAGAATCCCCAGATCAAGGAGAAAATACTACAAGCAGCCAGGAAGAAACAATTTCAATATTGTGGAAACACAATCAGAATAACCCAGGACCTGGCAGCTTCTACACTGAGGGATCGAAGGGCACGGAATATGATATTCCAGAGGGCAAAAGAACTGCGAATGAACCCAAGGGTCACCTACCCAGCAAAACTGAGTATTTTGTTTCAGGGGAAAATATGGTCATTCAGTGGAATAGAGGACTTTCAAGCATTCTTGAGGAAAAACCAGAGTTGAATAGAAAATTTGACATCCAGACACAAGAAGTAAGAGATGCCTGAGAAGGTAATCAGGGAAAAGAAATCAAAAGGAACTTATCAAAGTTGAACTATTTACATTCCTATATGGAAAAGCAATATCTGTGACTGATGATATCTTTCTCACTATGAAAATAATGGAAGAAGGGGGTGTGGTCATATGAATACATATGTGAATGTGTGTGTATATGGTTACAGTTATATATGGATAGAGGGCATAGGTTGAATTTGTTGGGAAGGGAGAATACTCAAGGGATGAAATTATGAGGTGAGAGAGGAAAGTGGCAAGAGGAGATGGGGAGAGACATGGTAGGGTAAACTATCTCATGTAGGGGAAGTGGGTGCAAAGGAGGGGGAGAATAAGGAAGGCTAAAAAGGCAAAACCACATTCACATTGAATTTGGTTCAGGGAGAAAATGACATACATACTAAATGGGATATCTCAACCTGCAGCAGGATAGGGGGAAGGGGGATGAGAGGAGGGATGATGGAAGGGAGGGCATCCTTGGGGTGAGGGGAGGTTGGAAGTACCCACTATAGAAGAGGGACAGGATCATGTAGGGAATGGACCAGGTGGGGAGTGGGATGAGTGGGAGGGAATTATAAGCAGCCTTGTACAATATATCTACCATGATAATGTTTTGCATAGCTAGACATGTACAACATATACTGAATTACTTATCTCCCAAGAAGGAATGGGTGACAAGGGAGGAAGGAAATGGATCTGAAATTCGAGGTCGTAACATTAGATGTTTCAAATATATATAAATACTATTATTAATACTCTTTTGCCTATAATTGGGAGATAAGATGTGCAGGCATTGGGACACAAAGATTCATCTTCCTCTAATGGAAAAGTCGATGGGGGTATAGGAGAAGGTATGGGAGAGAGCAGATTGGAGGAAGCGATATCTTGTGGGACTGCTATTCTGGGAGGTTGGGTAGGGGAATAATGGGGGGAAAATGATTGTAACTCAAAATCTGGCGGAAATGAATGATGTAAAACAGAAGTTAATAAAACATTTGTTTAAAAAAAAAAAAAGAAAGGCAGGATATCCCAAAAATCTTAGTGCAGTTTTAAGCCAATAAGGCTGTACTATGGCAAAACTAATTTACCTTAAGTGCTGATGATGAAAGACAAATGCCAATTATTTCTATTTATTTTACTAAGCATAAATTTCCAATTGTCTTGGTACAAAGGAAATTCGTAGAAAGAATAAATGTGTTTCTACATTCAAATGGTAAAATAGTCTAACATTCAAATATTAAATCTACCCCGTTTAATCTTTACAAATTAAAGATATTGCTTCTAAATCGAAAAACTGATATTTGATTAAAAACGAATGATTAAAAACTGCTGAATAATTTCACTTTGCAAACATGCCAAAAAATGTATCCAAATACAGTACAATACTATCTGCAAGTGTCATAAAGTTTTAGGTCATCGACACTGTTGGATCATAAACCTCCTCTTTGACAAGCAATATTGGAAAAACGGGGTGGGGGAAATAGGGTAGGGTTTTCACCAATACTCAGGAAAGTAGGACACGTCACAGCTGATAGATTTAGTGTAGAAAAAGACCTCAATGGCTAAGAATTGGAACTAAGGAATGCCCATTGACTGGGGAATGGCTAAACAAGCTGCACTATATGGTTGTAATGGAATATAACTGTGCTATAAGAAATAACAAGCAGGGTGATTTCAGAAAAACCTGGGAAGACTTATATGAACTGATGCACAGTGAAGTAAACAGAGTGGGGAGAATGTTATACACAGTAATAGAAATACTGTTTGATGAAGAACTGTGAATGACTTAACTATTCTCAGTAATACAATGATCCAAGACAATCCCAAAGGACTAATGATGAAGTATACTATCAGCCTCCAGAAAAAGAACTGATATTGACTGAATACAGACTGAAACATAGTATATTTCACTTTCTTTCATTTTTTTTCTTTTATTCAAGTCTTCTTGCACAAAATGACTAGTATGGAAATGTTTTACATAATTGCACATATATAACCTATTGCTCAGTGTCTCAGGAATGGGTCAGGGGAAGGAGGGAGGAACAGAATTTGGAACTCAAAACTTTAAATAAAAATGTTAAGGAAAATAAGAAAAGAAAAAGACATTAAAGGTCATCTTGGAGTCTAACCCTCTCGTTTTATGGATGAAGAACCTGAGGCCTGGAGAGGTTAAGATCTGTCCAAGGTCACCCAAGTAGTAAGAAGTAAATGCAGGATTTGACGCCCTCCCCCATCCCCCAGCCTCTAAAGTCAGTACTCCTTCTTGTATCATGACAAAATGCCAGTCTACATGTATATGTAGGAAAAGTCATGGAATGGCTACCCACCAATACAAACACTTCTGCATGCTTAACACAATGAAAGGGACACACCCGAGACTGAAACACGGAGCACAAATGTTAAAAAATGTTTAAAAAAAAAAAACACTCCCGTAGCTCCTTAGTTAGTGCTTGACTTGCAATTTCCTCAGGAGTAAGTAGGGAGGAGAGCAGGAAAAGTATGCACTGTCATCTAGGGTGAACTGAAGATTGCTCAAGCCAAACCCACAAGGTGACAAGTAGTAGTAAACAGAACCCTTGCTTCCCCACAAACCCATCTGGGAAGAAGTATCAACATCAGGCTCGAGCTGACACCTTCTTCAGAGCCTTCCTTCTCCCTACCCCAATCCCCAAAGGCCTGGAGCGGGCTGCCGAAAGGAAAGGGGTGCAGTAACGGGACTGGCTGACAAAGCAAAGGGGGGTCGGGGGGATCGCCCCTGAGCCCCGCAGCTCGCCTCAGACCTGCGCTCCTCCCGGGACAGTCCAGGGCCCCCACGCACTGGAGAGCCGGGCTGGGAGGGAGAAGAGCGGAGACCTAACACTTCAGAGGCTTCCCCTAAGAGATCGGGGTCCCCCGGCCTACCCTGGCTAGCCCCGGCTTCCACACCCCCAAAAAAAGAAAGCTCCAGCCCAGTGTGGGTGAGGATGCAGGGCAGGACGGCCAAAGGGGGCGGGGGAGGGTCTCTGAGACCCACCTCTGCCCCCCCAGATTCCTTCTCCCTCCTCCTCCTTCTCCACAAGAAGACCGAGACCTTCCACCCCAAGCATCCGCAGCCTCCCGCGCCCGCCCAGCCGCAGGTCAGGCTTCACGCCGGGCCGCCCCTGGGCCCGTCCGGTCCCGGGGGTCCGGCCCGGGGAAGGGGGCCCCCGGCGGCGCCGCCGCAGAGCTGGGGGCGGGGAGGGGAGCGGGGCCGACACCTCCTCTTACCGGCTCTGGGCGGGGAGAGGGACGGGCCTGGAAGGAAGGGCGGCCTCCAGCTCCTGCTCCGGCTCCAGCTCGGGCGGCGGCGGCGGCAGGAGCTGCTTCTCCCGGAGGGCCCCCACGGGTCACTCACCGCCAGCCGCCCGGTGTTTTCATACAAACCCCGGCAGCAGGCTAGGAGGAGGAGGCGGCGGCGGCGGCGGAACCTGTCCGCATCCCGGGCAACGTCACCGCGCCGCCCCGCCCCCACCCGGCTTCCCGCCCCCCCCTTCGTCCCCCGCCTCCCCTCCCCTACTTGGGGGGGAAGCACGCGCCGCCCCACCCACCCCCCACTCCTTCCCTGCCCCTCGCTGGCCGGAGGGGGGAGCACGCGCCGACCCAGCCCACCCCCCTACCCTGCCCCTCACGGGCGGGGAGAGCACGCACCGCCCCCCCTGGCGGGCGGGAGGATGGGGGAGCACAGGCGCTGTCACCGCGCCGCCCCGCCCCCACCCGGCTTTCTCCTCCATCACCCACCCTTTCCTGGTCGGCTTTAAGACAGGGGAGAGGAGGCTTGGGCAAAGCGTATGGAAAGGAGGAGAAATGTGGCCGGTGGGCAAGGGGTAGAAGGGGCATCAGAAAATGATGAGGATACTGGGCCCTGTAGGCCTAGCCTCTTCCCCACCCCACCCCCATCCTTACCCAGCCCCAGGGACCGGCGCCGGGAGGCGCGAACTGCCAGCTGATGGCACGCGATGCCTCTCTCCCCGCTAAGATTACTGGCTCGAGAGGCTCCCCATGCCTTTCTTCAGCTCATCTTTGCCATGCATGTGCGAAATGCTGCCCATAAGCCCGCCTGTGCTCCCAGGACCAAACAGCACACTTTTTTCCCGGGACCAACTATACTGGTCACCCACCCGAAAGCGTGGAATTCATCAGACCTGGCTTCTTTAATCCTCACTGGGTGAACAGAACTATCACACACTTTGAATTAAATGGCAAAGATCTAATGGTTGATGGAGTGGGGAATGAAACTTAAAATGAGGAGACAATACGGGCAAATATACACAACCAGCATATATTTTTCGTGTATTTTGCATACATGTAAAATGTAAATTACAGTTTCAAGTGTTGGTTTGATTAGAGAAAGCATGAAGATGAAGATCTAGGGCAAAGGGTGATGTAATAAGGGTTCTTGTCAGAAAGAAAGGAAAAGAGCATGAAGTCTCTGAAGGTGAAAAGAAAGTTATTAAAAATGAGTGCTGAGACATGGGTACTAAACATAATTGTTGTATTCTTCATAATTATGCCTAAGGCTGACTCTAGATCCCTATATACATATGGATATTCATATAATATGTATATTATATGTGTGTACATATGTATGTATGTATGTTTGTACCAAGGGATATCACATGGCTCACAGAGAGGTAGGAATAGCTACTACATATCTAGTGTCTCTTGCCTCCACCCTTCTCCAAGGAAGACTTTAATTCCTATCAGAGAGGCAGGAGGTTGGAGCCAGAGGCTAACCTTCACTCTGCTCTCCTCAGAGAGAAGGGGGTAACAAGGTAGAGTCATATTTCTGTTCCCTTAAGGAACAGTGAAGGGGATGTAATTTTAAAATTCAAGCTAAACTACTGATCACTATTTTTTAGTAAGAAGGGGAGCCATAAACTTTATAGCCAAGACTTGATTCCTTTCACACCAAAATATCAGTTCCAAAATGAATACACATGGAATTTATCCAAGGCAATAGCATAACAGAAATTAAATAAAATATGCATATGAAAGTATGTTAGACAATACATACTCTCCCTTTGGGAGTGAATTAACTTAGTTGAACTGAGAGAAAGAGAGAGTTCCAGATCTCCTCCAAAGGGAAATTTTCAGAGATCTCTAGTGTAGCAAGCTGTAAATAGAGATGATTGGAATTCTACATGCTGGTTCCTTTTTCTCCCTTTATCAACCTGAAGAGAAGTTGATATTGTGCATCTTTCTTGAACTTGAAAACCACGAGAACCTAAACAAATTGAAGAAACAGCTCCCTCTTCTCTCCTGCTTTCATCAGCTCCACTCTGTCCCTCTCACACAGGTAAGGGTCATTGAGTCCCATCAGTACGGAGATGGTCCCATACTAATGGGCTTTAGGGCATGGGTTACATATAATTTTGGAGAATAAGTATGAAAAGATTCCTTTTAACACACAAAAAATATTTATTCCCATTAACATAGTGGTTGGTCCTTCCAATACAGTGAGATGACTAGATGAGCAGGCTTAGTAGTACAAAGTTCTTTTCTACATGAATTAACTTCAATCTATCACAGTATTAACCAATAGAATACAACTGGAAAATAGCAAAGGTGAAACAAGATCTGCTCTTCCTGATGATTGTAAGAAGGCAGAAAGGAGACAGTAGCTAAAGAAAGGAGGAATTTTTGAGTGGAATCTTGAATACAAAAGCCACTGAAGAGCCAAACCACATTGTACTTACACCACACAGATGATCTGATCCTTTGGATCAGGCATCTGTCAGTTTTAGATACTTCCAAGATAGCAATTTAATTCAGTTTAACTAGGAGTTTGTAAAAACCTATTCTTTCTGTGCAAACTATTCAGACATCATAAGGCATTTCCCCTGAAAGGAAACATTCCTTTTATTGATTGCTCTAGATTTTTGGCATGTGAGTGTGAGTGGGGTGGGGGAAATACTTCAATAACAATTTGGGGGCAGCATGATCTGAATTTTGCCAGGCACTTTTAAGAAAGTTAATTGAGCAAGCTCTGTCATAACAATCTTGTCTCTCCAACTATTTCAGGGAGAGGGGAATGAGATTGTACTTGTGATATTATTTCTGTTATTTTACCATTCTTTCCTCCCCAACTAAGTGTCTCATTATTCTGATGTTATTCTTTGCCTTGGTCCAGTAGTATGGTAGCAGCTGAATTTTTATACCCAAATTCACTTTAGAAGTTCCTAGTTTTCAACTAGGTGGGAACAAAACAAGCTGTATAAGATAAATTCTCTCCTCTGCTATCTCTTCCCCATCCTTCCTCCTTCCATATCTTCTCTGTATTTCCTCCCTCCCTATCTTCTCTGTCCTCTCTCTTCTCCTTTTTTTCCCTCCCTCCCTTTCCCTACTCTCTATCTTTTTCTTTCTCTTTATGTCTCTCTTCCTCTTTTTCTGTCTCTCTATCTCTGTCTCTGTCTCCATCTATCACTCCATGGCTCTTAAATCTGCCTTCTGGCATTAAGCATAACAAATTTTAATCACTCTTTGACAGGACAGTCTTGAAATGCTTAAACACAGTGATCATGTCACCCCTAAGTCTTTTATTCTCCAGGACAAACAAGCTCGTTCCCTTGGTATGTCCTCATTAGAGACATATACCTTTAAAGATGCAGATCTATGACTTGATTTTTTTTATCTTCTAACTCCAAGGTCAATGCTGTTTCCATTACTCCACAATGCAAATTCATGTATTTTCTTCTTTTTATCTTTATTTTATCCTATTTTTCTTTCCATTCCTCCCCCATTCATGCTTTAAGTACCTCTAAAGTTTCCTTCATCTTCTCTACTTCATCTTTTAACCATTTATTTTCTACACAATGTTATGTGTAAGGAATTTTCAAAGGAAAACTTGCTTGGAGTATTCAGCAGCTTTTTGGCCCCACTTCATAAGAAGTAGCTTCTAAAAAAGAAACTATATCTATACCTATCACTGCAGTAAGCAAAGAACCACTTCCTATTTGATTTTTGCAACCAGGCATCACATAAATATGAATGTCTTCTAAATGTAGAGCCCTCTGAATGAGCCTTCTAACAGTAGAGATTGACATTGATTAATCAATATCTCTTTCAAACTACTGCTTGGCTCAACTTCTCCATGTTCCTCCTAGCTAATTAAAATTAACAAGATCTTAGAAAGTATTCTTTGTCACAGAGACTGGGGAAGAGAAAGGTACATATTCAGAAATGAATGTGCTAAAAAAAAAGTTTTTTTTCTTAATGTGAAGGGATCCATATTCATAATCATCAAGCCTTGTTTTATTGGTGATCCAAATTCTCCTTGGATTGCAGATACATTCTAGAAGGTCTTTGAATCAGAGATTTAGATCATAGGATTTAGAACTGAAAAAGACCTCATGAATTCTCTTTTCCAAATTCCTTCAATCTGTTTACCAGATGAGGAAACTGAAACCCAGAGGTTGAAGTGATTGCCCAAGGTCACACAAATTGTTGAGTTATGGTTTAAGTTGTCTTATTCCAAATCTAATCTTCTCCTCACTTATGCCATTCTATTTCTCACACAATTCATGTGGCTTGTGGTCAAACAGATTGAGAGAAATATAAAATTTTCCTGGGACAGAGCAAGACTAGCCATGCCACACAGAAATTTTAACATGGATGATAACAGAAAAAAATTAAATGGTCGGTAATTTAAAAGAGGGGCTAAATTGAACTTGGAGATGAGACGCTGGGGAATGGTACCAAACCAAATGGAAATTGTGCCATCTTCCCCTCCAGCTATTTGGACAGGACTGGGAGACCTAGACAGTTTTTACCCTATACAAAATGATTTGTCACCTCCCCACACACACTTGCCAGTATGCAAAGGGACAGAAACACAACTAAACTGTGATGATGAAATATCCCACCAACCTCCCTCTATATTTCCCTTCTCAGCCAAACACTTTGAAATAGCTGTCTATATTTGATGCCTTCACTTCTTCTCCTCTTGATCTCCTAAACAGCAATCTGTCTTCCAAATTTACAATTCAACTGAAACTGCTCACTTTAAAGGCACCACTGATCACTTAACTGCCAATCCTAATGACCTTTTCTTAATCCTCATCCTTCTTGATCTCTCAGCTACTTTCCTCTACTTACTTTGGGTCCCTTCATATTGGCCTACTTCCTATTCCTCACAAGATTTGAGCCTGGTGACCACTCCCTGGATAAAGTCTTCTCTCTAAATTTTCCTAACACTTGCTCTCTCTTGATTTTCTTCCTACCTCTCTAACCACTCCTTTTCAATCTCCTTTGCAAGATCTTCATCCACTGTGCACGTCCCCCAAGTCACTGTCCTAGCCTCTCTTCTATTTTTGTTCAATATTCTTTCTTACTGATCTCATCAGATACTATGGGTCTCATCTCTAATTTAGATAACTTGCAGATCTACTTATCCCACCTTAATCTCTCCTGAGCTCTATTCCCATATGGCCAATTGTCTACTAGAATTTTGAACTAGATGTCCCCTGCATATCACAAATTTAACTGTTCAAAATAAAACTCATTATCCTTTTTCCACAAACTGATCTCTCTTCTGAATTTCTCTATTACCATCAAGGACAATACCATCCTTCCAGTCATTCAGGTTGATAGTTTCAGTGTCTTCCATACTTTCTCCACATATCCAATCTAGTGCCAATATTATCATTTCTATCTCTACAACATGTCTCACATACATCCCCTTCTCTGCACCAACCCTAGTTCAGGCCCCTACTCCCTCTCATTGGGCTCTCATAAAAACCTTTTAATTGGTCTCCTTTTCTCAAGTCTCTCCTCCTCTCAATATCTGTCTTCTATATAGCTGCCCTAAAGGACATGTCTGACCATGCCAGACCTCTATTTAAATTCCACTGGTTTCCTACCACTATAGAACCAAATATAAACACTTCTTATTTGGCATTTAAAACTGTTTACAGCTTTGCCCTTTGAACTTGGAGATGAGACACTGGGGAATGGTACCAAACCAAATGGAAATTGTGCCATCTTCCCCTCCAGCTATTTGGACAGGACTGGGAGACCTAGACAGTTTTTACCCTATACAAAATGATTTGTCACCTCCCCACACACACTTGCCAGTAAGCAAAGGGACAGAAACACAACTAAACTGTGATGATGAAATATCCCACCAACCTCCCTCTATATTTCCCTTCTTAGCCAAACACTTTGAAATAGCTGTCTATACTTTCCAGTCTTCTTACATACTACTTTTTTTTCTTGATTCACTCTGTGGTCCAACCATCCTGGCCTATTTGCTTTTCTTCACTAGCTGCTTCATCTCTGATTTCCTCATCTTTTCACTGGTCATCCACCATACCTAAAAAATGTTCTCCTTACTCACTCCCACTCTTATCCTTGGCTTGCTTCAAGACAGCCAAAGCTACACATTCTGAAAGAGACCCTGACTATTCTCAACCTCATTTCACCTCCCACTCCCATTTATTCCCACTGTCAACTGGACGGATTTGGCCTCTAATCTGTGACTGGCTGGAGCCACACAGAGCAGGCTAGAGATAGGAGAGTCAGGAATCAAACAGAAGTTTAATTTCAAAGTGAGGGAAACAACTTGCAAGCAAAGACACATGTGCCAGAGACCTGCTTTTAGTCAGGGGACACACGTTAGTGTAGGCTAGACCTGTACAACTTAGCAGTGGGTAGGGGCCAAAATCAAAATAGGTTAAACTTCCTCTGGCCACAGATGTTAGACTAGAGAGTGGCTGACAATGGTTGGTTGCCGCAGGTCACCTGACAAACAGGAGAATGTACAATGGCAACCTTACATTTTTCAAGGGCCTCCAGAAATCCTTTGGCAGCCAAAAGTCGCCCACAGCGCCATATGTTGTGCAGTCCTGGTGTAGGCAGATCTCAAAACTTATACCTATGGCTACACAATGACAGGTAACAGCAACAATGAGACAAGTTTGATTCATAGCAGGGCTTCATGATCAGAACGTGGGTACCTGTCTGAGCTTGTCCAAGCTCAGAGTCCACCTGGTGCTGGTCCAAGCAATATAATAATTATGTGAAACAATTCTGGGATTTTGCTGTGGCTGAGATCATCCAGAGGGTGAGCGCAAAGGACTGTTGTTCTGCATAGCTTTCTTGCCAAGCCTTAGGAAAACAGGGTGTCTTTACCTTGTATCTACTTTATATGTACCATGTACATGCCTATATATGTATATTTTGTATCCTCATTAGAATACAAGCTCCTTAAAGGCAGATACTTTTTTTTCTTTTTTTTCTATGTATCCCTATAGCAGCAAGCACCCCAGCATCCCTAGGGTAGCTGCCAACACAGGTTCTTAGATCTGTTTTTCTAAAGGAAAGCAACTCAAAATAGGTTAACAATCTTGCTTTAATCAATCAAGCATATCATTTACCTAGTTCAAGGGAAAAAGTCAGCACCCCGAACTTCAGAGTATACAGAGGTTACAAACAGAAATTACAAGAAGACAAAGAAACAAACAGATCAAGCAGACAGGCCTCCAACTGTCCAACCATTACATCCATACCTAATCACAGTTATCAGAGAGGGAAGCATCAACATCTGGATTTTCAAAGGGAAGGGGGCTCTCACCGGCTGCCCAATCACACAACACTTCTCAAAGTGAGCCCCAAAACAAAGCCTCACATAAGGATTTATATAGCCTTCTCCTGGCTCAGAGAATGTAACCCACTGCCCAATCACAAAGTATCTCCTAAAAAACAAGCCTCCTACCACAGGCTCCAGGTGCACTTGAGCCTATCAAAGGGCCTAGGTACAGGGAAGATCTTACACAAAACAATCTTAGAAAGACAGCCACAACATAAATTTACATTCCCATTACAACCCCCAGTGCTTAGCACAATGGTTGACTTATAAGTACTCAATAACCCCCTGATTCACTGATTGATTCATTGATTGACTTGATTAAGAGAGGGGAATTCGGGTGGCTAGGTGGTACAGTAAATAGAGCACTGGCCCTGGAATCAGGAGGGCCTGATTTCAAATCCAGCCTCAGACACTTAACACTTACTAGCCATGTGATCTTGAGCAAATCACTTAACCCCAATAGCCCTGTCTTCCCTCCTTCAAAAAGAAAAGGGAATCATTGTCAAATCCAAACAAGTGGCAGAGTCCACCCCAAGTTGTCTCAAAATAGAGAGGTCAATAAAAGATTTCAGAATTCCTGGGGCAGCTAGGTGGCGCAGTGAGTAGAATGCCGGCCCTGGAGTCAGAAGAACCTGAGTTCAGATGTGGCCTCAGACACTTAACACACACAAACAAAAACCTAGCCGTGTGACCTTGGGCAAGTTACTTAACCCCAATTGCCCTCCAAAAAAAAAAAAAAGATTTCAGAATTCCTGAGCCATCATCCCTGATTGGAAACTGACCTTTTTAGAGTTTTTAGCTGATTGGAAAAACCCCGTATAGAGGTCTTACTAGCTCTCTCTTTCCTTCATATAGGTGATGACACCTGTCTCATTAGTTAATAGGCTCACAGTTTTAAAGTTGAGAGGAATCTTAGAGGTTATAAAATCTAACCCTCTCATTTACAGATGAGGAAACTGAGGCCAAGAGAGATTAAATGATTTGTTCCAGGTCACACAGACAGTAAGTTGTAGGGCTGGGACTGAGACTCAGGTCCTCTGATTCCAAATCCCATACCTTTTCCCCATACTTTGTTCTCCCTTATGGACTTAATCAGATCACACCTCAGCCTATCTAAGCTCCTATTCTAATTCCCATCCCCTGCAACTGTGTTTCACTTGAGATCATTTACAAAAGGCATTAACTCTGTACCACTCTTTAATCATAATAAAAGATGTGAATAAAAAAACAAATGCACCAATACACCCAGCTAGGTATATTCTCTCCACCCTATAGCCCTCCTCAAAATCAAGTGCAATGACCTTTTCTACAAGCCAAGTCCCAAACCTAGGAGCTCTCCTCCCTCCTTCCCACAGGGAACTCCTAAGAAGTCATTTACCCTAAGGTTTTCTCCCTCTTGGCAAAAGCATCCCAGGTTTAAAGTGAATCACGTAAGCACATTGTCATAAAAGCTCATATACAATTTCCACATAGGAAAAACTGTTGTCTCCTGAGAATTTCGTGTGGAAGTCAGTGTCTCCAGAGAAACAACCCAAAAGCAAAGCTTGCTGAAGTTTGCAAATAAATGTTTTGTAAGAACAAAAATTAGTAATTCCCTAAACAATTCTCAATTTCACCCTATCTTCAAGAATCTCATAATTAGGATAATTAGGGAAGAAAATAATGGGAAAATGTTTGAGTTACTTGTGTTATGTATCCCCTCTTTACATTTGTGAGCTGCATTGACAGTAGGGACTAGGTTTTGTTTTGTTTTAATTTAATGTTTGAGTCTCCCCCAGTGCCCAGCATAGTACTCTCTGACTAGTCCCAGATGGTAAACCAATATCTGTTGAAAAGGCTGAAATCTAATGGTATGAAAAGCCTAGAGAAGTAAAAAGGAAGGGCTAAGAGTGAAAACATTTTCTGATTTTACAGGATTTTTATCATTACACCAGTGTGAACAACCACACTTAAATCATTAACTCAAACCTATAAGATCTTGGTAAGTATTCTCCATTTCTAACTGTTGGAGGCATGAAGAGCCTGAGAATCTAGAGCCTACTATTGAAATATGTACCTGACTATAAGGAACGGGAAAACTCAAAAGTGATAAAGCTATGCTTTTTCTCAAAAAGAACCCCTATTATTAAAAATTTTTAAGAACAACAAAACCAAATAAATATACATTTACAACTATTTACAATTAAAAATTAATTTCTATTTATGGTCTATCTATAACTGCTCTTTGGCTGTTCCTTCTTTATCCCTTTCCAGTACTTATTCATCTTTCTCCTTGCATGTATAGTTTTCCTTTCATTTTCTCACAGACAATATGTATAGTAGTTTGTTCCCCCCACACCTACACTGGTTATGAAATCTTTAATTTTTTCATACAAGTCTTTCTAAGAAATTTTTTTTAATTCCTCACATTTACAATTTTAAGGGGCACTACAATATTCTATTATATAGATGTTTATTCAGTCATTTTAAAGAGATCATTTAGATTATTTCCTGATCTTTGTAAATGCAATGCTAATATACAAAAAGTCTTACTGTGATTTTAAACTTTTAAAGTTAAAAACACCACTATGCTAATTGTTTTGGAACATATGTACAAATGACATATGCATTTATACATATTCGTGTCTGAGATCAGAGACTTTGAGATTAAATCCTGCCTCTGTCACTTATACTCTGTCACTTAGGCTAGTCTCTGAGCCTTAGTTTCCTCATCTATAAAATGAAGGGGTTGGACTAGATGGCCTCTAAAGCCCCTTACAGCTCTCAATCTATGATCCTCTAGTCATGTCCCCCTTCTCTGACACACACTGGCTGTGTGATTCTGGAAAAGTCACTTAACCTTTCACTGTCTCAGCAACTCTTTAAAACTAGAAGATGCTGACCTGCATTGTTAGAAGGAATTGCTTCACCCAAGAGTGCCCTAGACCAGTGAAATCACAGGACCAGACCCTATTTAAAAATCTCAGCGATTTTTAACTGTATTTTGAATTAGTTCCATTAAAAAGGATTAATAGATCAAAGGAGATAATTAGTTTGTGACTTGACATGTTTGATACCATTTTTCTGGATAGCGGTCTTCCTTTTAGAAGCAAGCCCTTCATTAGTAACATTAGGAGAAAAGTATCTAATTTTCTTATATCCATTGAAATTGATGAGAGAATGTAGAATTCTATAAAAAGCTGCCTTCTTTGAAAGTCTTCTCCACTGTAGTGACCTCATACTAATTAAAATGATTCAGGGAAAGTCCATCTGAAATTGAGAAAACTACTAATAAAACAAGTGGTTGTATTGTTTTTGTAGAGACAGACTGCTAAGTCTCCTATCCCCTTTCAAGCAAGCCCCTACCTTCTCATTTACAGGGAATGTCCCATGTATATGTATAAGATGTGACCTACTTCCATACATAAGAGGAAACATGGACTGGAAGAAGAGAATGGAGACATCAAGGTATGAGGGACCTCGAGAGAGGCCTGAGCAACAGTACATATAAAAATAGAAAGGGAATTTACAAGGGTGGATAGGTGGCACAGTGAATAGAGCACAGGCCCTGGAGTCAGGAGGACCTGAGTTGAAATTCAGCCTCAGACACTTCACACACACACACACACACACACACACACACACACACACACACACACACAATACCTAGCCATGTGACCTTGAGCAAGTCACTTAACCGCAACTGCCCAACTGCCCTCCAAAAAGCAAAAAAATTGGAAAAAAAAAAAAGAACATCATGGTAGGAAACTAGATGCAGTCTTTGGTAACCCAAACCTATCTTCCTATCGGTACTTGAGTCATGTGAATTGTATAGATCCTAAGGGGAGGCAGGACCCATGAGAAGAATTTGATGGCTTCCAGAAGTGGAAGGAGAGGTTTCCTAACAGAGAAGAAACTTGGACATGAACCCATTCTGCATTTGTCAAGCAAAATAAAATCCATGCTGTATTTGATATCTTATTGGCCTAATTGCTTGCAAGGGTGCTGGGGTCCTTTTTGGGCAAAACACCACAAGCCAGATAATATTTCCAAGATTCTCCTGAGTAGGTGAATGGGCATAAAAGAGAGAAATTTTGTGAGATGCTTCCTAAAGTTATACCCATTAATAGGTTACCTTTTTAGGGCTCATCATGGATCGCTGATTTTTTTGGAGGATAACTAAGTTGAGACCACACCCTTGCGAGCACTAAGGCAGGTATGAGCATGGGGGGCATTGTTTTACTGTTTATTACTCTGAGTGCTTGCAATTCTATTCTTAATAGCCACCATGAGCGCTGATGAACATTTACGGGTATGGGCTCTTACCAAGGATTGTTATACCAGAGAGTGTCTATGAGCTATGTTAAGGACAATTTTGAAAGACTTTGACATATCTGTGGGTTGGGTTCTTTGGTGGGGGTGCTAGAAGATATAAAGCAGTAGGAAAGGTATTGAGGAGGGAGGGTGATGCAGCTTCTGCCTCATGTGAGCTGTCTAAAGCATTCCTCAGTCCCTAAAGAGCTAGCAGGATGGAGAGGAGATGAGAGTTTGGAGTTGTTGTTCAATTATCCAGTTGTCACAAACACTAAGGAAAAGTATGTCTCTTGTAGAAGACAAAGGAAGATGTATAGAAGACACAAAGGGATTTCTGAGGATTTGGAAATACTCCCATCTTTGGCCAACAGCCCAAAAACAATGGAGGTTTGCATCTGAGCTGTCGGACAGGTTGCGGAAACAAGTGTGAGGAAACCCCATACAAATATATGCTGATTATTCTTTTACCTGCAGAGATCTATGACTCAGGTTTTCTTCATAAGGTGATTAGAAGATAATTGCTACCTGGCACCTTCTGTCTAGCATGGTAGGACATGCCACATCTTCAAGTCTCCACTGTTTGCTCATTAGCCAGATTGCTTCCCTTGCATGGACCTTTCTGCTTGGATTCATAGTACCCAGGAAAGGTTTCTAGGGAAGAGGCTAAATTTTAACCATCACCTGATGATTCCTGTTACTAGCATCATCCCCATTTCCTAATGCCAGTGCAGTTAGTTTCAGCCTTTGGAAGATTAATGCTTGGTTTTCCTCTCAAGGCCAACTAAAATGCATGTCTGTGCCCACCTTGTCTGCTGTTGCAGTAGGATGCCACCTCGTCTCTTTGATTATGTCTTTTCAGTATTCTTCCTCAATCAAGCTTTTTTTTTTTGCTTTTTGGAGGGCAATTGGGGTTAAGTAACTTGCCCAGGGTCACACGGCTAGGTTTTTGTTTGTTTGTTTGTTTGTGTGTGTGTTAAGGGTCTGAGGTCGGATCCAAACTCAGGTCCTTCTGACTCTAGGGCTCTACACACTGCACCACCTAGCTGCCCTTCAATCAAGCATTTTTGATGGCTGAACCTAAGTTTCTTTAGTCCTTGAGGAACAGTGATTAGAGGGTCTGACACTGACCCAGCCCTGCTTCAGACTTTTTCAGTGAGATCTATCTGAACTGATTTTACCTCTTTTTTATTTCACTGTTCCACAACTGAGTGAATTTCTTGGGGACATATAGAGATACAAACATAACATGGCCCCTGATAGAACAAACCTGGGAATAATTATTTTTCATTTGGGAGGGAGAAGAGAGGAAAGAGTATATATCTTTCATGTGTCCACTTGGAGAAGCTCAGTAGAGTTTGTCTCATGCTCTCACAAAATATGTCTGACTCTTGACTCTACCCAGGGAAATCCTTGGAACATCAGTATTGAACTCATTTTTGTTCTCCCTAGGTGGCCCTTAAGTTTCCTTACAGGCACTGAAGCTAATTATGCATTGAGGGTAGAACAGATTTCATGTAAACTGATAAAAATGCAAAGTGAACTCACATCCTAGCCCTTTGACTATTAGTAAATTCTCTTTACTTTTCTGGAGGACATCAAGCAATCCTGCCCTCCTGTGGATCCCACCTTCCTTCAGGATGTGTATAATCTAGATACAGAAAGAGTAAAAATAGAAGGGTGGAATAGAATTTATTATGCTTCAGCTGGGGTAAAAAACAAAAGCAGCATTAGCAATCATGATCTTAGACAAAGTTAAAACTAAAATAGATTTAAAGAGATAAAAGCATATTTTAATATTTTAAAAGGTATTAGATAATTAAGTAATATTAGTACTAAACTTACATGTACCAAATGCTACAGAATCCAGATTTATAAAGGAGAAAGGTAAATAGATCTCAAAAGAAAAAGGATGAGAGAAAAAGAGAAAGGATAGAAAAGGAAATAGATCGAAATACTATAATAGTAGAGGTCTTCAATCTTCCCCTCTCAGGACTAAATAAATAAATAAGAAGTTAAGAAGATGATTATAACCTGAGATGTTGTTTGTTCTTCATGTTTGAAGAGTACCAAAATTATATCATGATGTAGAGATCAATGTACAGCATGTCCAGTTGTGGCTGATCAGAACAATATGGGCTCAGAAAGCTCTATCACAAGGTAGGCACAAACCATCTGTATGAACATTCAGGGTGGAGCTATTTCTAAATATGCACATCTCATGTTTCTTTTTAGTTACTTTTATTCTGTTTTGCTTATAAAGCATAGTTCTTTCTTTGATGCATGCTGTACAGTCCTGTGCCAGTGTTTCCCATGTCTCACAATCAATATCAAAGTTTTTCAGGGACAGCTAGGTGATTCAGTGACTAGAGCACCGGCCCTAGAGTAAGGAGGACATGAGTTCAATTCTGGCCTCAGACACTTAACACTTGACATTTATGATCTGTGTGACCTTAGACAAGTCACTTGACCCCAATTGCTTTGCCTTCTCCTTTCCAAAAAATAAACAAATACCCAAAAACAAAAAACAAAGTTATTCAGAGAGACCTTGGGATTGTCCTTCTATCACTTCTTCTGACCTCCATGCGAGCACCCACCTTATGTGAGTTCTTCATAAAATGGCTTTTTAGGGGGGCATATAGGTGGCACAGTAAATAGAGCACCAGCCCTAGAGTCAGGAGGACCTGAGTTCAAATCTGGCCTGAGACAGTTAACACTTACTAGCCATTGTGACCTTAAGCAAGTCACTTAACCCCAAATGCCCTCCAAAAAAGGCAAAAAATAAAATAGCTTTTTTAGGCCAATGTACATTTAGTATTTGAACCCTGGGGCTAGTCCATTGGAATTGCACTCTCTGTAGTAGAGTTTGAATACTCAGGAGTTCAGCTCAATAAAGGACCTCTGTGCCCAACATTTTATCTTGCCAAGTGATCTTCAGAATCTTCAATGGAAGAAGTTCAATTCTCTGGCATGGCACTGATATACTATCTACATTTCACAGGCATACAACAATGAGGTCAGCAAAATGTCTCTGTAGACCTTCAGTTTGGTAGGCAGCCTAATAACTCTTCTTTCCTTCACTTTCTTTCAAAGTTTCTCAGATGCTGAGCTGGATTTGGCAATGTGTACATCAACCTCATTATCTATGTGGACATCCCTGGAAAGTATACTGCCAAAGTAAGTGAACTTATCCACAGCATTCAAAATGTCTATATTTGTTGTAACTAATGCTATACATACTGAGAATCTTAGATAAGCTAGATGTAATAGATATCTGAAGAGAATTGAATGACTATACAAGGAAATATAACTTTTCTTAGCAGCACATGGCACCTTTACAAAAATTGACCATATTTTAGGGCATAAAAACCTTATAATTTCATTAAAGGGAAGGATAATAATGAGACAACATACCAAAACTTATGGGATGCAACAAAAACAATAGTCAGAGGAAAATTTATATCTCTAAATGTTTATATCAATAAAATAGAGAAAGAGCAGATCAATGAATTGCGTATGCAATTTAAAAAACTAGAAAAAGAACAAATTAAGAATACCAGACTAAACACCAAATTAGAAAATTAAACATGAGGTTAATAAAATTGAAAGTAAGAAACCATTGAATTAATAAATAAAGCTAGCAGTTGGTTTTATGAAAAAAATATAAACCATTGGTTAATATGATTAAAAAAGAGAGAAAGGAAAACCAAATCACTAGTATCAAAAATTAATAAACTACTAATGAAGATGAAATTAAAGTAATTATTAGGAGCAAGTCTGACCAATTACATGCTAATAAGTTTAACAATGTAAGTGAAATTGAAGAATACTTTAAAAATATAAGTTGCCCAGATTAACAGAAGAATAGAGTATATAAATAAACCTATTTTAGAAAAAGAAATCAAATGGACCATAAATTAAATTCCTAAGAAAAAAGCATCAGGACCAATAATGAAGATGAAATCAGAGCAATTATAAGGAATTATTTTGCTCAATTTTATGTCTATAAGTTTAACAATTTAAGTAAAATTGAAGAATAGTTACAAAAATATAAACTGCCTAGATTAACAGAAGTGGAAATAGAATATCTAAATAAACCTAATTTAGAAAAAGAAATTGAGCATACTATAAATGAACTTCCTAAGAAAAAACATCAGAACCACATAGATTTTACAAGTCAATTTTATAAAACATTTAAAAATCAACTAATTTCAATATTAAATAAATTATTTGGAATAATAGGTAAAGAAGGAGTCCTACCAAGCTCCTTTTATGAAATAAATATGTTATTGATACCTAAATCAGAAAGAGCAAAAACAGAGAAAGAAAATTATAAACCAATTTCACTAAGAAATATTAGTGCAAAAATCCCAAATAAAGGGGAGGCGAGGTGGCCCAGAATCAGGAGGACCCAGGATTAGTTCTGACCTCAGACTTAGCACCCATACAGAAATGACTGGCTGTGTAACCTTGAGCAAGTTACTTAACCCCAATTGCTTTTTAAAAAAAATCCTAAATAAATTGGGTAGAAGACTACAGCAATATATCACAAAGATTACACATTGTGACCAATGGGATTTATAACAGGAATGCAGGGCTGGTTCAATATTTTTAAAAAAACTACTAATGTAATTTACTATATCAATAACAAAAAGCAACAAAAGTCATATGAATAGCTGCAGAAGAAACTTTTGAGAAAATACAATACTCATTTCTATTAAAAACACCTGAAATTATAGGGATAAATGGATTTTTCCTTAAAATTCTAAAAATCATCTGCCTAAAACCATCAGCAAGCTTTATCTGTAATGGGGATAAGCTAAAAGCCTTCCCAATAAAATCAGGAACAAAACAAGAATGTTTATTATCACTGGTATTATTTAATATTGTATTAGAAATATTAGCAATAGCAATAAGGGAAGAAAAAGAAATTGAAAGAGTCAGAATGTGTAATGAGGAAACAAAACTATCTTTTTTCATACATGACATAATGGTATACTTGGAAAATCCTAGAGATTTAACTAAAAATTGGTTGAAAGAATTTTAGCAAAGTAGCAGGATATAAAATAAGCCCACATAAATCATCAGCATTTCTATATATCACCAAAAAAGTCCTACAGGAAGAAATAGTAAGAAATATTTCATTTAAAATAACCATAGAAAATATAAAATACCTGGAAGTATACCTACTAACCCAGAAACTATATAAACATAATTATAAAACACTTTTTATACAATAAAGTCAGCTTGCAATAATTAGAGAAATATCAATTGTTCATGAGTGGGCCGAGCCAATATAATAAAGGGGACAATTCTACTTAAACTAATCTACTTATTTTTTGCCATTCCAATTAAATTACCAAAAAAATTATTTTATTAATCTAGAAAAATAATAACAAAATTCTTTTGGGAAAATAGTCAAAAATATCAAAGGAATTAGTGAAAAATGTAAAGGAAGGAGGGCTAATAGTGCTAGATCTTAAGCTGTATCATAAGGAGAAAACTATCAAAATTATCTGATACTGGCTAAGACCGATCATTCAGTGGAATAGAGTAAATATACAATATACTGTAATAAATTATTGTAGTAAACTTGTGTTTGATAAACATGAAGATCTAAGCTTTTGTGATAAGAACTCATATGTGGTAAAAATTGCTGGGAAAACTATCACACCATTTACCAGATAAGGTCAAAATGAACTAGACATAAAGGAAGATATTATAGTAAATTAGAAGAGCATAGAACATATTACCTATCAGATTTATAAATAGAAGAAGAATTTATGAATAAACAATAGAGAGCATTGAAGTGTGTAAAATGGATAATTTTGATTATATTAAATCTTAAAAGGTTTTCTGGAAATAAAAATCAATATCATCAAGATTAGAGGGAAAGCAGAAAATTGGGGGAAAACATTTTATTGAGTTTCATGGATAAAGGTCTTATATCTCGAGTATATAGAAAACTGAGTCAAATTTATAAGAATATAAGTCATTCACCAATTGATAAATGGTCAAAGGATATGAAGGCAATTTTTAGGAGAAAAGATAAAAGCTGTATATAGTCGTATGAAAATAATACTCTAAATCATTATTGATTGTGTTGTTGTTGTTGAATCATGTCTGACTTTTTGTGACCTTGTTTGGGGTTTTCTTGGCCCAAATACTGTGGTTTGCCCTTTCCTTCTCTAACTCACTTTACAGATGAGGAAACTGAGGCAAATAGAGTTAAGTTACTTGCCCAGGATTACACAGCTAATGTGTCTGAGGCCAGATTTGAACTCAGGTCTTTCTGTCTCTAGGCCCTGCACTTGATCTACTTTGCCACCTAGCTGCCCTCATTATAGATTAGAGAAATGCAAATTAAAACAATTTTGCCCAAACAGATTGCCTAAAATGATAGAAAGGGAAAATGACAAATGTTGGAAGGGATGTAGAAAAACTGAAACACTAATACACCATTGGTAGAATTGTGAACTGATCCAACCATTTTGGAGAAGACTCTGGAGTTATTCCCAAAGAGTTATAAAACTGTGTATAACCTTTGATTCAGCAGTACCACTATACCAACGTGATCAGGGAAAAGGGAAAAGTACCTATGTGTTCTAAAATATTTATTGTATCTCTATTCATGGTGGCAAAGAACTGGAAATTGAAGGGATGCCTATCAACTGGGAAATGACTGAGCAAGTTGTGATATATGGTTGTGATGGAATACTATTATGCTGTAAGATATGATGAGCAGGTTGATTTTGGAAAACATGGAAAGACTTGCATGAAATAACACTGAGTAAAATGAACAGAACCCAAGAAAATGCTCTATATAGTAGTAACAACAATATTGTTCAAAGTGTAACTGTGACTAAGCTATTCTGAGTAATATGAATATTCAAATCAACTACAAAGGACTTATGAAGGAAAATGCTATCTACCTCCAGAGAAAGAACTGGTATATGGAAGTATGTATTATATGGTTCCACATACATCTCTATATCAAATGTTGGCCTTCTCTAATGCAGGATTGGAAGGGGTGGGGTGGTGAGACAATTCAGAACTCAAAATATAATGAATTTTTAAAAAATGGTTTTTGATTATTTTAAAAGATGTAAATAATCCACATGACTTTACAATAATAGCAAGAGGTTGTTCCTTGGTTCATATGATTGCTCACTGCACCAAGGACAAGATCCACTTGTTTCTTCGCACCCCTACTGTCAATGATATTACTATTGTTTAAATATTTCTATTTTTGCAAAGGTATCTTGGTATATATGGTTCCTTGCAGGGATTGTATAGCTATATGGTCTTTTCTTTAGGTCTCATGTCTATACAAGAGCCACGTTTATATACATATTTATACACAATCCCATGTATAATTCAGCATTCCCAACTCTTCTAAAAGTCCACATATTTTCTTATATGCAGAAATAAATCCCTTCTAGTGCATATGCCTGAATATTGCCTATGAATGAGGAGGGGGAAGAAATATCTGAATGTCTGCTACACTTCCAAATAAATGGCTAGCACCCCATTGTCTAGAAGAGGTCCTGATAGAATTATTTGTTCACAGATGTGGAAGAATCATTTGTAATGAGCATACTGTATATAAGCAAATAAATGTCGTTAAAGTGTTTGAAAAAGATTCACTTTTTTAAGTAGGCTATTACCTATTGTTGTTTATATTTGCTCCTATAACCATTCTAGAGGTAATTTTTAGCCTAGCACTTGCTTGAATTAACAAAAATTTCAAATGAGTGGAATTGGAATTTATGAGGTTTTACATACTCAGAAGAGAATATCCAATGTATAAGTAGACTGTTAAGGAATTTGAAGTTATGCTGCCAGGACTCCATTATTTTTAGTTCAGATTAGAAAGAATGTATTGAGTGTCTACTATTTGCTGAGTACTTTGGGGATTACAGAGTAAGTACTGTATAAGACAAGATTTTTTTTCTTAAAAAAATACCCTTACAATCTCAATGAGAAGACAGGACTTGCAAATGAGACAACTGTAGAGTAATAAAAATAAGTATAAAAAATCCTTTTGTGACTCCTGAATATAAATCATTACAATACAACTGTTTGGGTAGGCTTAACACCTACTGGTTCAGGTTGGATGTTGGATTGAAATGAGGCATGCAAAAATCATTGAAGTCAATAAAATAAAGGTTACTTTGCCCTGACACAAGAAGAGTATGCAATGAGGATACAATGATTCAGCTTCTCTAAACAAGGCCCCTGCACCTCCATGTAGAAATTTGTCTAGTCAGCAGAGCAAGATCTTCAGCTATCCATCAGGTCAGAAGGGCTAAGAATCTACATGAGTGGAACTTTTAAAAATTTCCTTAGGTGACCAGGAAGCTATATCCTGGGAGGCAGAGCCTATTCAGGTCCCAAGGACAATTTTACTGTCTTTTAAGAAAAAATTGATCCTTTTTGCTGGAAATGGGGAACTAGTCCTATGGCAACCTACCCTGGCCCTAAGTCACTTCAGTTGAAAATCCCAGTTAATTCCAAAGCACAAATGCCTGTCCTAGATGTGGTTTATCTCTGGGACATTATCCAAAGGTCACTTTACTTTAGAGCAGACTTATATAAACAGAGAAACATGTGATCACATATATCTTTTCCTCAAATAATTATTACTAAAAAATAACCAGATAAAAAGACAAGGGTTTGTTGGAGAATGAATTTACCATGAAATAAAAAAAAGTTCACTTTCTCTTTTTCAAATTACCTGTGTTGACGGTCCTATGAAACTAAAGATTTGATGTTAAGTTATTTAGTATACCTTCATCTAGCATCCAACTTCTAGTATAAATACTAGAACACTAACCCACTCCTCCTTTTATCCATCTCATTCCTCAACATCTCATGATGGCACAGAATTGACCCTGCTTTCTTGAATGCTATCCTAGAAGACCATGAGTTCTACCAGGCTGAACCTACATGGAAGAGCTGTTCTGAGACACAAATGAGATCATCTAAGTAAGTGCTTTGCAAACTTTGAAGTGCTACCTAACATAGGCTATTATTGATTTTGCTAATAGATTATAAAGATTTTGAATCTGCTTCCAAAAGTCCAGAATTCTTTTTTTTATCATTAGGAGCCTACATTTATTTGTTTGTTTATTTATTTGCTTTTTGGATGGGAGAGGACAGAGCAATTAGGGTTAAGTGACTTGCCCAAGGTCACACGGCTAGTTTTTGTGTTAAGTGTCTGAGGCCAGATTTGAGCTCAGGTCCTCCTAACTCCAGGGCCAACACTTTATTCACTACATCACCTAGCTGCCCCATAGAATTCTTTAAGTATTAAGCTCATAACCTTTAAGAAAGGTTGAAAACTGCTTACTTCTTTGAGTCTGCAGCAATTGTATGTATAACTTTAAAATGGAAAATGTGACCAAATTATATGTGTCTTTAATGTTAAATATTCTGGGATTTTAAGAGCCTTTTTAAGACAAACATCGTTTATACTTAGGTTAAAATTACAAAAGAATCCATTATAGATGTGACTACAGAGAAACATTCTCATATGTCAAATAGGGAGATATAAGCTCACTTAATGTGTTTGACATGGATGTTATACTATGAAGAATAAAATTAAAGAAGGAATCTCAATTATCCACAGATGACATTATACTAATTGAATCAAGCACCAGAACTCTACAAAGCTTCCTCTGTGAAATCCATGATAATGGTTAGCATGTACCTGAAAAAATAATAGACATTATTGTTTGTTGATTGAGATTTGTTTAACCATCCAAAAACAAAGTGGATAGATGAAAAATATATATTACTCAGATTAAAGCATGAAGCTGAATAGGTTGCCCATTAAATTAGTACATTAACCTTGAACAGGTACTACAGATGAAAGATTAGCTGAGCCCAGAACTAAATAAAAAGGAAGATGTCAGGTTCTTTCACATCTAGAAGACTGTTTCATTAAGTTTCTTCATTACCACACAAGGCTATGTCTTTAAAATCAGTTTTCTACCAAGAATACCAATGACTTAAACATTGGTCCTTAGAAACTTATTTTAGTTTTAGTTGAGATTTAAATTAGATCCAATCAAAAGTTCAATAAGCATTTGTTAAGCATCTAATATGTGCCAGGTTCTAAAACAAAACATAGTTCCTGACTTCAAGAAACTTATGTACTATTTCCAGGAAATTTCATATATACTATTAAGTAAATACAAAAATTAAATATAAAATATATTTATATGTTTTAAAATATAATTTAAATATGTGAAGCATTTTGTACTTACTCGGGCAGTGGGTAGATAGAGCATTAACAATTCAGGGAATGAGAACAGGTCTCATGGAGGGGTTAGCACCTGAGCTGAACCTTCCAGAGAGCTAGAGGTTCCAAGAGATAGAACCTTAAAGGATCCTGGTCAATTATTATTATTATAATCTTAAAGATTTATTACTTTAGAGGGAGAGAATGGGTTTTAAAATGTGCCTATGAGAATCTGATACTTTTCTTTCTTTTTTTTCCAATGTAAATCCTAAAACCAGTGTCACATTATTTATAAATGTATGTATATGTGTAAATGTGTATGTATGTATGTATGTATTTATAGATGTTTGTATGTTTGTGTGTATGTGTATGCATGTAAGATCAGCTAGGTGGCACAGTGGATAGAGTGCTGGCCCTAAAATCAGGGGGACCTGAGTTAAAATTTGGCCTCAGACACTTACTAGGTGTGTGACTTTTAACCCTGTTTGCCTCAGGTCCTCATCTGTAAAATGAGCTTGAGAAGAAAATGTCAAACCACTCCAATACCTTTGCCAAGAAAACCCCAAATGGGGTCATGAAGAGTTGGACACGACTGAAATACCTCAAGAACAACAAGTGCATGTAGGTATATATCGGGATTCTACCAAAAGCAAGAGAAAAGCATCTTTTCACTATAGTAACCTACTAGTCAACAATGAACATTTGGACTTGTCAAACAATCAACAATATTTATTGACCAACTACAAACCATAATACCAGAAGTCAGAGGTAGCTATTTTGAATAGCTGTTTTAAACAGGTTTGGTTTTTTTTATTCATGAAATTTTAAAATTGGAAGGTAATGCTTTAATTCAGTCCCAGGTGTTTGTCATGCCATGCCAATGTTAAACCTAGTTCTTATAATTTTTAAAACAATATTCCATTATATTATATAATGATACCCATATTGTAACATTATTACCTTCAGAGTTTTTCTCTCTTGCTTTCTCTAAATTTACCTTGTTGACATTAAACACCAATCATTTTATTCTGGATTTTTTCCACAAGTCTTAAAATATCTGTTCAATTTAGGGTCATTTTAGGGTTGGATCCTGAAAATAGCTACAAAATTATCTATGGCAACATGTGGCTGACTCAAAAACTAAAGATAGGGGCAGCTAGGTGGCGCAGTGAGTAGAGCGCCAGCCCTGGAGTCAGAAGGACCTGAGTTCGGATCCGGCCTCAGACACTAACACACACAAACAAAAACCTAGCCGTGTGACCTTGGGCAAGTTACTTAACCCCAATTGCCCTCCAAAAAGCAAAAAAAAAAAAAAAAACTAAAGATAAGGGTTTTGTCCTTTTACTGTAGCAAATATTGTATTACAGTGTATTGAAATAATCTATTCCACTAACATAAAGTAACTTTAGTAATGTACTGGAAAAGTACTAAATTGTAATTAAACAGAACTGGCTCTAGTTCCTACCACCAGTTATTTGACCTTGCGGAAATCACTTCCCCCTCTTTAAGTCCCAGTTTCCTACTCTATGAAATGAGGGCACTGAAACAGATTATCTCCAAGATTCTTTCTAGTTATAATAGTCTATGATTCTATGAAACCACTTACATGCTGAAAATATTACAAATGAAAAGTGATCTTTGGCAGGGTAGGGTAAAACACCTTTTCGTTGACCTTTTGTGGGGTTTTGTTGCTCAGTCATTTCAGTCGTATCCATCTCTTCATGACCCTCATTTGGGGTTTTCTTGGCAAAGATACTGGAATGGTTTGCCATTTCCTTCTCCAGTATATTTTACAGATGAACAAAACTGAGGCCAACAGGATTGAGTGCTTTGTCACACAGCTAGTAAGCACCTAAGGCTGGTTTTGAACTCAGTAAGATGAACCTTCCTGAAACCAAGTCCAGTACTCTATCAATTGTGAAATTTACATGCTTTAAATGATATTTTGATAAAAAGTAATCTAAACCATATAATGATTTGGTTTATTCAAGATATTTGATGCCTCTCTGTTCCTCTTAAGCTCAAAACATCACAAAATCACAGGATTTCTGAGTTGCAAAGAACCTCAGAGGTCAACTAGTCAAAGCTGTTCCTAAACTAGAATCACCTCTAAAATATCACTGACAAATGGACATCCAAACTCTGTTTGAACATCTCTTTTCAGCCCATCACCCCGTGAGGCAATGCATTTTGTTTGAAGACAATGCAGTTAGGGATTTTTTTTTCTTTATGTAGTGCTAAAATATGCCATTCTTCAATTTCTGCTTGTCTAGTTTTGCTCTTCAGAGACTAGTACAGAACTGCACAACATCTAGCTGGAAAACTGCTTATGGCCAGCCAAAGGATTTTGGGCAGCTGTCTCACGACTCCCGGCAACTAACTATTGTCAGCAGACCAACAGTCCAGAAGCATTTGTTGTGCAGGCCTGGCCTAGTAGAACAAGGTTGATCTGTCTTTCCCTTAGTAGCCCTCAAATATGTAAAGGCATCTATCTTGCCATTCTTAACCTCTCTCCTCCAGGGTAAACATCCTCAGTTCTTTCAATATGTCTTTCTTTGGCATGGCTTCCAGTTCTCAGCATTCTACTGACTCTCCCCTGAACACATTCCAGTTTATCTCAATCTTTTCTAAAACATGGCATCCAGAACTGAACACAAAACTTCTTTCTCTGGATGTAGATAGTGTCTTTCTTAATATGCCCTTTATAGTTAATTTGGGTATTTATAATAGTCAAAATGACTTCTGTGCTCAAAATTGTGTTGTTATTAGCCATGCGACCTTGGGCAAGTTATTTAACCCCAATTGCCCTCCAAAAAAAAAAAGCAAAAAAAAATTGTGTTGTTACTTTTTTCAAAGTCATTCTTAAAACAATATTGCTGCTGCTATCTACAGTGTTCTCCTGGTTCTGCTCATTTCATTCTTCATTATTTTGTGCAAGTCTTTCCATGTTTTTCTAGTACCATTGAACTCATCATTTCTTATAACACAGTTGCATTACATCAGAATCACATAGCACAACTTGTTCAGTCATCCCCCAATTGATAGGCATCCCTACAATTTCCAGGTTTTTGCCACCACAAAGAGAGCTGCCATAAACACTCTAGAATATATAGGTTCTTTTCCTTTGTCACTAATCATCCTTGGAAACCAGCTGAGCAGTGATATAACTCTTTGGGCATAATTCCAGACCCCTCTCTAAAATGGCTGGATCAGTTTATTACTCCACCAACAATAAATTAACATTCCAATTTTTCCACATCCCCTCCAACACCTTCCTCCTTAATCATGTTACCCAATCTGGTAGGTATAAAATGATATCTCAAGGTTGTTTTAATTTGCATCTCTCCAATCAATACTATCCTAGATCATATGGATGCCATATCTCAATTTTGACTCATATTTGCCAGGACTCTGGCCAAGGCCAGTGGGGAAACTGAGGACAACTAGTTCAAGGGACAGCATTAACTATTAGCCACTTAGTTCTGAATTAGATTATGTCACCATTATAGGTATATAAGCACAACTTGAAATGGAAGTTTTAAAAGGAGGAAGATCAGAACTTACTGCCATTAATACTATATTGTCCTCTGCTTTGTAGTCTTGAAGTAGCTTCAGTTGCTCTTAGAGAGAAATTTCAGACTTAGGGGAATATCAAAATGGTGGGGAACCTGTGACCCCAAGGCCACAGGTGGCCCTTTGAATGAATCCAAACTTCACAGAACAAATCCCCTTAATAAAAGTATTTGTTCTGTAAAACTTGGACTCAGTCAAAAGGCCACATCCAAGGACCAAAAATGCCACATGTGGCCTTAAGGCCACAGGTTCCCCATACCTGTGCTAGAATATGGCTGTAGTGCCAAGATTCCTTGAACTCTTTCCTGATGTGGGTTTGTCTCCCTGTAGCTCTCTCTCAACCTTGGGAAGACAGTCAGGGAGCCGTTTGTGTGTGTTTTCCCACCCTCTACCCTCAATGTTTGGGGTTTTTCTGGATATGTTTTATAGCTTCTAGTTGCCGTGTGACCTTGGGCAAGTTACTTAATCGCAATTGCCCTCCAAAAAAAAAAAGCAAAAAAAAAAAAGGTAATGTTTTGGTCTTAGCTAAAACTTCTGGTCGGTAATTAGACTTTCCTGAGGCAGCCAACAAAGAAAAGCAAAAAAAAAAAAAATAGGCCTAGCTCTCAAGGAGCTCACAGTCTAATTCTCTGTGTCACATTCTATTGTATTCATTCTTTTTCTTTTTCTTTTCTCTTTGAAGCCTTTCTTCTATTCTTTCAAGGAATGTTTAATTCTACTTGATAACCTGGAGACTAGAGAAACATTTTTCTGTTCCTTTCATCTTCTCCTCTAGTAAAGATGCCGGCCTGTATATGTGTACAATAATAATAATAAATTAGCTGTTATTTGGCCATAGGAGAAACAAAATATAGCATAATCTCTGCAGGTCATTGGAAATTTTCTCCTTGTTCTCCAGACTTCCTGGCAGTGAGGTGGCACAGCAGATAGAACACTGGGCCTGGAGTCAAGAAAACCCAAGTTCAAGTCAGGTCTTAGACACTCACCAGCTCTGTGATCCTGGCAAATCGTTTAACCTCTGCTTGCCTCAATATCTTCAAGCTTTAAAAAAAGATAAAAACATCACCTACCTCCCAAGGTTGTTGTGACGATCAAATGAGATCGTTATAAAATACTTAGCACAGTGCCTGGTACATAGCAGGTGCTATATAAATGTTAGTTGTTACTACTGTTATTAATTGTTTACCAGCTAAGATGCTCAGTTCTCTCTTTCTTCCTGTCAGTTCTCATGACTACGTGGCAGAGCAAATTTTCTCTTCACTCCATCTCTTTGCCATGCCAGGCACCAAGTTGCTGAGGACTCCTGAGCCAGACTTTATGTAGGGCAGGATTTTCTGTCTTTTTTCTATGGCTTTCACTACCTTTTCTTTTGGAAGATGCCTTTTTTAACTGCTTTTGATCCATAATTAGTAAATTCTAGCCAAAACCTTGATGCAGATTGAAGCTGCCTTCAGCTATGATATGTAAGATCTTAAATAGAAATTCATCTTCCATGGAGAAATATGAATTACCCATGGGTGGCCAAACCCAAATAAATATGACAACACTACCTAAGTTAATCAAACTGCCAAAGATTACTTTATAGAGTTAGAAAAATAATAATATAATTCATCTGGAAGAACAAAAGATCAAGGATCTCAAAGCAAATAATGAAAACAAGTGGGAAGTCAAGGGACCCAGTAGTACCATATAACAAACTAGTCTAAAAAGTAATAATCATCAAAACAATTTGGTATTGGTTAAAAAATAAAGAGATTGATTAGTGAAGCAGATTACCACCTAATGAAGTGAAGCAAGTAGAACAGGTAAACTTGTTTATACATTAATAAAATTATTTTGTCTAAAGACAAGCTCTAAAAGACTCAAGAACTCTGATCAAATAAGCAACTGTGATTCTAGAGGACTAATGGTGAGTACTCCTATCTCCCTACTGACAGAGAGATGAGAGAATAAGACATATTTTTTGGACGTGGCCACAAAGGAATTGTTTTTGTTTAGCTATGTGTGATTGTCAAAGGGGGTTTTGTTTTTCTTTTTTTAATCTTGGGAGGGGTAGGTAAAAGAGAGAAAAATAGCTCTGTTCATTGGAAAAAGCAAATTAATTTTTAAAATGAAGCTTGAAAAAAAGAAATTCAGCTTCTAGCCATTTCTTGCACCTTCCTTTCTTTCCTCTTGTTTCTCTACTTTAGATACCAGCTATCCCTATCTTGCCTTGTCACTGTCTTGATATCCAAAACCAAGCTTCTCTTACCCCTGAAATCTGTTCCTTTTTATTATTTCATGATCTGTGTCAATAGTACTACTCACTTTTCCTGTTTATTTGTTTTTGTTTTTTTGCTTTTTGGAGGGCAATTAGGGTTAAGTGACTTGCCCAAGGTCACACGGCTAGTTTTTGCCGGATTTGAACTCAGGCACTCCTGACTCCAGGGCCAGTACTCTATTCACTGTGCCACCTAGCCGCCCTCACTTTTCCTGTTTACAAACTTAGTATTATTTTGGACTCATTATTTCCCTTACTTTCCACATCTAATTTGTTGCCAAATTCTGTGAACTTTAATTCAGCTTAGCACTTGTCTATGCAAAAATCACCGTACTAGGTGCTTCAGCAATATCTCTTACACCTGTCCTGGCTTCTCCATTCCTAAATCTATGACCCTAGCATAGACCATAGGTATTGGACATCCTACCTATGCACCACAACACTCCCATGTGCTGTAGAAACCAGATGAAAATGTAATCAAGAAATATTTGCCAAAACAAATAAAAATACAGTTAAACATAGGAAGTAATACATTTTGAAACTAAGTCAATATGTGGCCCTCAGGAATCCTTATTTATGAATTACTGGCCCAAGTTTCTATTTGCACTTGACATCATTGGTATAGACCATCATTACCCATTGCCACCTACCTTCACTACTGCAATCACCTTCCAACTAGTCTTCCACCTTTAATTCCTCCCTTTCAACCTATCCTTCTAAATCAATCTTCCTTATACACATATCTAGTCATGCCATTCATTCATTCAAAACCCACCAATAACTTCCTCTTGCTCACTGAATAAAGTAAAGACTTTTGTTTTTAAGACCATCCACAGTATGGTTCAATTAGACCTTTTCAGTCTTCTGTTTTGCTACTCTTCTCCCATGTGCATTATACTGAGATCAGACTTGCCATACTTTCATAGCTGCTTTTCATAGTGCACAATCTGAAGCCTTTCCATTTCAGTCTTTCCTCATTGTTTGCCCTATACTTGGAATACCATACTCCCTCCTCTCTAACCATTGAAATATACATTCTTTAAAATCCAGTTTAAATGCCAACCCTTGTATGAAACATTCCCTCAGTACCCAAAATAGCAACAATCTTTCTTTTTCCCTTGGCAATAACATTTTGTTTGTATCTCTCATGCACTTTTGATGTATTGTTGTGAATTATAGCTATTTGTGTGTGTTAATTAAACCTGGCAAACATTTACTAAGCACCTGTTATGTGTAAGCCAATAGGGCTAGAGATACAAAGGAAAAAAAGCAAAAAGTCTCTGCCCTTAAGGAGATCATGCTCTACTCTCAAATCCTCCTACTAACCTATAATTTCATGAGATTAGGGATTGTGCCTCATTTAAGCTTTGTATCTCCCCCAGAAGCTAGCACAGTGCTTTGCATATAGTAGGCATTTAATAAATAGTTATTGAATTAAGCATCACATAAGATATCATATAGAAAATACTAATACATTTGGTGATTTGAAGAGACTTTCATTGGGAATGCACATACGTTTAAAAAATTTTAATTGATTTTTATATTAAAATTTATACTTCACTTTCCCTAAATTATTCAAGCAATGTATCATTTACTAGGATCAACCAAATATTTCTGGGTATTTTTAACATGCCAACTGCCAAAGGGAAATCAACCTTCATTATTCATGAAATTATAAAAATAATTAATATATGTCTGTTGCTCTAGCAACCAAAACTTCTGATCCAAGGAGATTTAACCACAAATATGAAATATTGATTTTAATGTGGAAGTAAAGAATATGGAACACTTTTATTTATAGTCAGACAACAGCTGCTACATGAATGGAGCTATGACTTTAAAATAATTTAGAGGATTGAAACCAGTAAAATCTTCCTAAGTCTTTACTGTCCAATTATTTCTTAAACATAAATCTTTTTTTAAAATTATAGCAGAAGAGCATTATGTCTTTAATAGAGCCCTGACAAATGAATGAATGGATGAATGAATAAATGAAAGAGTATTTATTAAGCAATTACCATGTGCCCGACACTGTGCTAAGTGCAGGGAATACAAATACAGGCAAGACAGTCCTTGCCCTCAATGAGTTTATATTTTAATGGAAGAAGACAACAAACATTATGCTTTAATTTATGAAACATAAGTAACTCAGTGGGGGGAAAGTTGTTTTTTTTTTGTTGTTTTTTTTTTTTAAAGCAATTGGGGTTAAGTAACTTGCTCAAGGTTACAGGGCTAGTCATTATTTATGCGTGGGTGCTCATTTTCTGAGGCCGGATCTGATCTCGGGCCATCCCAACTCCGAGGCCGGCGCTCTTACTCACTGCACCACCTAGCTGCCCCTTTAGGGCAATTGGGGTTAAGTAACTTGCCCAAGGTTACGAGGCTAGGTTTTTGTTTGTGTGGATTAGTGTCAGAGGCCTGCTGCGAACTCAGGTCCTTCTGACTCCAGGGCTGGCGCTCTATTCACTGTGCCACCTAGCCGCCCCCTGGGAAAGTTTTTCAAAGTCAACACTAAAGGAATTATAAAATTTAATTATTATTCTATTACAAACTATAGGTTTAACTTTTGTCCTTAAGTGAAAATTTGGTATGCAGCCAATGATTTTTCCTCTCTTATTAATAGTTATGGCAAGGCTTTCTTACTTATCGAGATATTGTACTGCTTTCCCACAATCATTTAATTATTTCCTTCACCTGAATGACCTTTTGGGAAGATTCCTTTCTACAAGGGAGTCGTTTCCAAATGTGGTGATGAGAAGAAATCAAGAAAGTGATATGTCAATAGTAAACTAAGATGCTATAGAAGAATATATAATTACTCTATGATTGAGGTAGAGCAAGAGAGATGGGAGAGGTGGGAAGGATGAATAGGAGTCCTTGGGCATAAGTGGAGTTCATTTCTCTTACAACAGAATCACTACCATTTTGTGCAATGAGTAAAATAAGACATTGTGATTTTACATTTATTACTATTACAATGGCACAACTCAGTTCAATGGACATTTATTAAGGGCAGGGCACTGTACTAGGCACTGATGACAGTGTCAAAAATGGAAAAAACAGTCCCTGCCCACAAGAAGCTTATATTCTACTGGGAGATATGGCAAGTACTCAGATAAAGACATTCATTATAATTTGAGGATTGTGGGCACCAGCAATGAGAGGTTCAGGAAAGTCTTCCCGTGGAAGCTGGCACCTGAACTGAACCTTGAAGGAAACTGAGAATTCTGAGAGGTGGAGATAAGGAAAAAGGACATACTTATTATCATTATCTGAAACTGAATGCTTGGGAAAGGCAAGTGTTCTATCACTTACTCCAGAAACCCAAAGCTCTCAGGGCACTTTACCCAAAATAGACACAATTCAATTCAATTCAACAAACATTTACTTATTACTTACCTGGTAACAAACTGCATTAGACATTGGGAAAAAATATTAAGTCTAGCAAAAGCTCTATCCTTATGGAGCTCAGGAGGCTATATGGAGAGATATATAGAGAAACATATATAGAAATAACTATAATGGAATATGATAAACAGGTGACATTGATTTAACCTTCCTACAGTGTCATAGCCATAGAAGCTTGCTAAGCCAGGCGTTGGTCTTTGAACTAGGCAGGTTACCCAACATCTCCCAGGTTATAGAAGAGGTGAAGAAGACATCAGCAGAGGAGACATTAAGTAAGACTTTGAAAGAGGTAATAATTAGAATTGGAAGTAAATAGATAGGAGCTGAGGATGAGGTAGACCCGAGTTGCTAAACAGACGAATACTGGAAGGAGTAAGATAGTAAGTGATCTGAAGGTTCTGGAGTCAATTAAAAACATCAGCCAGTTAATGCCTTTCTTTTCCTTTTTTTTAAATGAACCTGATATGAGAAGAATAGAGGCAAGACAAGGAATTAAGGAAGGCCCAAGTGCGGCCATCCACTTTTGCTAGTGAGCATCCTAGGAAGAAAGATGATAAACTCAATTTTATACATGTTTAATTCAAGGTAAACTGGTGGGATATCCAGATGGACATATTCTTTAATAAGTTAGAATGTGGACCTATTAATTAGAATAAATGTCAGGATTAGAAGTATAGATTTAGAAGTCATCAGTGGCCTCAAGGCCATTTCTTAGATTTACCCCTGGTCTAACACATCACTGTTAAAGCAGTGGTCTCTGCAGAAAAGAAAAGCAACAAATTTTATTAAGGAGATTTGTTCTGTGAAGTTTGGATTCAGTCAAAGGGGCACACTCAAGGACCTAGAGGGCTACACGTGGCCTTGAGGACACAGGTTCCCCACCCCTGCTCTAGCATCCTTAAATTCCCTGGTGGAAAAGTAAGTGCACTTAAATTGCTCCTTATTTCAGCTATTCCCTGCAGTCACTTGAACATCCAAGACACACCTTCCCCATGCTGTATATGTCACAACTTGTGCTCCTTTTCTCCTCCCAGCCCTGCAACCCTCTGATCACCTGATACTGGCTTCACCTATCTTAAATAAAGGTTTGACATATCAAATGTATAGCTAGAGAATAGGAAGGGGACAGGTGTATAGTGGTTTGGTGGCATTCAGAGACTGGACTATGCCAGTCATTTTCCTATAGGCAAGCCATTTAACCATGTTTGCCTCAGTTTCCTCATCTGTAAAAATGAGCTGGAGAAGGAAATGGCAAAACACTCCAGTATCTTTGCCAAAAAAAAAAAAAAACCCGAATGGTGTCATGAAGAGTCGAATGTGACTGAACAGTAATAGCCTATGAGCTCAAATATTTCCCTTTCCTTCCTCCTCACCCATCATCAAGCTGATTTAGAGTTGCAATCAGCCTAAGGAAACAAATGTTTTAGTTGCTGCTAAGACATAGCCACCATCACTATTATTTGAATAGGATAAGGCTACTAAGAGTAAGATGAGTCTTCCTGACTCCAGGCCTGACACTGTATCCACTGCATCACTTAGCCACCCTTAGTCACGGGCTATTACATAAACCCATTACCACAGCAGTCAGCTATGGGGCAGAAAATAGGAAGTATAAGGGAAGATGGGTTAATTCAAATAAATGGCCTTAATGGACCTGAGCAGCAGCTAAAGAGAAAAGATTGGGTGATTAGTTGTGAAGTTGGTTTTTAAAACATTTATTTATTTATTTTGCTTTTTGGGGGAAGGCAATTGGGATTAAGTGACTTGCCCAAGGTCACACACAGCTAAGTTTTGTGTGTGTGTGTGTGTGTGTGTGTGTGTGTGTGTGTGTGTGTGTGTGTAAGTATCTGAGGCCAGGTTTGAACTCAAATCCTCCTGACTCCAGGGCCAGTGCTGGTTTTTAAAAATATTTAGATAATTATTACAATATAATTGACTTCCTTTGCAATCCTATATATATATATATATATATATATATATATATATATATATATATAATATATATATATATTATATATATATATGTTTGTTTGTTTTATGCATTTAAAAACATTATTCTGAACCATTTTGTAAAGCATTTTGGAATTATTTCAAATAAAATGACTAAAATATGCATGTCCTTTGACCTAGAGATTATACTGTTAGGCATATACCCAGGGAGGTCTTTGACAAAAAGAAAGGCTCCTCATATACCAAGATATTCAAAATTTTTTGTGTTGGCAGAGAACTGGAAACAAAATTGATACCCATTGATTAGGGAGTGACTGAACTACAGCACATAAATGTAATGGAATATTATTACTATATTGTAAGAAATGGCATTAAGCATGACCACCAGAACCAGCATTGACTTACACTGGTAATGAAATCTGATTACGGTTCTGTGAATGGAATGCATTTTAAAGCATATTTCTAAAGGCTCTTCCTATCTACACTACGGAGAATCTCAACCTAAAGAAGGTAGTGAGCAGCATCTCACAATCAAGGGTTTTTACTCATATAGAACTTGGCCAAGATTTAGGGGGAGAGGGGATCACTAATAAGGAGAGGCCAGGCAATAAGAGACAGGGTATATCATTCTGTGGAAGATAATATGAAGTCTTTGCTCCAGTAAAATTATCGATGGAAGCAAATACTAATGGTGGTAGCTTCATTTGTCCAATAGCTCAGTCACTGAGTGAGTGGAATGGCTAAGTCTCAGAAATGACCTGGTCCAATACATTATTGTTAAAGTTGTGATCTCTGCAGGAAAGAGAAGTAATAAGAACTACTATGAACAGTTTAAGGGTTTCCTCTCTAGCCCCCAAGATCCACAGGGAAAGAAAGTTATCTTGTGTATTTCCTAGCAGACTTTACTTCAGTCAGAATTTCTTACAACTCTTCTAAAAAGAATCAGAATAATGTGGAAACATACTTTTCCCTAGGAGCATTTTCAGTCTTTAGGAGCCAGAGTAGGGTTCCTAGGTCTGGACCAGATTATTTCTCTAAGCCTAAACTCCCAGTGGCAAGAGACCTTGAAGGAGTTGGAGATGTAGGCCAGATGTGTTGCTTTACCCTATTAACTCCTTGAAAGCAGGGAATATCATTGCCCTTGTTTGTATCCCTAGTGCTTAGAACAGGGTCTGGCCCATAGTGGGTGCTCAATAAACACTTGTTTGTTATTGTTGTTGCTATTACTGCATAGCCAACATGCAACAGGGTACAAGTAAGGAGGTTCAGAATTCATGTAAACAGAATGCTCGTCACTCCAAGAAAGACCCAAGGCAATTTCTTTAGAATATTTATTCAGAATACATGTGTGTGTATATATATAGGCAAGTGAGAAAGAAACCAGAGATAATAGAATAAGAGGCTTAAAGATAGCAGAATAAGAGCAACTCTGATTAATAGTGGATATATATATATATATATTTACATATTTACAAGCATCACCATGGGGATGTGGGGAAGCACCAACACCTGGGGAATGCCAGGTACAGCCATCAGGGTCATACATGGGAAGGTCCCAGGTAGAGCATCCTCTCCATGGGTGAGATTCCAATTTGGGGTCTGAATCTTACAGTTTAAGTGTGCTGAGAACAAAGAAGGCATACTGCCAGGTGTTTCTAGCAAGCATCATATCTGGTGTGAGGCCTGGGATGGAGGCCAATCCCTCCAAGGCCTCCCCCTCTCCAAGAGCGATGTTTCCTTGGAGTGGCTAGTTCCAGGAGTTGGGCAGTTATCATATCTCTTCTCAAGGACCTGGCCAGGGTCCCAGGAGAGAAGCAGCCCTCAAGTTCTCAGGATCCCTGTTCCCAAACAACTCGGGGTAATAGAAAGGTCATATTGAGTTGGAGCCTTGGTTTGTATAATTTTATTCCTCACAGAGGGGCTTACCTTGCCCCTACAAAAGTTCAATATCAAGTTTGCTTCTATTTTTATTTTGTTTTGCAGTTATGTATGCTTCTTTGAAAAGCTTTGAACAAATAGATTTTTAAAGCACGTTTTTGGTTTTTTTGAGAATATATATGTGTATGTGTGTATACATATATGTGTGTATACACACACACACACACACACACACACACCTTCCTTTGTATTTCCAGTGCTAAGGCCTGGTGTATAATGGGTACTTAATAATTGTTCATTGATTGGTATATTCCCTACAATAGCATTCCTGGGCCAATTTTCATAAGTACTTGACAAAGCACTATTTTTGTAATAACAAAGAGTTTTGATGATGAATTAATTTCAACATTTTAAATTTACAAATGGAGAAAATGAAAAATGAGGAAAGTCAAGGGATTTAAATGAGGCCAAGACCAAGCTAATGGCAGCCCCCAAAGGAAAACTCTACCAGGTCTCTTGTGTACTGTTAGCCTTGTGATCCGCCGAACGCTATCCCTCAATATATATAGTGTGTAGTTTTTGCTTCATATATGTTACACCACAAATTCTATAAATGTTTGTTGATGATGTTAATGATTATAATGATAAAAATGGTCATGGTGGTAGTAATGGTAATAAATGAAGAGCTAAAGATAAAAATTATAATACTCACATTGACTATTGAATAACTACATTCAGCTTCTCCTGTTAAGTCAGTCAATAAGCATGTATTAAATGCCTACTATGTGTCAGGCACTATGTAAGTACTGCTGGTGCAAAAAGAAAACATAAACACACTTCTGCCTTGAAGTTCTCACAATCTTAAAGAGAAGACAATACACAAACAACTATGTACAAACTGTGAATAGGATAAATAGGAAGTAGATAACAAAGGCAAGGTACTAGAATTAAGAGGAATTGAAAAAAGATTCCCATAAAACGTAGAGTTTTAGCTGGAAATTAAAGGAAGATAAAGGAAAATAAAGGTAGCTGGGAAATAAAGGTAGAGATGGTGATGAGGATGGAAAACATTCCAAGCATGGGCTATAGTCATTGAAATTACCTGGAGATGTGAAATGGAGACTCTTGTTTGAGCAATAGCAAGGAGACCAGTGTTACTAGATCAAAGAATACAAGAGGAAGTGTAAGGTATAAGAAGATTGGGAAGGCATAGGGGGCAGGACAGGGAAGGAGGAGGTAGCTTGTGAAGAACTTCAAACTCCAAACAGATTTTGTTTTTGATCCTGGAGGCGATAAGGAACCACTGGACTTCATCAAGTAGGGGAGTGACATGGTTAAACCTGTGCTTTCAGAAGATCATTCCATAGCCAAATGGAGTCTGAACTAGGGTGGGGAGAGGTTAGTGACCAGGAGATCAAGAAGCAGCCTACTGCAATAGCCTAGGCATGAGGAGATGAGACCTGCCCCACAGTAGTGGTTCTATCAGAGGAGAGAAGACGGCATAGCTGAGAGATGGTGTAAAGGAAAACTTTTTCCTCTAGTGGTCACTTATTTTTTAAAAATCTTCATTTATCTCATGGGAGTTATAGCTGTATATTGTAAAAAAAAAACATAAAAATAGCCATAGTTTGTATTTAGTATCCCAAAATCTAAAATTGTCATTTATTTTGAGAACCTGCTCCTGGAGTCTGAAATTAGGAGTGTGTCTGATGGTTAACAAAAGGCAGAAAAGAAGGACCAGCAATATGCAAATCTTATTTCAAACTTATTTTTTTTTACAAATTTCACTTCTACTGATCAATTTATATCATCATTTATTTCTCTTGATATCTCTACTTGTTCAGGTATTGTTATACTGAGCATCAATATCTTACTAATGCTGAAAACCTTACTGTTTATTAATCTGAAGATTTATGAATAGAAAAATTCTAAAAAGCAATTTTAAATCCATAATAGGAATGAGTAAAACACATCTGTGTCCAAAACCTTCTTCATAAAGACAGAAAAAAGTTTTTAAATATCAGTGTTATCTCATCCTCTATTACCATCTATATTGCAGATATATATACCTGCTCCATTAGAAAAAATGACCTACTTGATTTGACATATTCTTTTCCTCAAACTGCAACCTAGATTTATTTCATCAGGCAATGACATAATATCAGGTTCTGAAATAAATAATGAATTAGCTTCACGCTTGATCTCCAAGCCTGAGAGTTGCTGATCAGTGACTTTTCTTTCACATGGGCTGACAAAACAGTAAGCAGAACATGAGCTTAGTAGCTACCCTAATCATCTCTTCACAGCTCATGAAAACATTCCAGATGGCAAAGGAAACAACATGCTGAGCAATTATCTCCCTATGACAAACTTGCTCAAGTCCCAGATGCCTGGAAGCTAATTTTCATTTTACTGTATCTTCCCATTGGCCTAATATAATAATTATTAAATAGGCAGAGGGATATTTGTCTGTAATGTGTTTGGTTGCTTTTGAAATAGGGTAGAAAAAGGCAAAGTCAGCCATTCTTTTACAGAAAGACTATTATGTAGTTAAGTCACAGATTTGTAGTCACTTTGAATGCAAAAATAAATAGAATTGTGTATGGATTAATAAATATACTTATCAGCATTAAGCATTTCCCTACTATTCTAAGTTAAAACAGTGCTCCATAGGAAATATACACTTAGGAAGTTTCCAAAAATTTACCCTGACTCAGTAAGAATCTGTCCACAAGGATCTTAGTTGCTAAATTTTAGTATGGCATTTACTAACTAAGCCCAAGAAAAAGTAAGGGGAGATTTAAGAGACAGACAGTAGGAAGGGAAAATTGTCTTGCTGCCAATATAACATGCAGAGACATAAGCAAACTTTCCAAATTTTCCTAAAGTGTCACAAAATTAACAAAGTCTAAAGGATTTAAATCTCCTAAAGTTGATCTAAAAAGTCTTTACTTTTCTCCGAGAAATTCAGGGGGGAAATCTAGCATGACATAAAAATGAGTCAATTTTATTGTTGCTTATCACTGTATATTGCAAATAGTATTTTTTTAAAAAGACATTTGTCATTTCCCAGTGATACCTTCCCCCCATAGAACTCTCACTCTTGTATCAATGAAATGTAGATGAACAAAACAAACCAAGACATTGACCATGTCTGATAATTTCATTCTGTACCTATATCCCACCACCTCTCTACCAAGAGGAAGGAGGCCTGGTTCACCATCAGTCCTCTGAAGCCAAGATCAATCATTATGTTTATCAACATTCTAGTGTCTTTGAATGTTGTTTCCCTTCACATTATTATAGCTAAATAATTAAGATTTCTAGGGATAAAACCTTTAAATTATGAACATTTTTAATCAAACATTGTTCAGATCCAACAATCAAGTTAGATTTATACCAGGGATGCAAAGATGATTCAACATTAGGAAAGCAATAAGCATAATGAATCATTTTTAAAATAAAGCATTCAAAAACAAGCGTGACAAGGCTTTGATGAAGTATAGCAAAAATTTATGCTATTAAAAAATCCTACAAACCATAGACATAGAGGGACCCATTTTCAATAAGATAAAAAAAAATCTAACAGCAAAAACTAGTATTATATGAATTGGGGAAATACTAAAAGGTTTCCCAATAAATACAGGAGTAAATTTTCCATTTTCTCACTATTACTTGCCATACTTGTAGAAATGTTAGCAATAACAGAGAGACAAGAGAAAGAAATTAAAGCACAAAGATAGACAAAGAAAAGACAAAATTATCATTGTTTTCTGAATAATCAAGAAATAAATTAATTGAAAGAAAGTACCAGGATATAAAATAAACTGACAAAATCAATAGCTTAGCAATAACAAAGTCCAAAAGTAAATAATATAAATTCCGCTCAAGATAACTTCAAAATACATAAAATCATCTGGGAATCATTTTGTCAAAGTATACACTTGACACATACATAGAGATAATTACAAAATGTTCCTTAAAGAGTTAAAAAACAATTTAAATAACTTGATGGATATTCACTGTTCATAGCTGAATTATGCCAATATAATAAAAGTGACTATATTGTCTAAATTAATCCATAGATTTAGTATTATACTTACAAAACTATCAGGGAATATTTTACATAACTAGACAAAATAGTAAAATTTATATGGAAGAACATCAAAATCTAGAATATCAAGGGAAGAAGAGCAGAAAAAAAGAAGAAATGAAAGGGAAATAGAGTTTAAAGGTTTCAATCTTTATTAACAAGCATTAATCACCAAAAATTCTGGCATTGATTAAAATATATAAAACTAGATCAGTGGAATAGACTGGACAAGGAAGAGTTAGTAATAATTGAATTCAGTAATCCAATGTACAATAAAACTCAAAAATATAAATCACCCAGGAAAGAACTCTCTACATGAGATTACTGAGAAAACTCAGAAGAAATGAACAAAAATTGAGTTGTTTTTTTGTTTTTTTTTTTAAGCAATTGGGGTTAAGTAACTTGCCCAAGGTTACACGGCTAGGTTTTTTTGTTTGTGTGGATTAAGTGTCGGAGGCCGGCTCCAAACTCAGGTCCTTCTGACTCCAGGGCCAGCGCTCTATTCACTGCGCCACCTAGCCACCCCCAAAATTGAGTTTTGATAACTTACAGCACATACCACAGTAATCTCCAAATGTATACATGACCTGAATATTTAAAGTAACATCATTAAAATTGTTTAAGTTAAGAAGAAGAAGAAGAAGAAGAAGAAGAAGAAGAAGAAGAAGAAGAAGAAGAAGAAGAAGAAGAAGAAAAAGAAGAAAAGGAGAAGAAGAAATAGACAATTATAAATTATAAAATAGCTCATTTTGATAACATGGAATTGAAAATTTTCTGTGCAAATAAAATAAATACAACTAGGTAAAGGAGGGAAGCAATCAAATGAGAAACAATATTTGTATTAAGTGTATTTGAGAAAGGTCTATTATCTAAAATATGTAGGCAACTAACAGAAATATGTAAAACCAAAAGCCATTTCCAAAAGATATGAGAAAATAGCTTTGCAAAGTACCAACAACCATATGAAATAATGCTGTAAATCATCAATACTAAGAAAAACCCAAATCAAAACAAATGTAAAGTTTCATTTCACATTCAGCAAGTTCACAAAGATGGTAAGCGATAAGAAGTCACTATAAAAAGGACCTGCCTAAGACAGATATAGTAATATATTGCTAGAGTGTGAATTGGCCTAATCACTCTGGATAAAGTTTGGAATTATGCAAAGAAAGTGATTAAAATAGCCATGCCCTTTAACCTAGATATTCTACTCCTTGCTGTATACTCCAAGGCAACGGAAGGAAGAAAAAAAGGAAGAAGGGAGGAAGGGAGGAAAGAAAGAAGGAATATTTACTTAGTGGTAGAAAAGAACTGGAAGCAAAGGAGCTAGTCATCCTTTGGGGAATGGCTTAACAAATTGTGATACAGAAATACAATGGAATATTACCGTACTATAAGAAACAGTTAATATGATTAATACAGAGAAGCATGGAAAGACATGAACTGATGCAAAGTTAAGTAAGAAGAACCAAAAATAAAATTTATATGATGACTATAATAATGAAAAAAGAAAGAAAAACAAAACAACTGAAATTGAATGCTATGGAATTATAATGGCCAAGGTTGTCCCCAAAAAAGAGATATGAGAGGGCAACTTCTTCCCTCCTTTGAGGTACACAGGTCTGGAACATTATAGATGTCAGGCCTTTTTTGATGCTTAGTTAATTTTGCTGAACCATTTTTTTTACTTTTTTATTCTTTCTTATAAGCAATGGTTCTCTAGGAGGGGGAGGGAGAGGAAAGGAATACTTTGGGAAATGTAGGTGATCTAAAAACAAAAGGAATCGATAAAATTATTTCATGAAAAAGAAAAAAGTTCTTTAAAGCTCTACTATACTATATTTATATCATAGTCATTTTTCATTCTATTTAGTAGTTTCAGGATGCTATTTTCAGGACATCCAATTGATACCGAATGGAATCAGCACATATATGTAAGGCTGGGAATGTACAGCACTTATAGTTTCTATTTCATAATTTAGCATTTAATTATGTTCTCTCTTCTATTGTTTGTGTGTCCTAGTTGTTTTTATTTGTTTTAGTATTGTCTCCTTGGGTAGGGACCATGTATGTCATATTTTCTTTGTTCTTCAAAACTTGTAACACAATGCTAAGGTCAGGCGCTGATTATCACTTATCTATTGTTTGAAGTCAAGTACATAAAGTCAAAAGGGCTTCCACTTGGACAGTGTATAATTATTGTATTTCTCATACTCTACAGTACCTTTTGCATATTCTAACCTTAGATAGAATTAGAAAATGTAAAATTTGACAAAATTTAGTTCTTGCTTCAAGACACTCATATTTTCATGTATCTTTTGTATATTATCATATGTTTTCTTTGCTAAAATGGCACATCTTATGCCTCTTATCCTTAGGTCATAGCAATCATCTTTTGAAGAAATTGTTGCTGTCAATTCCATATCCAAGCTCCCCTGAGAAAATTATGGCATTGAACACAAAATAATCAGACATCAGAAAAGTAATTGGCATCATTTAAAACTGTTATTTTAGTTAGTAAGCAAATCAGAATTCTGAAAATTGTATAATAAAATAGGGGAATGTTTTGAGAAATAAGGGGGAAAGTGATGAGTGAAGAGAAATACTGCCCTCCTTAGATTTGAATTGCATGCCTCAGAAGAAAATATTTTAAAATGCAAAAATGGGCTCATCCTAACATGATTAATTGACAAATAACTGTCTGTGCAAATGATAGGAGGCAGTGAAAAAGGGTGGGGATAGAGATGAAGAGAAAAGAAAAAGAAACTTTAATGATCTTTAATGGAGGTCTGCAGTGCGTGACCAGGAATGAATAATTCATAGATTATTAGAACGGTACAGGACCTGACATCTCATCTCATTCCGTTACTTGCTTTAAATGTAGCCAGTAAAAAAAAAAAAAAGAAAGAAAGAAAAAAATGTAGCCAGTAGGTCTAAATGGTGTAGATCAATAAGATCTACATCAATAAGATCCAGATGTATATGGCTTTAATTCATCCACTGAAGAGGCAATAGGATTGATCCTTTCCCCTTTCCCAGTCTGCCCTCTAGGTTGCTACTCTCCAGGATCTTAGGACTCCTTCCTATCTGGTTGGACTTACCCCATCAATGAATGAGTTAACTGATCTGGAAACCTGTAATTCTATAACAACATGGGATCAGCAAGGAATCAATGAGAGGATCAGTTTGAAAAGCACCACGTGCTAGTTTCTGCCATAGCACATGCCTATAGGCAGCAAGGTGGCACAGTGCATTAGAACCCTTGACTTGGAGTCTAGATAGAGCTCAGTTTGAATCCTATCTCAGACACTTTTTAGCTGTGTGATCTTATTCCTTAACCTCTACCTGCTTCAGATTCTTCATCTATACAATGGGGATAATAATAGTATCTACCTCCAAAGTTTGGTATGAAGATCAATAAGATAGCATATTTAAAGGGTTTTTTTGTAAACTGTTAAACATTATATAAATGTTATTATTCTCTGCTCCTTTTCTCCCTTGTATTCTCCTCTTGCTAATAAACTCCCCTTCATCCTAGATTTCTACTTCTTAAATTCCAATGCTTACTGAACACTGGCTTTCTCCTGAAAACCACTTCTCTTGGCTCTTCTCCAATATTGGATTCTCGTCTGACACTCCTTGGCCCACAGGGTAAAGAAAAGGAATTGACATGTTCTTAAGTCCCCACTGTTTTTCAGAAAATTATTTTTCTTTCATCATAGTAACAAATTCTCTCTTTGAAGTCCGCTCCATTCAATCCAAAATTTTGTTGCTGCTAATTATAAACCTCCAGGTTACCCATCTTCCTCTTTCCAGTACCTAACTCACAGCCTTCTTCTTCATCTAAAACTTGCCCCACTTCAAACACTGTGACCTTCAAGTTCCTTCTCCTTATTTCTGATAACCTGTTTCCATTCTGCCTCAACCATACCCTTGGATGTACCCTTCTTTCCTACTCTGCTCCCCCACTTCAAATTAAATTTTTCCCTGGGTGCTAGCATTCCTAGCTCTGATTATACCTTTAAATAGGGAATGTTCTGGATCAGTTTTATAATGAAGAGATTCATAGAAGAAAATATAGAAAAAGACCCACATGTATCTCAATCAATTATGTCATTTGGGAGCAGCCAATATTTTGAAGGGGAAGGTTGCCACCCTGTCTAGAGAGACAAATACAAGACAGTTCATCCCAGCTAATCCTCTTGCTCCTGCTAAGTACCAGATGGCTAGAGGTGAAGGGAATATAAGATTAGGATTATAAGCACTGGTCCTTTTGCTACTGACAATGACACTTCCAGAAACTGGTGACTACATGAAACTTGTTGGTTATCGAAGACTCGGTGAAAATCTTTCTGTACCCACCTCTTCCCAAAGTTGTGTGTAGAGTAAGTACAAGGACAGGGGTTTTTTTTGTTTCTTTTGTTTGTGGGAGGAACTATGATTTTACTGGGGCTGCCCCTTTCAAAGTACTCACCATGAGAGATTATACTTTCCTTAAAATGAAGACTTTTCTTTTAGATCCAAAGTCAGAAAAGATAATTAGTCTCATTCCTTTTTATTCATTCCTTCCTTGAAACCAAAAATAGCTGTACCCAGCTTGACTTACCAGACTTGGCTCTGAATGACTACAGGCTTTTTCCAAAATCATATCCATTTTCAGGGGAAGAAGATGTGCTACCAAGAAGGATATTCAAAAGAGTTATGCCTAAAGGCCTTGAAGGCAATGCCATCATCTTTAAGGGAAAATATGGTTCATGGCATTTAATGAGAATGGAACATGATAGCAATGAATAATGCAGCTCAGAAGCTATCATACTTGCTGGAAATTTTTATTAAGAATTCCACATAGCCCCCAAATAATTTCCAGACATTGCAGCTTCTGCTAATACTTAAATGTTTCAAATGACTTGGAATAGCTACAACAGTGTTAATTCTTGAAACAAATAAGTGTCTTTGAATGTACTCAAAAAGGAAAAAAGCATAGTTACTGGGAATAGAACTAACAATAGTTTGTAGCAGATGATTCCTTTTTTCCCACGAACACACATTTGTTAGTACATTTTACTTGGCCTCCTTTTACATACTATATATGCATTTATTTATTATTTTTTAGCAAGATATGGTTCTGTTTTGGAATTTTTTGTTTCCACTTTTGAACAAGTCAAATTTTTCTCTTTAATTTCTCATTGCAGGTTCCATTTAATATCACCAATGGGAGATGAAACCATTTGTTTCTGTTTATTGAGCATATTTTAAGAATATTTGGCAAAGAAAGATGGAAAAGTAGCAGTCTATAAATAGCAAAATTCTCTTCATAATTTCCGCTTTTTCCTTTGAGTTGTCTCACCTTATTTAGCTTTGAAAGGTTCTCCAAAGACTTCAGATGTCATAAAGTTATAAAAACATAGAATAACATCTTACTAAACTTTTTTGCTGTTTGCTAAAAGGTATACTTTATTATTTATAGCTCATAAAAACTGTCTAAAAGGCAAAGATGTAACTTTATATGGTTCATATATGAAAGGATGCTTGGTTTTGTTAATTTCATTTTATTATTGGATAAAAATAATTCCAATTTCAAGGCTAAAATTCAAAGGAAGTTTAGGAACTGTAGGTACCTAAGAGATTACCTTTAGTCATCACCATTTATTTTTTATTTAATCTAAACAAGGAACAAGAGGACAGATCTTAACTGTATTGCTATGTGGTAGGGGGAGGAGTAGTGATTTAAGTTACAATGGGAAAAGAACTCTTTTAATATGAGATACTAGAATAGATTTTAAGGATATCAAAGTATATACAATAAACAAAAGAATTTATCCTTCCCCAAATAGTTTTAACAATAGGCATATAAAAGTCTGACTTCCTTTTAGGGTAATTTCTGGAACTAAATTTTTAGACCTGACATAAATAGCCTCCAAGTCAGAATAGCAAAATAGCCATGCTATATAGAGAAAATTGAGACAGAATTTTGATGAATTCTGTAAAGGACAGACTGACTGGTACTAATTTGAAAGGAAATAGATTGACAGATAAACATATATATACAGACATACACATACAGATGTTTATGTACACACAGAGACACACACAAACACACATATATTATATTCTGACCCAAATGTATATATACACACAAACATACATATATACATACACACATATACATATATACAGACAGACAGACATATCTCTATATAGATCTATATATATGGAGGACATTCAGGGAATTCTTTTCATCATTGGCACTCAGCTGCTTTCCCGGACTTTGTCGTCTCCAGATGAACTCATCATTCTGCAAAATGAATCAACTTAGAAATTCATACTCCATCAGATCATTTCTCATCCCTCCTCCATGACTTCAACATGGCACCTGTACCAGATAATCTCCCCCCTCCACTTTTCAGGTTTTTTAATGCGTTATCTCCCCCCTTCAGATTGTGAACTCCTTGAGAGCACAGACTCTTATGCCTTTCTTTGTATCTCCAGTGCTTAGCACAATGCCTGGCACAAAGTACGCACTTAAGAAATATTTACCAACTTTGTATATATGTATATATATATGCCTAGAATCTTAGATGTAAAGCTGGAAGTTACCTTAGAAGCCATTGAGCACACACATACACACACACACACACACACACACACACACACACATTTAGCAAATAAAGTAACTGGGGCATAGAGAGATTCAATGATTTGCCTAGAGTCATCCAAGCTAGTAATTGTGTGAGACATTTCTACTATTAGAATGTATATTCTTGGATAGCAGAAACTTAATGGCAAGGATTCATATTTATCTATTTTTGTGTCTCCATTGCCTAGTACAGTGTCTATTTCATAGTAGATGCTTAATAAATGTTTATTGGAAAATTTATTAGTAACAACTATCACATTCAGTTCAGCAAGAATTTATCAAATAGTAAATAGAGTACTGGCCCTGGAGTCAGGAGAACCTGAGTTCAAATCCAGCCTCAGACACTTAACACTTACTAGTTGTGTGACCTTGGGCAAGTCTCTTAACCCCAATTGCCCTGCCTTCCCCGCTTCAAAAAAAAAAGAATTTATCAAATATCCATGTGGTAAAAAGTGTGGGAAGTACCTTTGGGCATTCAGTAGAATCATTAAACTAGGCTTTTAAGGTGTTTGTAAGATTGTTAGGGAGCTAATACAATAACAATGTAACTTCTGTTTGAAGTAACTTTTGTTTCAGTTGATAAATATGCTCTTTCCCCTATACATTTCTAAAATCTTTTAGAGACTAGAAAGAAGAGGTAATACAGGGTTGATACATCTTCCAGCCATTTAATGCAAACTGGAGTTACCCAACATCATTCAAAGGCCCTGCTTTGATCTTTGAGGAAGATGCTTGATGTGCAAGAGACACCAGAGATGCTAGAAACCAGTGAATGAAGAAGGGGAATGTACAATGTCAGGAGCTGAGCTGATTCTGGACACACTAGGACCTACATGAATATCTTGGGAAAAGATACCCCTGGCCCATCTAATGATCATCCCATAAAAGTATTTGCCCCCTGAAAACCGTACAGGGGGTGAAAGCCAGAGATAACAAGATGATTTCTCCTACTGTGACTCTCATGCTGGGCAAAGAGGGAGATATTCAGAATGCTTCCCTACAAAGATCTCTGGCTGAGCCTATTGAAAACTAGAAGGAAGTAGGACAGACTGGAATGTCCTCAATCTAAAACAAGCAGCTACAGATTCCCTAAAACTATAGTGTGTTTAGCCCTGCACCTTTTGTATTTCTATTTCACTTTAAAACATGTACTTCATATGTGAGTGAGAACTTTTTTTGGAGGGGAGGGGGTCACACTTGATGTGGAAAATAAATTTTAAAATCAAATTATTGGACTACTAGGTATAGTGTATATGTTGACCATGTAAGTTATGTGTTTGTCTACATAGGTTTTTCTAAATGGGGAAGATATAAAAACCACCTACCCCACTCCAAGTTAGACTTTGATTCCCGCTTAGAGAGAAACTGGAAATGTGACCACAAGACTGGTCACTCTGTGCACCTTATACAGGGAACACCAGATTAGAATTAGGTCTTTCTGTTTCTCTAAATATTGCTAATCTTGGGGAAATGATTATTTCCAAAGTTCAAATTGCTTTCCTAGTCACTATGCCTTAAACAGGAAGGTACATCCCAAGACTATAGTTGAAAGATTGGTTCCTTCTCACCAAATGCTTGGTTCCTTCCCACCAAAGACCATCACAAATAGTGAATAATGTGTTAACTCATTTATCTAAGTAGATAGCAAGTCAAATCAGAGAATTATACAGATTAAAATACACTAGAGTGAATAAGCTCTTCCAGGAGAAATTCCCCAAAGTCTCTAAGGAAACACACAGGAAAATAAGGGCATGCCCAAATGCCACATTCTCTACATTCTTGCCACTTCCCAACTCTTTTCTTTTTTTCTCTGGTTTCTCCCTAAAACGGGTCTAGAACAGGGGTGGGGAACTTGCAGCCTCAAGGTCACATGTGGCCTTCTCAATCCTTGGGTGCAGCCTTTTGACTGAGTCCAAGTTTTACAGAACAAATCCTTTTATTAAGCTGATTTGTTCTGTGAAATTTGAATTCAGTCAAAAGGATACATTTGAGGACCTAGAAGGCCACATGTGGCCTTGAAGACACAGGTTCCCTGCCTCTGATCTAGAATGTACTATCTAGAAGCAGGACTGAAAAAGATCCCTCCCAAAAGCTCATGACAACTCTACCCTTCACATAGGGACAGAGGTGAGTATTCATTCTCTGCAGCAATGGAGAGTCTTATGCAAATGCTCCAGGACTGAACCCACTGATACATAGGCAATATATGACAAGGAGATCATTCATAAAAAAGAAAGGCTCGGGGGTGGCTAGGTGGCACAGTGAGTAGAGCGTCGGCCCTGCAGTCAGAGGGACCTGAGTTCGGATCTGACCTCAGACACTTAATGCACACACAAATAAAAAAGAAACCTAGCTGTGTGACCTTGGGCAAGTAACTTAACCCCAGTTGCCCTCCAAAAAGCAAAAAAAAAAAAAAAGGCTCTATATACACCAAAATATTAATAGCAACACTTTTGTGGTAGCAAGGAACTGGAAACAAAGTAGATTCCCCTTGATTGAAAGACTGAAGAAAAGCAAAATAAATTATAATATGTTAATTTAGTATAAGAAGTCTGGAAAATAACTTGGAATTATCCAAATAAAGTGACTACAATGGTCATACTTTTTTGGCTCAAAGATTCCACAGCTAGGCATATACTGCAAGAAGGTCATTGATAAAAAGAAACATCAAAATATTTATAGCAGTGTTTTTAGTGATAGCAAAGATCTGGAGGAGGAAGAGGAAATATATGCTTATTGATCAGTGAATAGCTAAATATGAATGGAATCAAATATTACTATGCTATAAAAAACAACAAACAGAGAAGCATGGAAAGACTTGAATGAACTGATGGGAAGTGAAGTAAGATATCAAAATTTTATTTTCAGATAGATCCTGTGGAAATAGGGGCTAAAGCCATTTGATAAATTATAAATCGTTGTTGGAAATTAATCAGACCCTTAGACTAGAGAAGACCTAGGGAAGACACCAGGAGCAAAAGGCCAGAAGGTACAGTTATAGTCCTGACTAATGTTAAGTGCATTTGATGAATAAGGGGTGGCTAAAGGATAAGGATGCCAATGCACAGTTGCATGACAAGATAGCTCAGGGTCTAGAGTGCCATCTTGTGGCTATCATAGATACTACATTTGAGTAGCTATTCAGATACTTCTTTCCCACTTCCAAACCCCTCTCCCCCCAATATTAGAAGCAATGTAGTAAATCTATAGCCCAATATGTGGACTCATGCCTTTTTACATACGGGAGCTCCTCTGTCTCTTTAATTTTTTTAAATTTGTGAACTTTTTTAGCTTAAAGTTACCTTTCAGTTGAATTTTGGACAAGGAAATTAACATAGAGCCATACTCCTTGCCAAGAATTGACAGTGTTTTAAATTGTTGGCTTACAGTCAGTAGCTTTCAATATTGGACTTATAAAGTAGATGTTGTTAGATTCTTATGGCAGAGGAAGACAGAAAGACAGATTTTATCTCCTAAGCTGGATTTCACCAATTTGAGCATATTCCCTGATATCTTCAGGGTATCCTGCCACTTTTGAATAGCTTATGGAGAAAATAGCTAGAAACATGAACTATATGGAAATGTTGGTGTACTTGAATGACTTCATTGTCTTTAGAAATATATTAAAAATCTGAAGTAATATTGATTAACAGTTTGGATTGACTGTAAAAAGCTCGTCTGAAGATGTCAATTGACAAATGAGATTTCTGCAGTATCTGTTAAGTGATTCATGCAGTCTCTTAACAAGGAATAAGAAAATATACAAATGCTTATCTATATCCAACAAATTTTTGAGACTTAAGAACTTTTTTTAGGGTGTGGTGGCTTTATTGCAAATTTATAGAAACCTTCTCTATAATTTCTAAATTATTCATTGATCTCATTCAAAGATGTATGATTAAAATAAACCTGATATTGTGCTTGTCCTTAGTTTTCAAAGAGGACTGTGACAGGAAAATGATGACATGTCTTGCAGTTGACTTTGATTTCAGTGATGGAGGGCTGTTCAAGGTCACCAGCCTCACTTTCTCTTCCAGAACCATCTAGGTCCAGTGGCCAGATATTCATCAGGACAACTGGAGATGGCTGAGGATGCAGTGGGAGACCCTGGCCCTTTTAGGCTAAGACCTTTTCAGGTTCTCACTTTGAGTGAGGTAATGCCCATTCAGTGAACAGTCATTAAGAAGTGAGTCAAGGGATGGCCCCTTTAAACGAAAAAAATCAAACTCAGAGGGGAAGACCCTCAGGGTTGCTGGTCAAAAGAGAAACAGTTACTATTAATATTTGCTCAAAGAAAGAAAGAAAAGAAGGAAGGAAGGAAAGAAGGAAGGAAGGAAGGAAGGAAGGAAGGAAGGAAGGAAGGAAGGAAGGAAGGAACAGAAGGAAAGGAAGGAACAGAAGAAGGAAGAAAGGAGGGAGGGAGGAATCTAGCCAGTAAGCCCCAAGTTAACTGGGTAGCTTCTAGCCATCAAAATTTACCTTCGTCCAGTTGTCCTGATGAATATCTGGCCACTGGACCCAGATGGCTCTGGAGAAGAAAGTAAGATTTTGTGACCTTGCACAGAGCTCACTCATTCAAATTAAACTCAACTGTAAGTCATGTCATCATTTCCCTGATGGCATGGTCGTCTTCAAAAAAGAAACAAACACGATCTGTGAGTAGTCTGAGCTGCTTGAATGTGGACCCCACCAGTTGGGTAATTCAGCTCATCCTCTCCCTCTCCTCCTCTCCAAACCTGATGTAAAAGGACAAGAAAGGCCAATTTCACCTAGATTCTCTGAAACTAGTTGGATGAGAAATGTCATCACCTTTTCAACCACTTGGTGAACTTTCTTATGTATTGTAAAGTATTGACCTAAGCATATCCATACAAGCCCCTTGTTCTGCCTACTAATGCTAGCCTAGAAGGTTTGGGAATTGTACAAAGAGAAGAACAGTCAACAGAAATCAGTTGCATTTGCCACTTGTGGGCTTACTGACATTGAAACTAGAACTGATGACTTTGAAGTGGGCAGTCATCATTTCAAAACTATGTGTATGTATTAAGCTAAATTTCAACTATGGATAAAAAATGTCTACTGACCTATATTTTGGCCAGTGCCAAGTTGGACACTGACTGTCAGATGTGGATAATAGTACTAACCAACCATGAGTTCAGCATATGCTATCATCCATAGAAGACCAACTTGTAATAATGGAGGTCATGTGACAACAAAGTAGAGTGATGCCCCTAGAAAGAGCGAAGGCTATTTGTGATACCCAAGGAGAGGGATTGCAGTCAAACAGAAGTACAGCTGGAAGTTTAGAAATTCCACTAGAATGTCACCCCCCACTATGTCACCTAACTATGTATTCATGTGTGAGTTGGTGCAATCTAATGGAGTTTCCTTCTTCATATTTGGAGCTCAGGGGGTTAATACTATGTGAATGTGTTTAAGAAAATAGAGATATTGAGCCAGGGACCTGTTTTGTCTTCTATCTTCACACACTGTGAGATTAAGATACAATTGCGACTGTCTTTCTTAAATCAAAAAATGGACCATCAACAGGTAGCATTTGGTCCATCTGCCAGCTGGTCATACTCGATAAATGTTCTCAGGTACTCAGAATGATCTATCCTTTTATTAATTCAGGTGTTCTCTCCAATGATACAAATCATAACCCATCCATGGCTGCCCATTTTAAGTGACTTTTATCTATATCATCCCAATAGTTTGCCACAGGAGGTCTACTCAAAATGCTAGAGACCTCCCTCTCTTTTTCCTGACATCATGAGGTGACCAATGGAACATTCTAATTGTACACAGTGAGCAAGGTGATACAGTGAGTAGAGTGTTGGACTTGGAGTCAGTAAAACCTGAATTCAAATCTTGCCTCAGATACTTATTAGCTGTGTGATTCTAAGCAAGTTACTTAAATTCTGCCTCCACTTACTTATTTGTAAAATGGGAATAATGATAATACCTGACTCACAGACCATCACGTTTGTTATTTCTTACTCTTGCCACGTGACCAACCAATGTTCTCTTCCTATCATAGCATTCCTTGAGAACATCCTTTCCTCTTAGTCTTCTCTGGAGTTTCTCATTGGTCAGATGTTGCAGCCTGCTCATACTCATCAAGCACTTTTTCTTTGCCCTCTGTGGGATACTCATGTCTTGCTGCCAATTAGAAACACTAGTAAAATGTTAGTGTTGAAAGGATAGAACTTCACTTTCAAGCTTTGGGAAAGTAAAAGAGCCCTGTAATTTCCCCAAATCAATCCAGTCTGTTCCACTCTTGTCACCTCTGGTCTTAGATATATATGATACTGACCATACACATGAACATTGAAATGTGGGTAATAGATATTCTTTATCCACTTGGTCTTTTTTATGTGGATGGACAGGACTGACATCTTTAAGTGACCACTGATCTCTTCCAGGAAGCTCTGCAATGTTCTAGGCCTTGATATGATCAGTGCAATATCATGCACAAATAGGAACATCTGGAGGACCTCACTATTCAGAGGGAACCCCTTCTTGATGTGGGTTCTGTGCTGGATTTCCTCCATTGTGGTGATGAATAACTTTGGCAAGCATCATCTCCCTGTTTTGTGTCTTACTTGATATTCATGATCAGAAGTTTGTTGAATCAGCTTATTCATGTTGTGATATTCTGCCAGGAATCCTGGGTGACCTTGCTGTAAAAGATAATCAAAGGTAGGCTTTTGTTTTACTTAATCACATGGGTTGGTTTTTTTTTCTTTTTTATAATTAACAAAACAGTAAGTACAATGGGATCTTATATTCACTAAGTCTTTCAGCTAATTGTGAGATTGTAAAGATATGGTCCATTGAATCAAGGTGAAAATCTGCTTGTTCCCTATTAATACCCTCATTGAAGAGGCCCTCAGTTTATATATAGATGACTGACAAAGATTTCAAATAGATGGGAGTGTAGGACTGTAGGTCAGGAGTTATTGATGTACTCTGAGTCATCTTTTTTTAATATATATTAATAAGGTCCAGGAGAGGCTAGGTGGTGCAGTGAACAGAGCATTGGCCCTGAAGTCAGGAGGACCTGAGTTCAGATCTGGCCTTAGACACTTAACACTTACTAACCATGTGACCTTGGGCAAGTCACTTAACCCCAATTGCCCTCCAAAAAAAAAAAAGCAAACAAACAAAAAAATAAGGTCCTAATTATTTTCTCCTTGCACTTGGTGTCTTCCTCTCCTTTAGATACCTTATAAATTAGCCATTTGGTCCTTACACAAATGTTTCGCCTTTAGCAGGGTGTCTTCTATATATACTTAAGCCAATCCAACTGATACCCCATCTTTGCTGTCTTATAGAGAATAACACCATTTCTATCTCTTCTGTAAGCACCTCAGAAACTGTGATGTTAGGGTCCAAGTGGTGGGCCCTACTTGGTGGATCCCACTTGGTGGACCCCACTTGGTGGTCCCTACTTGGTGGACCCCACTTGGTGGTCCCTACTTGGTGAACCCCACTTGGTGGTCCCTACTACTCTTGATGGAGGGGTCTGAAATATTTCTTCTCATTGCAATAACAGGAAACATCAAGTCAAAGAGGTGGTCCATAACAAATATTTATTTTAATGGAGCAAAAATAAACAAGAGTAGGATCCAGTCCAGCTGGAATGAAAGGTTCATGTTGGGAAGTAAGAGGAAATAAACCCAGTCCCTACAAGCATGTGCAATGTACCACTGATGCAATTCCCCAGGCAGAAGAGACCTCAGGTCAGTAGTATATAACCTAAGCTCCAAAGATCATCAGTATGGGACTCTCTTCTCTTTAGTGAAGATCAATGTCTCACACCTATATGAGAAGTTGGTAAGAATGAGAGAGAAGAAAGACCCTCATTTCTTCTAAAACATCCTATTTCAAAAGAAGATGTGCAATGCCAACCTCTTTTTAGGTTGCTGGAGTGAAAGAATCTGGGAAGAAGCTAACATGAGAAGACATGGCAGTTTTTATCATGTCCCTGTCCCCAGATTATTACACCAGAAACTTCAGGGAATTTTCCCCCTGGGTGAGATCTACTATTCTCTCTTCATTGAGCTGAGTTAACTTCACTCCCAGTAGGAGAAAGCCTTCATTCTGTATTGTCTGGTATATATTCTCCTGTGTATACTTTCTGTTATGCTATTGACTTGGATAATTGGGTTTCTTTGCTATTTGCTCTGTGTGTCCATTGAGGAACTGGCATTTGTCAGGAAAATATTTAAAACTTGGGGCCCTCCTTCCTAATTAGGGAAAAGTGATCAGGATTTTAGCATGAATATAAAAATTACTTTCCCTAGACTAAAAATATTTAGCCCAAAACCCTGCCCTGCCCCCAGTGGTCAGCCTCTGGCCCTAACCTCTTGCTTCCCCTCCTTGCAGTAATTAAAGTCTCCCTTGGAAACGAGCAGAAGGAGGAGATGCTAGAGATTGCCTACCTTCAAACTGCACTATAGATGTTAGAGAAAGAGATACCCTAAACTTCAGGGGCATCCCTAGAACCTAGAGGGGAAGAGATAGCTGTCCTGGCTCTGGGAGAGTAAGGGCAGAGAGTACTTGCTACAAAAATGTGGGGAATTATGATTATAGTATTATTATGGAGGTGTTCCTTTTGTTAAAAAAAAATCATGTTCCAAAGAAAATATGAGAGATTCTACATTACTTGTTTGGAGATTATTGATGCTATCATTCTCCTCTGCAGAAACACTATGGTAAACATAATCTAGATCTAACTAGGTAATGCAACTCTTATCAATCTAAATGCAAAAGCAAAACTTTAGCCTAGGATAGCTTTGCAATATTGGGACCCTAATATCATCACCTCTTTCTGTTTTAGTTGTGTTTCCTGCATTATGAGGATAATAATATGTTTCCTGCTAAACTCATGAGGGTATCATTAGGATTAAGAAATTAATAACTACATAAAGTGCACAATATTCTTGTTAAAATAGCTAAAGTTTATTAATCCATGTCTACAGAGCTCCTTGAGTTAAGAAAAATATACAATACACAATGTGTGTGTGTGTGTGTGTGTGTATTTTTTCTAAGCTTGGATTATGGTCAGCTTTCGTTTGTTTGTTTCCAAAACGGCCTTTGCCACCAAGGGACAATTTTATTTTGAAATACAGAATAGCCAGCTAGCTAAGTTATGCCTACAGGCACTCTCTGAACTATTTTCTCATCCTTACCATAGGTAAGATATCTATTCTAAGCACTTACCTAACTCAAAATTAGAAAGTTCCTGTATCTCTGATCTCTTATGGGGATCCTGAACCCCCTAAACTATTACACAGGCAAAGGCTCTGCCAAAGAATTCCCACAAGTGTTTTGTGGGTGTGAGGAAACTCCATTTGAGGTGATAGAGAGCCAGTGGGGTTTATTGAGTAAGGGAGATCACATGATCAGATTTGCCTTAGGAAGATCACTTTGATAGCTGAGTGGAGAAGGGACTAGAGTGTGTCTTCCTGTGAGCAGTTACAAATGTCCTTCTTTATCATGAAATCTGTGGTTGCTTATCATCTGGGGAATGAAACAACTTACTTCTTCAGACAGTCCAAATCTACCATACTAAGGAAAAACTATGTTACCTCAACTTTCTAGAGATCCTTATTTCCTTCCCCTTATCACACTATTCCACATTTCAACCTCTAAACACTTTAGGATTACTTTATATCTCCTCAAAATCTTGTTTCCTCTTCACTTTTTCACCTAATTTATTTCCTCTAGTTAAGGAAAACTTTCTCTTTTCCAACAAATCAGAGCATTGAATAACCTTTCTCTAGCCTTTTTAGCTTTTCTTCTACTAGAGAAACCAATTTGCACTTAATATACATGTGCTTGTTGATTTCCTTTCAAAGAAATACAAATAACACAATCCAATCTCAGCCACTCGTTTTATAGCTGCTTCTATGTCTTTGTGTTTTCAAATGTCCCATAAACAATATTCATCATCACTTAGTATGTTGAAAAAATATTAAAGGAGATAGAGAGAAATAAAATATAGGAAATATTTAACAGAGGGAAAGCACTAGAATTAAGAGAGTTGGGAAAGTCTTCATGTAAAAGACAGATTTTAATTGGGATTTAAAGGAAGCCAGGGAAGTCAGCCTCAGAGGTATGAGTTGCTGTATGCCCCTCCCTGCATACTTCCTAACCGTATCCACTCTTTCTACTGATGGCATATATATCTGTATGTGTACATGTGTGTGCATATGTATATGTACATATATGTAGAAAAATATGCCCCCGATTTGTGGGAAACATGTTCTTATTCTGCTTTTCTATTTCTATTTCTTTTTTTTTATGTTTATTGGTATTACTTGTTTTTACACAAACTTTATCTTTAAATAAGCTTCCTCACTCTCATCCCCAGAGAATCATCTGTTATGGCAAAGAATAAAAAAGAGGGAAACATATCAATTCAGCATAACTTATCAATGTATTAGCCAACTCTGACAGTATATTCAACATTCCACATTCATAATCCCTTGCCTATACAAAGATGTTAAAGAGGTAAATTTTCTCCTCTCTTCTTTGGGACCAAACTTGATCACTAAAATTATATAGCTCATTTGTTGTTTTATTTACATTGTTCTAATCACTGCATATATCTTTTTTTCTGGTTTTGATTACTTCACTTTATATTAGTTCATACAAGCCTTCCTATGTTTCTCTGTATTCTTTTATTCCTCATATTATTTCTTATAGAACAGTCATATTCTGCTATATTCATGTATGGCTTTGTTTGGCCATTCCCCAATTAATGAGTAGCTTTATTTCTATTTCTTTCCTAGTACAAAAAGTGTAGGTATAAATATCTGTGTGCACATAGTATTTTGGTTTATATCTCTTACCCTCTTGAGGGTAAATGCTTAGCAATAGGGTCAAAAGGTATAGACATTTTAGTCATTTTCTTAGCATACATTTAAATTGTTTTCCAGAATTATTGAACTAATTCAAATTTCACCAATAGTGTATTAGAGAATTCATCTTTCTACAACTTCTTCAACATTGATTTTTTCCATATATTATTTTCAGCCGAGGTTGTATTGGAACCAACTTGAACCTACTTTGTAGTAAATCGTTAAATTTTTAGTGTGAGCATTCTTACCTTGGAAATTGGTAAATGCTACAAATGTTGTTTTATTAATCTTCTAGACTTCATCTAGAAAGTGGAGAAAATTTTAATAATGTATATTAAACTTAAGATATTGATCAAATAAGATAATAATTATAAAGTGCTTAGCATAGTGTACATCATAAGCACTATATAAATGTTAGCTGCTGTTGTAATAATTATCGTGTACTTTTTTTTTTTCTGGAGAGTTAGTTGTTAAACATTTATCAGCACATCACTGAATGTAGCCTAGAGACATACTGGGCTCCTTATCCCCATTCCCACTTTCACAGACTTCTTTGGTCTCTCAGAGAAAGGCTACATTATCCCCTCAGGGATCCAAAAACTATCAGCTCAAGCCCCCATTCTTGTTATGTTCTTTCCCAATATTAACTGCCTGTTTCAGTTCTTAGCTACTTTATAACATTAAAGTCCTGTAGAGACTAACATCAATTAGTTTTTACAAACGGATCTTTACTACAAAGATAGAGCAAGAACAAAAGTTACAGAGCATTTCCTTCCTGGACCAAAGTGTCATACTCTTCCCATATATTACCTCAGTCACTGGGAAGAATGAGTTCATACTTAAAACATTTGCTACAATATATCTGCCGCCACCCCGTTTATTTCCAAATGTAGCATGTCTGATAGATAACTTGCTGTCACTTCTTACCTCTGGGCTGAGTCAAACAAGTTGCTCCTCAAGGCCTTAGCTGTCACCCTACCCATGCCTAAACTCCAACAAATTCTGGCATGGACCCATCGTACAGACTTAGTCCAACTTTTCAAAGTTCAAAAGGTCATACTCCTTGTTTATATCCCATATTCCTTCACTTAAAATCAGAAAAGAAAATCAGCAAAGTAAGAAGAACAGGATCCAGTATTCATAAGTCATATGGAACAATGGGTGGGGAAGACCTAAAATATTCTCCCTACCCAGAAGCTTACAGCGTGTCTTTCTCACTGGAATGCAGCCAAGCAAGAAAAACACTTAGATGGTTTAGTGTCATTTGAATACTTTCCCAGTTACAGTTCAGCAGCTAATCAAAAGGCTCTTCTTCATGGGGTAAGCAGACCAGAAACAATACCTCCACATTCTCAAGTATACATGAATATTATGTTAGCACAGCATACTGCACATGCTCATAAGGCCTGGACAAACATGAGGGCTGGCCAGTCACTATACCAGGGAAAGCTAGACCCTGCTGACTGATCTCCCTTTTTCCTGCCAGGATGTAATATAGGTGAGTTGCTCATGTTTTAACAAGGTATTAAGTGGGATCAGGTCTTTATAGCGTGGATTGTACTCCTAGGTTGTAAGATGTAGTCTGTGGTATCCCACTGGTATGTTTTCCATTAATAGTCATGCCAGCAGACTCAATTAGTTTATTGCAAAGTAAAAACAATATTAATATAGCAATAGTAAGAACAGTACTTCCCCCATTAGTCTGGGGTCATACTTTCCCATAAATGTATGTAGTTTCCACATGAACAGTGGACACAGACTCAGAGCACAATGGAATTGTAAAGCACAGATGTAGGAAATTCATGTAGCTATGGACAACTCATATCTCTGGAACTGCAGGACTTCAGTGTCCCTTCCCTCCTCATGGAGTCTTCATGAAGCTTCAACTAGGCTGGTTGCTTAGACCCCTCTCTGATGCTCTACTCTCTCTGGAATCCTTAGTTAGGTTTCTTCTTTCCTGCCAGAAGTCCTGTTTCTTGAAGCTACTTGAACATCACCTCTTTTTATCTGAGTCTCCCTGGAGAGTATGTCTCCGTTCCCTGACGGATCTAACATTTCCTAAGTGGGTGAGCATTTCTACTCTGAAATGGCATGGGTAATGAGAGTGAACAGAAATTAATCTCCCTTCATCCTCTGATGTAAATACAACAGTCTCTTCCACAAAGTTGCTTCTAGCCTGAATGACGTCTTAGAGCATTGGAGCTCCCCTTTTTTATGGGCTTTCAGAAGCAAGGTCAATTTCTAACCCTTCAGACACAATCAGAAAGGTGTTCACACCTCATTAAGACATTAACACCTCATCATCTGTGATTACATCCTAGTAAGAGAAACCAGTTGGTCTGGACCAACTTCCCTTCTTATTCCATTTTCTATCATCTTGTGGGTTTGCTGAATGTGAGGTAAAATCTCAAAGTTTTTATTTGCATTCTTCTTACTATTAATAATTTATAGCTGTCTTTCAAATGATGATTTATAGTTTGTAATCCTTTGTAACAATGAGCCATGTAACGAAAGACTAGACAGGCTACATGTAGTAGGAATCCATAGATGGATATGGAGATGCCCCTTCCTTTTCTCCTAAAAATATGGATTTTCACCTTTATAGGTAGTAGGTGGACAGCCTACTAAGCTCTTACTCCCTTATTGTTCTATCTTTGAGAAGGATATTATGCTAAAATTATATCTATCTATTATATCTCAGATATTTGCAGGGGGTATTTTTCTTTTGGGGCTTATGATAAAAGCTACTTTCCATGGTCATTTCTGGGGAAAATAGTTTAGTACCAGACCCGGAGGTTAATACTAAACTTAATCTAAGCTATCTTAGTTTCCTTTCCCACCAAACACTTATTACATTAAAAAAAATTATGAATAGCAAGTAGGCATGTTTATCAAAGCAAGCAATAAAAAAAGTAATTAGGAAAGCCAAACTGAGGCCAAGGGATTGCAAACTACAACTCGCATTCAACCTTGACCTTGTTTTTATAGGGTCAGTTAATAATGGTTTTTACATTTTAAAATACAGTTTATTGTACTTATATGTGTAAAAAAAAAACACTCAGCTTAGAGGAAGTACAAAAATAGTCAGCTGACCCTATTTGGCCCTTGAACCATAAGTTCCCATAGTCTGCCAACTCTTGGATTAGGCCATAGAATACATAAGAGTTACAGGGAATCTGTGTCATGGAAGCAGCTCTGTCAGGGAAAGAATTATCTTACCCCATGAGTTTATTTTTAGTAGTCTCTGAAAGTACAGGCAATGAGAATCAAAGGACATGCTGAGGTTTTGACTTTTTCCTAGAAGCCTGTGGTGCTGGAGCTGGAGGTCAGTCATTTACCATTCAAAGTTCATGCCTTGCTTCTTCTTTCTCTCCTGTTCTCCCTTTCAACCAAAATATCATGTCTCACTGTATATATGCAATGTCACAGGACTATCCTTTATGGGACTGTCAATGCCATCTGGATATGGGACTATTTCTTTTTTCTGTTTGTTCATATCTTTTGACCATTTATCCATTGAAGAATACCTCTTGGTCTAATATGGTTGTGTTACTTCCTGTATATCTTTGATACTGGACTTTTAGCAGAGATATGTGAGGTAACGATAATTTTTCCCAATTGACACTTTTGCTTCTAATGCTAGTTATATTGATTTTGTTCATGGAAAAGCTTTTCAGTTTCATGAAATCAAAACTATCTGCTTTGTTATTTTGCAATCACTTCTATTCCTACTATGCTAGTTCATTAATGCCTTTACTTTGAACTAATTGTTTCTTATGCCTGACTAATAAAAAGCATGCTAATTCTAGGGATTAGGAAAATAGTGTTACAGCCCTAGTTCTGCCACAAATTAGCTGTGTGACCTTATCTCTGAGCTTACTTCATCATCTGTAAAATAAAGTGGTTACATTTGATGAGCTCTGAGATTCTTTCAAGTTTAAACATTTAAAAAAATTTTCAATGATCTCATTGCTTCTCATCAGCCTTAACAAGACATTTTGGTACCTGAGTGCCTGAAACCCAGGTACCAATAAATTGAAGGATATACATTTATAATAATTACCTTCTTCCTATCTACATGCTGATTTGGAATTTGAAACATTGAGATTCTTGCATGATTAGAGGAAAGGAAATAACTGTCTTTCTTACCTACAGAAGTTCGTCTTTTGATGGCTAAGAGCCTTTATATTTGTGGCAGAACTTAATTTTGCTATATACTATTAATACAGGAGTGTATTGGTAAATGTTTCTCTCTGAAAACACATGACATGCTTTTAAGTTTAATCTTAAACATTAGCATTGTTAACATTTTCTCTATTTCTCTCTAAAGTCTAGACAGAACAACAAATTCAAGCCCTGATTTGTTGCATGAGGGCTTCCAAAGTATTAATGCTTACAATGATCATTTAATAATCAGCTATCTCTATCTAGTTAGAAAAATCTAAGTACCTGTCAGTTTTAGATGTCATTCTCAGTTCCCCATTAATTGAAGTCATAAGAAAATAGAACACAACACTTACAATTCCCTTATCGAGTCATTCTTTGTGATTTTCTTTTTTTGTCAAAATTATTTGTTGTAGGGAGGTTTTCCCTTGACAGATTCTTTATCTTTTTTGATTCCTGGATGGGCTGGGCCCTTTTCCTTTTATCTTAACCATGGCATTTTAGACAATCATCAAAACTTTACTATTTTGTGCTTACATTATATATATATACATACATACATACACATATATATATATATATATAGCTTAGCAATAGATATTAAAGGGAAATTTGGAGATGTGATTTATTTTAAATACTATCTGATTGGAATAATAACATAACTAAATGATGTATATTTTATATATTGTATATTGTATATAAATAACGTTGTATATTTTATTTTACATTGAGAGTGAGGCATAAAGATAGGGGAAAGTTTGTTTTTACAGTGTGTAAAAATTTATTTTGTTACTTTAAAATGTGTTAGAAATATGGCCTGTTGTCTAAATTTTATCTCATAGATAATATTATAAACAGCAGGCTACATTTGCCGGTAGAAAGCGGTAACACTTAACTAAACAATATGCAGATACCTAATGTTATATACTTTATTTTACACTGGGATTGAAGCATCATAAAAAAAAATAGGGGAAAGTTTATTTTTATATTATATGAACTCTTACTTTGTTACTTAGAAATATGGTGGGCTTGCTGCCTAAATTGTAACTCATAGATAGTATTATATATAGCAGGCTATGTTTGCTAGTATTAAGTGACAGCTAGTTGACTACAGGGCAATTCTTCAATAATGTCCAAAAAGGAAACTCAGGACTATTTGTTTCACAAGTATTAGGGTCACCACTTAGTGATTTATGAAGTTCTCCTTTCTGTAATCTTTCTGAAGGTTATAATTTTGTTTTTGTTCAGACTTAGGAGTTTATCAGTTTAGGAAACTCTTGGTTGGAAACCCCCTCTTCCATTGCAGAAAGAAAACTCTTCTGCAGCTTACATTCTTGGGGAGTTGCCCAGGGCACCAGAGATATTGTGACATGTCCAAGTAGTATGTGTCAAAGCAGGAGTTGAGCAGCTAGGTGCAGAGGAAAGTGCTGGATTTGGAGTTAGAGAACATGTGTTTAAATCTGTTGTTCACTCACTGTCACTTGCTACAAGTATAACTTTGGGCAAGTCACTTAACTTATGGGGCCTCTGCTTTTTCAATCTGTGAAATGAGGATGTCAGGTTAGATGTCTTTTAAATTCTCATGCAGGCCTAAATCTAGAATCTTGTGAACCTTGGTTTTCCTGACTTCTGAGGCCTGCTATCTTCACACTTATTAAACACCTACTATGTGCCAGAAACAGGGAATATAAAAAGACTCCTGCCTACAAGGAACTTACAATTTAAAGGGGGAGGGGCAGGAACGTGCAAGCACCTATATGCAAAGTTGTATAAGGGATAAATAGGAAATAATTAACATAGAGAGGGCACTAGAATTAAGAGAGTTTAGGGAAGGCTTCCTGTAAAAAGTGGGATTTTGGTTCAGATCTAAAGGAAGCCAGGTAGCAGGGGTCGGGGGAACATTTCAAGTATGGAGAACAGGCAGAGAAAATGCCCAGAATGTCTTGGTGGAAAAACCAGGAAGCTAGGGTCCCTGGATCAATAAGAATGCCAACAGTGGATTACTTGGGGCCCTGAAATAAATGTGGAATTCAGGAGAGATGAGGAATAGGTATGTAGTTCTAGAAATCATCTGTACATAGATAATAACGTTTGCCTCTTAACCCGGGGCTCCTAAATTGGGGTCCGTGAGCTTGGCTTTTTTTTTGTTTGCGGGAATTTTTTCCTTCCTATAAAGCTTCCACAATTTCTAGACAAGACAGTAAAAGTGTTGGTTAAAACTATCGATCCATAAGCATTTATTAAGCGCCTCTCCCGTGCCAGGTCAAATAAATCAGCCAGGGTGGCTCGTGGGCTGTTCCAAAGGCCCCTTTATTTGCTGTCTGTCCAGTCTAAGAACCGCTGGGGTTAATAAGCCTTTGTTTTGAACGCACTTTTCCCGCACTTGAACCATCAGCCTGAGAACCACTGGGGAATGAGGAGGGGTCAGGGGCAGGATGGGCTGAGCTTGCCCATCTTGGGGCTGGTGGGGAAGAGTCAGGGAAGAAGCCAGACTTGAAACACCTCAGCACGTGCACGCTCGCAGGAGTGACAGGACCCACGAGTGCAGCGGCGCACTAGCCAGAGCCCCGCCCCCACAACACACGTACATGCAGGCGTAAAGGCCACGCCCGTTTCTTTGAGCCCGCCCACTCCACCACCTCTACTGAGAAGGGGACAGAGAGGAAAGGGAGGCCTGAGAAGGAAAAGAATAAAGTGCTATCGCGAGATTCGCTTTATTACGCGAGAATTGAGGGCTCTCTCGCTGAACCTGGGGAGGGGAGTTGGGTGGAGGAGGTTGTGCGTGTGCCTGTGTGTGTATGTAGTATGTGCATGTGCATGTGTGGGTACGTGTATATGTGCGTGTGTGTGGCGTGGTGAGCAAGGCCCCTGGAAGTAAGAGAGGGGGCGGGGTCCTATGAACTGGGCGTACGCATGCGCGCATGCGCGCACGCGGCCGGGCCGGGCCGGGCTGGTCTGCTCGGGGAGGGGGCGGCCGTGGCGGCGACGTTATTTCCGAGGTCGGCGGCAGCGGCGGCGGCGGTGCGGTGCGCGGCGGCAGGGGCGCCGCCAAACTAGTCGGTAGGGACGGTTACGGGGCAGCCCCGGAAATCCCTTGCTCTGCTTTTCGGAACGTCGCGGTCGTGGCGCGGAGTTCCGTGGTGCGGGGGACCCTCGGAGCCGGCGGGTCACCCTGCGGCCCCTGGCCCGCCTCGCCCCAGGTAGGGGCCCGAGCAGTCCGGCCCCGCCCCGCCCGCCCTCCCAGTGTCACAGGCGCGACGACCCGGCGACCTGGCGAAACCGAGCCAGCCCCGTCCTTGCCCCGCCTGCCCCTCCACGCGCCTCTTCTCCATCCCGAGCCGGGAACCAGGGGCCGGGCCCGACCCGGGTGCCCCCGAGGCGCCGGGCGCCGCAGACGCGACCCCGCTCTAGGGGGGCGGGGGCGGGCGGGGAGCCTGGCATGGGTGGTAGAGTTTCTCCCTCAGGCCGCCTGGCAAGGCGATGTGCCCAGCAGCCGGGCGTCCTGCTGTGGGGGGAGGAGGGTCCGGAGGAAGGAGGTTGTCGGGTGGCCAGCAGCCCCCAAAGTTCAGATCGCTCCAACTGCATCCATCAGAACCAGCAGAGTGGCCTCCAGTTTTTTTGTTGTCTTGTAGCGTCTCAGCAAAACCGTCACTGTGGTGTTCATTGGTCTCCGTCCACTGTAGGCTGTCTATAAAGAGTCCTTAAGGATCCTTCCAGGAATGGATCTTGTCAGGGGTAGTTTGCCCAAACCTGGGTCCCATGCATGACCTTGGCCTCTGATCTGTGACTGGAGGTGTGTGCCCAGCCCTGAAGCACTTCCACTTGAAGGGGACCAATAACTAGTGGCAGATTTTGAGAATTAGGTTGGAGGAGGACACTTTGCTGAGTTATATTTGGGTGCCCAGACCTGACCAATCACAAATTACTTTTGGAACTTCTTTGGCTTCAGGTTGTCTTTCTTTGTAGAATGAGGGGCTTGGAATAGATGTACAAAATTATTTCATCTCCAGTGTTCTGCTAGTCTAAGGTATGAGTTAGAATCATAGAATGTTAAGAGTTGAATGAAAGGGACCTTAGTGATCATTAGCTCCATTCACAAGAAAATATAGGTGAAGTGATTTGTCCAAGGTCACACAGTAAGCAAGTGGTAGAACCTGGATTTTCTGACTGGTAACTCCTTCCTCTAATAATTTAAGAGAATATTGTGTAAATACTTTGAGTTTTGTGGAATACTGAAAGCTATTAATTTTCATTTTGACGTGCTTTACAGGTAAAATGGTTATGAAAGCTTCTGTAGAAGATGATGATTCAGGATGGGAACTCAGTATACCTGAAAAGATGGAAAAGAATAGTTCAAGTACAAATTGGGTAGACATAACTCAGGATTTTGAAGAAGCTTGTCGAGGTAAGTGGTAACTTTTGGATCAGAAGTGCTACAAATCAGGAAAAGAGAAAACTGAGTGTTCTCACAGTTTGCATTAAAAAGAAAGCAGTATTCATAAAAGTATCTTTGTAATTATGCTTCCACTTGCCTCTGATTTAAAATACATATGAAAACTAAAGTGTACCTTGTAAATATAAAGAATTGAGGGCAGATGGTTAAAACAATGTTTTTTACAAAAATCTTTATAAGTAAAAATAAATGTGTAGAGAGTACTTGCAGTAAATCAAAGGTTTCTGCCTATGTCAGATCTACTTAACAACTAGTAAAATCATTCAGTGGTATTTTATGAGTGTGAAGAGGGAGTACTTCAGAAATTATCCTTTCAATAAATACAGTCTCAGAGTACCTGTAGTGCTGCTTTGCTTTCAATTTATTTTTACTTCATCATTCCTTTGTTTGAGTAATATCTAAAGTCTTTAGGCAGCAGGAAGATTGAGGCCTACATATTAAGTCAGCCCTAGAACTCTTCCTTCCCAGTTTTTTGTTTGTCCTCCAAGAAAGGTTATTGAGATAAGAATTCCATTATTGCCCCATCCATTGACACTTAGAACTGCAGTGAGTCAGAGGGATACTTGGCTAATTTAGAGTTAAGATATTCTAGGTATTCATTCTGATGAAAATATGATTTTATATGTACAAGGCAGAGAGTTGTACTAGAGCTGTAGTTGATGAGGTTCTATCTAACTCAGTGAATCTATGACCTGTGATACAGTTGCTATAACAGAAGACTTTCATACATAACCTTTGCAGACCTGGATTTTCCATATACCATTTATGGCCATATTTACTGAAGAAAAACTATACTTTGTCACAATGATTAGAAACTAACTAGCTTTCAGTTATAAGCTGTTATTTTTAAAAAAAAAGATATTTAAAAAATCAAGCATTTATTAATCACATTGGATTTGAAGAACTGTGTAGAGCATCTATTACTCTTATGTAGTAGTAATTAGTAATGCTTTAAGGCTTACAAAAAAACTTTTATGTATTCTTATTTTGGTCCCCTTAACCTTTGAAGTAGGTAATGAAAACATCCCCATTTTACAGCAGAGTTAACTGAGACAGAGAAAGGCTATTAATTGTCCAAGGTTATACCACTAGTAAGTCACAGAATTGGGACTCAAACCCAGGTCTTCAACCTTGACATCTAGTGTTTATTTTACTGAACCATAGTTGCTTTCCTGTCTTGTATAATGAGGTTATTTATACTTTTGAAATTAAAAAAAATTTGTTTTGTATAAAGAAGATAAATAAGTAATTGAGTTCCATTAAGGGTTGTAAAGGTTTTCTGATAACACTGTCCACAATGAACATATCTAGGCTTAAATACAGTTAGGTAATTGTGTTAATAAAACAAAACATTTCATATGCTATAGTGTTTGGGCTCTCAGAAATAATGATTGAGTCAAGGAATATAATACCACCATCACTTACTAATAAATTGCATCAGCTGTTCATTGGACAAAGAATATCTGTAAGGACATGTGCTGTTTCTGTTGTACAGTCACCCTCTAGTCCCAGGACTCCTGAATTGTACAATAGACAGCAGTACAAATGATAAAACTTGTGCCAACTTAGAGATGCTTTGGTACCGTCTTCAGTGCACTTTGGCTGAGGTGGCCTAGTGTGGAAGTTTTTGATACAATGAACAGCATGAATTGGCATAAGTTTATCGGTTGGTTCATAACACCAAGGAATGACCCATTAGGGATGGAACATTGGAGTACAGGTGACCGTTATCCTTGTAAGGGGAATTGAATAGTGCAACACCTGAATTATACAAACAGGCAATTTCAGGGATATTAAATGGGGCAAGACACATCATAGTTCACCGTGTCTAAAATAGCTAATGTGGACCTTGCTGGGACTTCTGCCAACCCTGCTCAGTAGCACTCTGCTAGTCTCTTTGGGACATCTCAGTACTTAAATGTGACCATAGGATTTAAACCTGGAATGACTTCTTGGAGATATCTAGAGCAGGGGCTCTTAAACTCTTTTGTCTTATGATTTGTGAACCTCTTTGGCAATCTGGCAGAGCTTGTGGACACCTCTGCACAATGATGTTCCTTAGCCAAATTTCAGCTTAGAGGTTCATGAAGATAGAGGTAATTTTTTTCCTGTCCAAGTTCACAGACCTCTTGAAGGTCCATGTACCCCAAATTAAGAACCCCTGATCTAGACCAATAGCTTCTTTTTTTTTTTAAAGCAGTTGGGGTTAAGTAACTTGCCCAAGGTTCCATGGCCAGTTTTTTTGTGTGGGTATTAAGTATCTGAGGCCGGAACATATCCTCGCAACAGATCCTGGGTCCTCCCAACTCTGACTCTGGGGCCAGCACTCTTTCTCACTGCCACCTAGCTGCCCCCAATAGCTTCTTTTCATAGATAAGGAAGCTATCACCCAGTGAGGTAGGTTGCTGTCCATGAGGATTTTATAGTCTCAATTAGGTAAATCAGACCTATGTGAATAATTAAATAATAAATAAAGGCAACATATGATTTAAGTTTTTAGAGACAGAATTCCAGCTGAAGTGATTGAGGAGAGTTTCATTTTGGTGGTAGATTATGAGCTAGGCCTTTGAATAATAGCTGACATTCATAGTAGATTGGGTACTGGACTTGGAATTATGAAGACCCAGTTTGAATCCTTCTTGGACACTGGCTTTGTAACCCTAAGCAAGTTATTTAACCTCTTAATCTCCCTTTCCTAATTTGTAAAATAGGGATAATAATAGCACCTACCTCACTGTGTTGTCTTGAGGATCCAATGAAATAATAAGCATTTATTAAGTACCTACTGTATATCAGGCACTTTAAATGTTAGCAAAGAAAGGTAAATGCTGAGAAAGGCAAAAAAGGTGTGAGTGTGGGCTTTTATAAACTTTAAAGTGGTATATAAATGCTGTTGCTGTAATTTTAATATTTTTAATGTTTTCAAAGCACTTTATACAAATCCTTAGAAAATGTATTGGTGGGTGCTGTTACTGATAAAGAAATCAAAGCTCAGAGAAGTTATGATTTGCCTTTGGTCATTCATACAACCAGTTAAGTGTTAAAAGATGAGTAGAATTTGGAAAAACAGAGGTGAGAAGGAAGGACATTTCCAATTGTGGGGGTCAGGGAGGGAAGCCAGTATGATCACAGGTTCAGTAACCAGTGAATAGACCAACCTGGCACATGTAAAGGGTCTGTGTGGTAGTAGAAAATAAGGTTGGAAAGGTAAGTTGTATTGCCAGGCTAAAGACTTAGCCATTGAAAGTATTGAGCAGGTTAATGCTATGGTAAAAGTATAAAAGAAATACCAAATTAATTTGACAACTGTGTACAAGATGGACCGGAGAAGAGAGAGACCAGGTAGGTGGTTCTTACTTCATATTTACTATGTCACTGTTTTGTACTTAATTTTGTTTACATGCTTCCCTATGTAGACCATAAGTTTCTTGGGGACAGGGATTGTTTTAATTTTGTATTTATATCCCCATTACCTAGCACAGTGTGTGACAGCATATAGGTGCTTAGAAATGCTTGTTGATTAGTTATTGCCAAGTGAGAACAGAAAAGGAAAGACACATGAGAAATATTACAAAGGAAGAATGGACAGGATTTAAATGACTGCTTAGATGTGAGGTACAAAGGAAAGCTGAAACTGAGGGTGAGTGACTTAGAGCAGAGAGCTAAAGATTTCCCTTGGGAAGGCCCACAATTTAGAAGTCAAGAAAAATGAAAAAAAAGGAAGAAATTGGAGTTAGAAGGAAAACCAGAATAGTGTAGTGTCACAGGAGAATTTTAATTAAAAGAGACTGGTCAGTGTCAAGAAATACTGCTGAGCGGCCAAGGACTAGACACAGAGAAAAGGCCATTCATTGGAGTTGCTCTTCCATTACCTTTGAATGTCCAAATGATGCACTGTATTTGACTTTAAACTACCTCTATTCATTTTGACTCTGGTTGATCTTTTCCATTGCCATTGAAATTAAAGATCCATATAAGCAGAATTTAAACCAGTGCCTGCACAGCCAACCGCCTCTACAGTGAAAGTATCCACTTGGGTGAGTGATTACTGATAATAGTGTTGCCAGTTGGGATCATGGGGATTGGTCCTAGAGCCTGAGGACACTAAGTAAAGAAACACTAAACGTAAATCTTTTAGCTGAGATAACATATGTAACGTGCTCTATAAACCCTAAAACACTACATAAATGCTTGCTGCTGCTGCTGCTATTACTGCCATTACTATTTGTTGTTATTTAATTGTTTCATTGTTCCTGACTGTTCATGATCCTACTTGGGATTTTCTTGGCAAAGATACAGGAGTGGTTTACTATTTCCTTCTCCAGCTTCTTTGTACAGATGAGAAAACTGAGGCACCTCCGGGAGATGAGTCTTCATGACTTCAGGCCCAGCAACTCTATTCACTGTGCCACTTGGCTGCCACTAATACTACTATTATTGCTTCTTTATTGTCCTCTGAGTTTTCCAGGAAGTCCAAGAAATGGGGTTCTGGTAGGGGAAAGATCATTTTGTTTTGACTAGCTGAAAAAGCTTGAGCAGGAAGCACAGATTAATCCCCAACATAGTATGTATTATGGTAGAATAACAGTCCATTCATAGTCTACCTGTGTATAGAACTAGGTCCCGAGAACAGTCATGTACCTGATACAGCATACCTCTTAGAATGGGCAGTCCTACCAGAGTTCTGAAGATGTCTTATGACTTAAGGTTAGGGTCTGGTTAATTCTGCTATTGTCACAAAAAATAGATTCTCTGGAAGAAATTTACTCATTTTCTAGATGAGGATTATGGCATATTGCTAGCTCTGCAACTAATGACCTTGAGAAATTGGTTTTCTTTCTTTTCAAGGGATATTGTTTACCTCTTGAATAAGCCATGTAGGTTTACAGTGAAGATTCCAGTTAGATTCCAGAAGATTCCATAATACTGCTTTCATGGTTTGGTGTGTGTTGTTGTTTCTTTTTTTAATATATTTAAGATAAAAATAATGAGGTATTTTCCTTTAAAATAAACCTTTATTACAGTGGGTTTTTCCCCCTCTTTAGTAAATCTTATAGTGGAATTTTTCTAGGTTCTGATAATTTTACACATAAATCTATTGCTGTTGTATTACCAATTCCCAAACCTCTGCAGTGAAGACCAAGTTGTTTTCTATGCTTCCTCATATTCCTTCTTATGCTGTGGCACTATACTTTAGTTTACTGTACCTATTTCTCATCATGTACTACATTAAACATGTATACTTAGCTCTATCAAAATTAAATGTGAGAGGCTCTTGCTTTAAAGTCTTCCCTTTTTGCCTTTATTTAGAGTGTATCATGGCCATGGAATAATTTCTTTCCTTCTACTTGTCATTTTATATTTTTCCCCTTCTCATGGTAGTTCAAGGCTTCTCTTTTCTGGGAAGTTTTCCTTGATTTAAACTAGCTTATTTTACACCCAATCAATCTCAGCATACTTTGCTTTTTATGTAGGTGTTTCCTAGATTAAAAAATATACAATTTGTGTTCATGAGTAGTTGCTTGCTACTTTCAGTCCATCCAACTCAGATTACTACATGAGCAACCTGTTTTTCTTCTGGGTAACAATAAAACTGCCCTTCGACATTTATACCTAGTGGTCATAATGTGTAACTTTTGACCCCGAGTCTTTTGTGTACTACTTCCTTTAGGGAGATTGTTGTGCTGTAATTTTTACTTTTCCCAGCTTCACATTATAGTTCCATTTCAGATAGTCTTAGAGGAACACACACATTCATTATACTCTTAGACTTTTTAAAGATATCTAATTCTCTCACTTTATAAATGAGAAAGTGAAGTGACTTACCCAAAGTTTCATAGCAAGTTTGTGGGAGAACTAGAACCTCAATCTAAGTGTTCTGACTCTTAAATCCAGTGCCCTCACTACATCTTAAGAGTTTCCTGTAACTGCTTCCTACTACCATCAGGAAAATCTCCCACTCATTTTATCTTCCCTGTTTTTATTTACCATCTAAGATGTTTTTTCCAACCTAATGTTTTAGTTCAAGGTCTTTAACTCTGTTGTATAACTGAAAAGCACTCTAAAATTTATTTGATAGATACTGTATGGAAGAACTCATTCCTTAAGAGCAAATGAAGTACTGAGAGGATCTTTAGGTACTGGAGAAATAAAATAATTTAATTAAAGTAACTTTACCAACTGTAACTCAGAGAAGTATTGTACTATAGAGGACTACTTTGAGTAGTTTGCATTGATGTGTTCATTGTTTCTACCGAAATTTAGAGTGTCAAATTTATTCTATACAGCAGTGCTTCTTAAAGTCCTAGTTTCATTACATCTAAGGCTAGCTCCAATTCTATCAAGGCACATCATGAAACTCAAAATGTAATTAATTTTAATTGATGTATTTTGTTTTTATATCACGATCATTTCTGGAGAGAAAACCATCTTCCTCTCTTCCCCACTCCAGACTAAATCCTCCCTTGAGAGAGTATTTAAGAAAAAACATTTGATATAATGACTGAAATTGAAATATGTGACAATTCTATCTTATTTGTCCTCCACCTCTGTGTTGTGAAGCTAGTGTTTCATTATTGGTTTTCTGGGTTCTTACAGTTTTTTATTGATCTTTTAATTTACATTTTTGTAATTGTGTGTTTTGTCTTTGATTCTCCTTATTTTGCACTATATCAGTGCATGCAGATCTTTTCATGTTTCTCTCAGTTTCTCATATACATTGTTTCTTTTTCTTTTGGACTGGACTTCTGATTTCATGTACTGTAGTTTTTCCCCATTCTTCAACTGAGGACCATGCAAGACTTTTGAATAAGTGAGGGCAGAATGGAAAAGTGAATCTATTATAAAATTAAACAACTACAAAAAATAAGCATTACAGTATAGTGTCTGTGATTTTGAAACTTTATTTCCCTTCCCATTTCTTGGTTTTCTTGGTGGGAAATTAAAGTCCTTTGGGTTGGTCTTACTTAAACCCAAAGTTAAAAACAGTGATGCTTTGACTAATTTGTAATCTCCATGATACTATGGAAGATGCTTCCACAAAGCCATCTCTTGATGCCTTATCATGTGGAAATGGTCTTTGATTCTAAAAGACTATGGCATAGAATTCAAGCTAGCAGGTATTGCTGTGTTAGACAGGTTTCAAAATATGGGGTCAGCAACAGATTTTATCTTTTTTCCAATAGTCAACCTTACTGAATTTTGAGAGGCTCATTACCAGTAAACCTGGTAATGAATTATGTGACTATGGGAACTCATGATATTAAGAAAATTTTTAAATGACCATCAGTTGTATCCCCTTCTGCTTAGCAGAATATTGGGAAAGGGGACAGAGGATGCTAAGGGTAATACTTCAGTCTTTAGACCATCCATGAACATTAACAGTGGTTGATAATCTAAATGTGAAATCCTTGTTTAGTGAATAAATAGATATACTACTGAAAGACCAGAGTCATAGCAGTCTTTCTAAGGGAAACCAAAAGACAAAAGGAGGCTATAACTAAGTATAAAGATGGTTTTTTAGAAAAAATCAGTTTTTCCTTGGAGAAAAAAAAAGTTTATGAAGTTAGTTTTTTTGTGTATATTCAAAAGCAGCAAGAAACATTTCATGGGGCACTTGATCATCTTGTTAGGCCAATGATAAACATTTGCAAAAAGATCACTTTGAAGAATTAGAGAAATTCTGTGCAAAACCCAACAAAATAATCCAAATGAAATTAGCATGTACACATAAATACCCAGTAACTTCAAAGTAAAATGTACATAGGAAAGCATGATTTGAGAGTAAGAAACAAGAAATACTAAAGGTTTGTAACCTATATAGAAGCTTCTTGGCTATATATCAAGAATACTTCAAGAAATGAATCTCAGGGCATTGAACGTGGCAAGCATCAGATACCACCCCCTACCCCAATGAATTCTATTATATTTTAACAAACATGAAACAACTAATTATGAATCTGAAAGTTATTTCTGACTTTCTGTCTTTGTAAAAAGGGACTGACTACTTGTTAGAGCAAAGATCAACTTCAATACCAAATTAGAAGAGATGTTAAGGATGAGTAGAAGATAGGACGTGCAATTAAGACTGACCTATATAAACATTGTTGATATCAGAAAATGGAAATTATAGAAGAGACACAAATAGAGACTATCATCATTTCCTAAAGAAATTTTGCCAGAATGAGTCAATTGACGTAATGAGAATATCTAAAGAGCCTATCCTTGCTAAGTAAATTGAAGTGTCAATTAAAGGAAGCAACAATTTAAAATGTAAACTTTGTAAAGCCTTATGAAGATGGTTTGAGTTCATGAATTCATTCCAGGTGGGCACCTGCCCTATACCCTGATATTTCAGAGTTCCCAGTGTGGAGGGAATTTTTATAATAATCAATATGATAGGTGTAATGAAGATGATGGAAGATTATGAGCAACGTTATCTCATAAGACAACAAGAAGTTTTGCAGAGAACTGTTAAAAAACCTTGGGCAAGTGGTTCACCTAAGCCAAGTCATTGCAACAGCATTTAAAGATGAAACTGGGCAGGTTCACTAGGAACCTCATCTGTTACTACTGGCATTAGAGTAAACCTTGCTACTTGGTTGGAAGATGGTTTGAGTTTATGAATTCATTCCAGGTGACGCCTGCCCTATACCCTGATATTTCAGAGTTCCCACTGTGGAGGGAATTCTGGTTTTTATAATAATCAATATGATAGGTGTAATGAATATACAAATAGATTAGACTTTTCAGAATTGCCTCTCATGAGAAGGCTCACAGTACAGCTTGAGCTGATCAATCAAACTTTGACAGAGCTCACAACCACTGGTTTCTTTCTACGTGTGTACCTGAAGTGAAGTGAATCAAAGACTAGAACCTGTTCCTGTCACAGAACTCTGGTCCTGTGACCCACCAAGTAAAAACCCCTAAGGACTTGAGCAGTATTGCTTCCACAGGACACCAGAATTATTGTATTGTCTTCCGTGTGTGTTTGTCATGTGAGAGCACTTTGGCCCTGGGAATGATTGTTTGTATTCCACCTTCCCCCCTCCCTTCCCACTTGTGATTTATGTATATAATCTGTCTTCACTTCAACAAGGTAAAATTCTGATGAGGAGAATTCCCAATTTGCAAATCTCTTCCTCATAAACTAATTAATTAAATGACTGCCTGATTACTGGCATAAATGAATTAACAAAGAAAGAAAGAAAGATGAAGCTGGAGGGAGGACAATGAATAGAAAGATTTTAAAGATTTCTCGATTGAAGTTTTTTGTCAGTGATGGGAGCCTTGACAGCTGAATTCCAATATTGCAGTTGCACAAGGAAGTAGAAATAGTACTAAAGAAAAAAAATGATCAGCAAGACTAGATCCAAGTGTATACAGAAGAGGTCCATCCAAAAGCAACATGATTTTGAGGGTTTTGAGGCATCAGTACTCCTTACAGATAACTGAAGGAAGGGATAATAGGATATCAACAGAATACTGAGAAAACTTGTATGAACTGTTATAGAGTGAAGTGAGAAGAACAGGGAGAAGAATTTACACAGTATTGACAATGTTGTAAAAATTAACAAATATCACAGACTTAAGAACTCTGATCATTGGGATGACCAGCCAAGATTCCAGAGGACCAATGATGAAGATACAACCCACCTCCTAACAGAGAGGTGAGGGACTCATGCAGAATAAGATATACAGTCTTGGTCACAGCCAACATGAGAAGTTGTTTTGCTTGACAGTGCATAGTTATAAGGGTTTTGCTTTTCTTTTTTCCTTCCTTGTTAGGGGAAGAGTGACAAGAAATAGAGAAATGCTTATTAATTGAAAATCATAAAATCTAATTTTCAGGAAGGCAGAATGTTTGCCAAACACTTAGAAAAAGATACAAATCTTATTCCTACCAAAAAAAGAAGAAAAGGTGATCTAGACAGTATCAGTAACTTAACAACTTTCATGCTTACTTTACAGTTTTTTAGGAAATCTTTGAGAAAAATTTATGCCTTTATTAAGAGCGTTTAAAAAAATAAATGTTTTATTGTTGCCTTTTGCCTTTATATCTTAGTTATTTCAATATCTCCCCTCATTGAAGCCTCCCTTGTGATTAAGAAGGACTGTAAAGCAAAAAGATCAAACCCTTCAACCAACTCTACCCTCGTATTCCTGTCCCCTGCTGTGAGGGGAGAGCTGTTTTATTGTTTGTTCCCTGGAGCCGCCTTTGGCTTTTCAGTTCCTTGGTGTATGATCGTTTACATAGTTGTAGTCATTATTATTCTTTTGGTTCCACTTATTTTATTTTACATCAGTTCTTACTAACCTTTCTGTTTCTCAGAATTCCTTCTGATGATTCTCTGAATTCCACAGGACATTCTAGATGAAAGTATGAAAAGGAGCCAAACTGACTTTTGGAAGAGCAAATCACATCTTCACAATCTCACAATTAACTGAAAAGTACAGGAACAGCAGGATTCTATTGTGCTTATTTGTTGTCAAAAAAACCTTTTATTTCAGTAAAGCAAAATATGGCCTGAGTGACTTGTCCTTCAGATATCTCACTTTCATATATCAAAATTTATACAAAATTTCGTCAGAGATACAACTTCTCTGACAATAACAAACAAAATATGAAATTGGATAGTGTATGCTTACTTAAAGGTATTTGCCACTATCTTGACAGCATCTAATGCAGAGTCCATATAGAAGAGGCTTTTCTCTACATGCTCCTACTTGCAGGTGACTTGTCAAGTTCAGAACATTGCAGAATCTTCTAAATGAGATTAAACATCTGTTTGGTTTTACTGTACATTTAAGAAAGTAGCAAAAAATTCTTATTGTTCAGTGATATGCAATTGGATTGGCAATCTATATTGCTGTTCTGTCAATACATAGTTTTAGAATGAAGGAGTGATCAGACAGGTAGAAGAAAAAGGAAAGAGCAGTCATGAAAATCCATTGGGAAGAGAAGGAGGAATGTTCAAAAGTGTCATATGCCACAAAAAGGTTGAGAAGGATAGGAACCGAAGAATGACCATTAGATTTGTTGATGAGATCACCAGTAACCTTGGAGAGAGTGTTTTCATTTACGTGGTGAGGTTAGAAGCCAGATTACAAGGGATTGAAATGTGGATGACTCAACAATTAGAAAAGCAAACATAATGAATCATAAAAAGTGATGAAACATGTTAATAAAAATTTTAACATTGATATCTTTTGTTTCTACATCACTTTTATTTCAGAATAAATTTCTTGGGATGGCTAGGTGGCGCAGTAAATAGAGCACTGTCCCTGGAGTCAGGAGGACCTGAGTTCAAATGCAACCTCAGACACTTAACACTTACTAGCAATGTGACCTTGGGCAAGTTAAGTCACTTAACCCCAACTGCCCTACCTTTACCCCTTCAAAAAGCAAAAAAAACAAACCCCCAAAATACATTTCTCCCCAGCAAGTCATCCTTTGTAACAAGTAATAAAAAGAGCAAAAAAGCATCCCAATAAAAACAGTAAACACATAAGGTCTAATAATATGTGAAACAATCCATACCATAACCATACCCACTCCACCATCCCAGCTTCCCTCACCTCTAAAAACAAGGGAGAGATGTATTTTCTCAATTCTCAAGTGCTACTGCTCAGTTTCACTTTTGTGTTCTTTTGTTTATGTTGTTGCCATCATGTATTGTTTTCCTGATTCTTATTTCACTTGTTTCAGGTCATAATAAATCTTAACTCATTCATGTTAAGTCTTCTCTGTATTCATATTCATTGTATTTTATGACTGCAATAATAGTAATTAAAGTTATGTAGCACAGTTTGTTTAGTTCTTCCCACAGTATATAGCTAAACTTAAGGCATCAACTTTTATTTTCAGTTCTTTGCAGTCTTTATAAGTATCTGATAAAGGCCTCATTTCTCAGTTATACAGAGAACGGAGTCAAGTTTATGAGAATATAAGCCATTCCCTAATTGATAAGTGGTCAGAGATATGAACAGGCAATTTTCAGACAAAGAAATCAAAGCTATATGTAGGCATATAAAGAAATGGTCAAAATCACTTTTGATTAGAGAAATGCAAATTAAAACAACTCTGAAATACCAACTCAACACCAGTCAGATTGACTAATGTGACAAAAAAGGAAAAGGATAAATGTTGGAGAGGATGTGGGAAAATTGGAACACTGACACATTATTGGTGGAGTTAAGAACTGATCCAACCATTCAGGAGAACAATTTGGAACTATGCCCAAAGGGCAACCAAACTGTATGTATGCTTTGATCCAGTAATACTGTTACTAGGTCTGTGTCCCAAAGAGATCATAAAAAAGGGGGAAAGGGACTTATGTGTGCAAAAATATTTATAGCAGCCCTATTCATGGTGGCAAGATATTGGAAACTGAGGGGATGCCCATCAGTTGGAGACTGGCCAGACAAGCTGTGATAAATGAATGTAATAGACTACTCTTGTGAAATAAGAAATGAACAGGCACATTTCAGAAAAACCTGGAAAGACTTGTACAAACTGATGCAAAGTGAAATGAGCAGGACCAGGAAAACATTGTATTCAGTATCAACAACATCATGTGATGATCAACTTTGAATAACTCAGCTTTTCTCAACAACAGAATGATCAAAGACAAGTGCAAAGGACTCAAGAAGGAAAATGCTTTCCATATCCAGAAAGAGAACTGATGGACTCTGAACATAGACTGAAGCATATTTTTTCACCTACTTTATTCTTGTGGTTTTTTTTCCTTTTGATTCTACTTTCACAACTGTGAAAAATATGGAAATGTTTTGTGTGATAGCATATGTATATATATTAAACTACCTGCCATTTTTAGAAGAGGGAAGGGGGAGGGAGGGAGAAAAATTTGGAGCTCAAATCTTGTAAAAAATTAATGCTAAAAATTTTCTTATTACATAATTTTGGGGAAAAATACTATTTAAAGCAAGATAAAAGTCCTGCTTTTGAACTTTTGGTATATATAGAACTTTTCCTTCTCTCTTGACCACCTTAGGGTATATTCCTAGCAATATGTGTTAAAAGGTATTGGACATTTTGTTCACTTTCTTAATGTAATTCCAGATTGCTTTCTAGAAATGATGGAGTAGTGGGACGCTGCTTAGTGTTTACCAACATATTACTAGTGTGTCTTCTTTTCAATGACCTCTATAACACTGATTCTTCCCATTTTATGTCATCTTGTCAGTTTACTAGGCATGAGGTAAAATCTTGAGTTGTTTTGAGTTTCAAAGATGAGACTCTTTAGTGTGACTAGTCCTTCGTATAGTTAATAGTTAAAAATTCTTGAGAACTGTTTGTTGCTGTCCTTTGACCTAATACCCGTTGGAGAATGTCCCTATATACTTGTGTGAATTCCTTACTTATCTTGTTTATCAGAAAAATTTGACATAAATTATTTCCCCCCAAATCAACACCTTTACTTCTTGTCCTAACCACATTGATTTTGTTTGTTCAGAAGCTTTTCAGGTTTATGTAACTGAAATGATCTGTCTTTTTCTTTTGTCATTATAGCTTTCTTTTGGTTAAGAATTCTTTTCTTAATTCTAATTGTGAAAGGTACCCAGTTTCATGATCTCTCTTTTTCTCTCTCTTCCTTAAATAATGTAGCCCTTATTCTTTTAGGTCATATACCCATTTCAGGCTTTGGGGGTGAGAGGGTTTATGTATCCTGTGAGATGTTAATTTAGACCTGATTTCTGCTAAACTTCTTTTTGGTTTCCCCTCAGCTCCTATCAAATAGGTAGCTTTTCCCTATGTAATTTATTGTCTTGAACACTGGATTAGTTATTGAACTGCATGCTTTTTTTTGTTCTCTAGTTTGCTCACTGATCTGCTTTCCTGTTTCTTAATCAATGCCTACATCTTTAACTTGTAATTTGCAGTCTTAGAAGTATTTTTCTCCCTTAATTTCTTATTTAAAAATACTTTTAAAAACCTATAAATTAAAAAATAAGCTGAATCTTGTCTAATTTTTAATACTATTATGTCTTTAGGAAAGAGGCAATATTTAGATTAATTTTTTTCCATTGATATGGATTTTACCATTGATATGAATTTGATCAGTTTTTATATTTGTGAAGAAATGTCAGATTTATATACATTTGAACAAAAAGATTAATTTGTGGCAGCAGTGTTTCCAAAAAAAGCTTTTTAAACCAGCAGTTTCAGTTTGTTGTAAATATACCAGGATCCTTTTTTTTTTTTTAAGCAGTAGTAATTATTTGAATAAAGTTGGGATTCAGGATGAGACGTGGCCAATCCTAGGACAACTGTTACTCTATTAAGTTTTATATAGTTTGGTCAGTATACAAATACCAACTCTATGTAAGGCATAATCATAGGCATTGAATTAATGCTTTCTTATGAGACAGGTTAAAATGTAAGTGTTATTTTATGATACCACTTTTTAAAAAGTTACACCCTGGAATTAAATATACTACATAAATACTATTTGTTATTCAAAAGAGTTAATTTTTTACTTTGTTTTTAGAATTGAAGTTGGGAGAACTGCTTCATGACAAGCTGTAAGTATATTATTGAAATTGCCTTTGAAATGGATGATTTAACATTTATTTTAGGTAATGTGTAGGTAATATGAACTCTTGAAGAGTAGTATTCTCATGGAAAAGTGAATTATCTAATCATATATTTTAGAACTTTAAAAAATGGCTCATTATGAACATTTATACAACTGGGTGAACTGTTTTCTGGCACCAGTCACATTGATAGTCATATTACCACTTGTCTGAATTTGATGAGGCCATTTTTGACTACTTTCTTGCCTGACTTATCTTCACTATAGGATTTCATGTGACCCCATAGTTGTCACTTACTTCTCACTTGGAATAAAGTAGAACCTATAAAAATGGCGGGGGGGGGGGGGGCTAAGAATATAAGTGCTTCAAAAGCACCCTGTTTTATATCTTTACCTTTTTGTGCCAGTATTAGTTTATTATATATTTAACATTGCTCACCGTATGTTTATAGGAGTATGCCCTACTTGTTTATCCATCATCTATTAAGTTGATTGTTACTATGTTTAATCTTCAGTAAATATCAAATACCTTTTTTTTTTTTTTTTGGCTGGGCCAGTTGGGGTTAAAGTGACTTGCCTAAGGTCACATGGCTAGTTTTTGTGTCAGGTGTCTGAGGCCAGATTTGAACTCAGGTCCTCCTCACTCCAGGGCCAATGCTCTATTCACTGCACCACCTAGCCACCACCCCCCCCCCAATATCAAATATCTTTAAAAATAAAAAAAAAAATAGGGACGGCTAGGTGGCGCCGTGAGTAGAGCGTCGGCCCTGGAGTCAGAAGGACCTGAGTTCGGATCCGGCCTCAGACACTTAACCCACACAAACAAAAAAACCTAGCCCTGTGACCTTGGGCAAGTTACTTAACCCCAATTGCCCTAAAGGGGCGGCTAGGTGACACAGTGAGTAAGAGTGCCGGCCTCAGAGTTGGGATGACCCGAGATCAAATCTGGCCTCAGAAAATGAGCACCCACACATAAATAATGACTAGCCATGTAACCTTGAGCAAGTTACTTAACCCCAATTGCTTTAAAAAATAAATAAAATGTAAGTGATTTACTTTCTTTTGTCCAAGGAACAGGTGATGTTGCCATAATAAGGGTAGTAGGCAGTAGAAAGGATCTGGTTTTATGAGGTCTCCAGTGTTCCACTAAACAATAACAAAGTGTCTGCCCAGTTATTCTGCCACCCCTCTTCTGAAATTTTGTGGGTTACAATGTGAAATTCTTTATATACTCTTTAACCAGTGGTAACTGTTTAATATGCATGTCTTCCTTTGACTAGGGACTGAGACTTGCAAAAAACATTTTGTATTTTTTTCAGCAAACAATAAAGTTTCAGTTGGGTATAGAACCCTTTGTCATTCACTAGGAGAGATACAAAGTTTAATGAAGAACTTACTGTCTAGAAAAGGAGAGATTAGTTCTAGTAATACAGGATAAACTCATAAAATGTTTTGTTGATACCTCTTACTGTTAACAATTGGAGGAAGTTTTCCTAGAGGAAGTAGCATTTGAGTTCGAGATTAACTATTGGTTAAGTATTTAATAGATAAATTGAAGGAGGAGAGAGAACATTTAAGATATAGGGAATAGCATAAACAAAGGCCTGGAGATAGGAAAATTCAACTATGCTTGGGGAACAGTGAATGATCCTTTTGGGATGTTGCAGAGAGGACATAGAATGAGGTAACGTGAGCTAAGTCTATAAAGGTAGTATGAGGTTAGACTGTGTGACATCCAGGGGAAGAGTGAAGAAGGCAGCAGACCAAACTTTGGCAAACAATAATATTTTATGGTTGGTATCTGGTCAGGGAGATTGACAAGGAACAATTGAGTGAACTATGTCTTGAGGGACAAAGGAGGAAAACATACAAAAAGAAAGGGGGTCACCAGCATCTGAACCAAATTCCACTTTAATGATTCAATAAACCCTACTGTGACACGACTTGACATGAAGATTGGACGGTTGGTAATTGATAAAAGTTAGGGCTTAAATCCTGTTGTCATATTATTAACTGAATGTGTAAAGCTTTTTTTTTTTTTAATTTTTGCCTCCTAGAAAGCTGCTTTTCTACTATTGTGTTTCTGCATAGACAGTTAATTATGCCATGTAATTTTTGTGTAACTAAGTGGATGGCATTCAGTTGAAATGCAAGTCTCAAAGACTGAAAAAAACCATTTACCAAAAAATAAATTATGTGATTGATGACTGTAGCTTATAGGCGGACTAATGGATTGGTTGAAGGACTATAATTTGTTGGGGCTTTTTCTGCAGCTTTGGTCTTTTTGAAGCTATGTCTGCCATTGAAATGATGGATCCCAAGATGGATGCTGGAATGATTGGAAACCAAGTTAATCGGAAAGTTCTCAATTTTGAGCAAGCTATCAAGGTGTGTAATTATCATTATGCTCTTATTTTTATAATTTCAAATTTTAAAATAAAGTGATAAACAGAACCATTTGTATTACTGTCATATTTACTCTAAAGGGCACAGCTTTTCTTCCAGGTGTCTTTAAACATTTAGTTAAGTGCTACTTAATATAATTTCACTTACTACTGTCCATCTGAAACACACACACACACTCACACATAATATTTTTAATGTCCATTAAAAGAATAAGATGAATTTACATCAGCAATTTCATTAATTTTTTAAAATGCATTTAAAGTGTCATAATGACAGTTTATTTGAAATTTTCTTATCACTGTAACAAGTAAAATATAGTACTGTTAAGACCTCATTAATTTAAAATCTATTTGAAAGAAATTTTTTAATTCAATTATAAACTACAATGAAGCTTAACTTTGCAATATTAATGGAAAATAGCTGTACTAAAGAAATTGATATTGTTAGCAAAATTAATGGCCTATTAAACTTGCTTAAGGGCAGCTAGGTGGCAGAGTGGATAGAGTGCTGGGACTAGAGTCAGGAAGACTCATCTTTTTGAGCTCAAATCTGACCTCAGACACCTATTAGCAGTGTGACCCTGGACAAGTTACTTAATACTTTTTGCCCATTTTTTCTCATTTGTATATTGAGCTGGAGAAGGAAATGGCAAAATACTCCATTACCTTTGCCAAGAAAATCCCAAATGAAGTCACAGAGTTGGAGACGACTGAACAGCAACAAATTAGCTTGCTTATGGCATCCAACTTTTAAAAATACTAATAGCTGACATATAAAAAGCACTTCTAAGATTTATAAAGCATATTTTTGGACATTAACTCTGGGGTATTGGAAGTATTATGCCCATTTTACAGATGAAGAAACCAGCTAAGAGAAGTTGTGACTTGCCCTTGGTCACACAGTTAAGTCATTATTAGAGATTACCACTACACCAAAGACTTAGAACTTATATTTATTGTCTTGAATGGAAACCGTAAGCAAAATCTTATTGTTTCCAATCAAATAACCGGGATTAATTACAAATTAGTCTTATCTTTTAAAAAGTAAGACTAAAGAGTTACTCATTGTTCATGAAAGTAGCATTACTTCATTTAAAAAAAAAGTTTGTTATATGTTTTACTGATTTGCTTCCTTTCTCCCCAGTTCAGATTTGTGAAGTTTTAAGAATTTTTCTATCGTTCATTTATTCATTCTCTGGAGAGCCCAAAACAAGAATTAGTTTATTTTTTCTGGTCTCCAGATCGTGGAAGATAGGAGTTGGCCTTTTCCTAGAACTGCTGTTTTAAGAAATTTAAGTTGGTTTTTCAATTAAAATGATCTGTGGTTACCATAGATGTGAAAATATGTCAGCATAAGTGTTGTGCTTCAGGACTCTCATTTTATGGGTTAATTTACTTAGATGTTTCTTGAAAATCAGTTGTGTGGATATTGGGGATTTTTTTTGATAATCATAAATTTTTGGTTATTGTTTACACTTCTGTTTTTTTTTTTCTTTTTAGGATGGCACCATAAAAATTAAAGACCTAACTTTACCTGAGTTGATAGGGATTATGGATACATGTTTTTGTTGCTTGGTAAGAATTGGATACAATTTATTAATTGTTGCATCTTTCAAAAATAGGACTTAATTTTTTAAAGTTCAGTTTCCAAAAATATGTGTATATTTTGGTAATAAAATATATTTTGGTAATAAAATACTGAACCTACAGTAAGAAAAGGGCAAAGCTAGTAGAGCATGTGATAATTTAAGGTATTGGTTACATCCTGTCTCTTTTACTACATGATCAGAGATTCCTTCTATGTTGCCATGATCCCTCTGGTTAAAAGTGGGGGAGGGGCAAGGAGAAAGGGAAATGGCTTTTTTTTCTTTCCCAAATGTTGACCAAGCCCCTGAATTTTAGCCTTTCCTCCCTCATTCTCAGGCTTCTCCAGCACTCCATTTTTTTCTACTGTAATCTGGCACCTAAGGCAATTTAAATATACTAAGCTGAACCTTTATACCAAGAAAAGTATCTTTGGCTACAAAATATATACAATTATCTTACGAATTGATTTCTTATTTATTTAATTATCTTTATGCAGATTTAAAGTATGGATCCTTATTGTTGTTTATTAACAGTGACCATAAGTGCCTTCCAGGTTCATACTTCTCTTTTAGTCAGTTCTAGGTCCAGACTTTTAAAATATAATTGTAATGAGCAGGTTACTTTTCAATAGTACTTAGGCAGACTGTTGTTTTTTAGCCTCCATCTAGTCTTCATAAGGCACAGAGATGAGAGAGTAAGGGATTATATCTAGAAATAGTAAATTGTCCAGTGTGATTGGAGTGTATGGTAAAAGAAGGGGAGTAGTAGGAAGTAACACTTGAAAAGGAGACTTAAATCCCTTTGTGAAAACACTTGGATTTCAGGCTAATGATTTTAGAATTTATTTGAAAAAATGCAGCTCTAGTGTATTGAATAGAGAATTTCTTAGTGCCAGAAAAATCTTGAGTTCAAGTTATCCCTTTAATACTCATTAAATGTGTGACCCTGAGTAGTTTGCTTGTAATCAGTCTTCTAGGCAGCTCTTTTAAGACTGTAAGTTGTAGAGAAAGTGCTGATGTATGTTGATAGAGGCTATTCCACACTAGAAGCTCCCTATTCCTATGAAGTAAGGAGGCTATCTCCTAAGCCCTATGCCTGGTAGACAATGCTAGTAGGTCAGAGAAGTGCCATTGAAGGTGTGGGGGCAAGAGGAGCACCTGGTCAGAACTGTGGTCTGAGACGATTAATGTGACAGCAGATGACAGGGTGAATTGTAGCAGGAGAAAGACTAGGGACAGGAAAACCACACTAGAGGCCAAAACTAGGTTAATAGTAATAAGAATGGAGAGAAGATTTTGTACATAGGATCAGACTGAATGTAGAGAGAATCAGATGACATTGAAATTTCAAGCCTGGGTAAAAGAAAGGAGACAGTTGCCATTAATAGTAAAGAAGTAAGAAAAAGCCCCCAAAAAGATTATTTTTGGATTTGAACATGTTGAATTTGAGATGGTGTTAGAAATTCAGGTAAAAATGTCAGACCATAAAAAATAAGGCTAACACGTGATTAAGTATGTAAGTGAGGTTAGAGATCTAGATTTGGGAGTCATCCACATAGAGATAAATATTTATTGATAAACTATATGACCTCTTAGTTTTGTTACTGTCCTGAGTGATTTTATAGTCGAAGATATCCTATGTTTGAGAGTATTTCTTAGATACAGCTAATTTTACCATAGTACATAGATTTCTGTAAATCTGCACCATAGAGGGCAATCAGCACTGAATATATTGAACTTTTTTTTCGTAACCCTTTAGTCATTGCTTATCTTTACATTTTGGAGGAATAGTTATTATTATATTGGAGGAATGGTCTGTCATTAATTACAAGAACAGTTTAGATTTTATAAACTTCTCATATTTGAATCAACATAAAGTATAAACATTTTTGTTCCTTTATAGATAACGTGGTTAGAAGGTCATTCATTGGCACAGACAGTGTTTACTTGCCTTTATATCCATAATCCAGACTTCATAGAAGATCCTGCTATGAAAGCTTTTGCTCTGGGAATCCTGAAAATCTGTGACATTGCAAGGGAAAAAGTAAATAAAGCTGCTGTTTTTGAAGAGGTAAGGTTTCTAGGGGGGGTTTTGTGTGTCTATATGCACATATGCAGATATTAACACACACACACGTATGCACTGCTTATTTTGTAGGTGCTTTTTGCAAATGCCTCTGTAGCAGAACAGGTTGGCCTCTGCAAATCTGAGAAGAGAACACTTGCAAGATTCTGGGCTGGCACTCTTCAGGGAAAGAGTTGAGGCAAGGGTTCTTGTTATATTTGTGGAAACTTATAGCTGGCAAACAAGTGACCACAGGCCTTGCAGGACAGCAAGTGGGAGATAACATACTGTCTTGCAGAACTTGGGAAATGTGATCTAGTTGCCTTACATTGAAGAAGGCATGCCTTCAAGGAGAAGGCAAGGAATAGGTTCTGGTCCAGCAGGCGGCCATATTCACATCCTCTTTGTAGTACATGAAGGCTCAACTGTAAGCCCACATCTGATACGACTAAGGCAGCGCCTGGCCAGTCTCATCAATAAATAATTGCCAGATGGCAATGAAGCAGGTAGATTTTACTTGATTAAAACCAAGTGAGCTGGCATAAATTTAGGAAAAAGTGCTGGAGACCCAAGGAAGGATAGAGGCCTTCCATCTTCTACCCCAATGTTCTAGACAAAAGCAAGAGAAGCAATTTTATAATAGTCTTGTCAAATGTGCAAAAATGGTAGATAAAATGCTTTTTATGGGATAGATTTTATTGCCATTAATTATCAAGCTAATAAATGTAGTAGTCTAACAGAGGATTTTCATGACTTTCATCTGTTTGTTCCAGCAGCTAGCAGCATTTCCTGAGTACCTACTATACACTAGCATGTAGGAAGTGCTTAATAAATGCTTTTTTGACTAATTAATTAAGATGAAAATGTCTAGGGAACATATTTCAGTTCTTGATTATTAAAGAGCAATAGCTAACTTAGAATTATTCATCCTAATAGATAAGGAGGGTAATGGTGGAGGTAATCACGAGAGAGACATAGTATAGCTGAATCCTTTCCTTTTTACTGCTATAAGGACTCCCACTGCCCTGATATTCCCCATTCTTCTGCAAAGAAAGTAGTTTTTGCCCTCATGGCTGTTGTAACTTGGCATCCAGAAATGTTCTATCATCAGGTTTTTATGAGGGAGAGCTAATGAAAGCAAATGTTTAAAGGGACTATTTGTGTTTTATCAGATATGATGAATGTTTTTGTTTTGTTTTTAGAATTGATAACTGAATTTGTCTCCTAAGACGGTAATGTAGAGGTCTTGGTTTGTGAGAATGTCATTCCCTAAATAAGGCCCTAGACACATTAAAAAAATAAAAATCTCTTTTATTTTAGCATCTTTCTTTATAAATGATCATATTGTCTTCCCTAAGCTTAAGTTATTCTTAAGTTAAAACTATTTTTATTATAGAATGACAAGTGTATTCTATTCCACTGGCAACTTCAGGTTAGTGATGTTGAAACTTTTGTAACTTTGGACATAATTACAGATGAAGAATTCATAAAGATGGAAGTCTTGTGAATATGCATGTAAAAATCACTTATGATGAAATCTCACTGCTTTGAACTAATTAGAAAGACACTTGTTTTAATAACATGTGACTTACAGAATATCTTTAAAGAGATGTATATAGAGTGACTCAAATTTTAAAATACTGCTTGGTCAGGGTTCTTAAGGAATTAAGTATAAGTGATTTGTAATGAACATATGTATTAGTTAGTAAATGGGTGCTTCTGAAATGATTGAGCAGTTTATCAATTGGTTCTTAAGCATTCTAAACTTTCTCCAGTCTTGTTTATAATTCTTATTGTGAAATAAATCTTGTTTATTCATTTGTACTGTAAAGAGAATTTTCCAGGCGAAGGTGAACTTCATTTTAGACCCTGTTATTACTCATATTCTTGTAAATTTGACTCAGTTCTTATATATTTGAGAAATGAGACCTTTAAAAGAGAAATTTGCTATGAAAATTTTACCCCTTCTTTCCTTCTAATTTTGCCTGCATTGATTTTGTTTGTGTAAAACCTTTTTAATTTCATGTAATCAAAATTGTCCACTTTATATCCTGTAATGCCCTCTATCTCTTGTTTGGTTATAAATTCTTCCATTCTCCATTGATCTGACAGGTAAAAAATTTTACATGCTCCCTTAATTTGTTTAGGATATTACGTCTAAATTTGTTTAGGGTGTTATGTCTAAACATGAACCCATTTTGATCTTATTTTGGTATATGATGTGAGATGTTGGTCTCTACCTAATTTCTGCCAAAATATGCTTCAGTTTTCACAGTAGTTTTTGTTGCATAGTGAGTTCTTGTCCCAAAAGCTTGGATCCTTGGATTTGTCAACCACTAGATTACTATGGTCATTTATTTCTGTGTATTGTGTCCCTAATCTGTTCCACTAATCTTCCAATCTATTTCTTAGCCAGATTGTTTTGATGATTACCACTTTTGTAATACTGTTTGAGATTTGGTAGTTCTAAGCACCTTCCTTCACATTTTTTTTCACTGATTCTCTTAAGATTCTTGAACATTTGCTCTTTCAGATGAATTTTGTAGCTATTTTGTTCAGCTCTATTAAAATAAATTTTTGGTACATTGATTGGTATGGCACTGAATAAGTAAATTAATTTTGATAGAATTGTCATTTTTATTATATTGGCTTAGCCTGTCTATGAGCAATTAAAGTATTTCCAGTTGTTTAAATCTGCCTTGATTTGTGTGAAAAATGTTTTGTAATTGTGTTCATATATTTTCTGGGCTTGTCTTGGCTGGTAGATTCCTAAGTATTTTATGTTGTCTGCAATTATTTTAAATGGAATTTCTCTTGCTGCTAGACTTTATTGATAATATGTAAAAATGCTGGTGACTTATGTGGGTTTACTTTATATCTTGCAACTTTTCTAAAGTTGTTGATTATTTCTACTTGTTTTTTAGTTGATTCTTGAGGATTCTCTAAGTATAACATATCATCTGCAAAGAGTGATAATTTTGTTTCCTCATTGCCTGTTCTAATTCTTTAATTTCATTTTCTTTTATTTCTGTAGCTAGCTTTTCTGGTATAATACTGAATAGTAGTGGTGATAACAGTCATCCTAGCTTTGTCTGGATCTTATTGGGAAGGTTTCTATAATTATAGATAATGCTTCATGATGGTTTTAGATAGATAATACTTAGAATTTTAAGGAAAAATCTATTTATTCCCTTGCTCTCTGATGTTTTTGTTTTTTTTTTTAATTTTTTAATTTTTTGTTTTTTGGAGGGCAGTTGGGGTTAAGTGACTTGCCCAAGGTCACACAGCTAGCTTTTGTGTTAAGTGTTTGAGGCCAGATTTGAACTTAGGTCCTCCTGACTCCAGGGCTGGTGCTCTATTTACTGCTCCATCTAGCCGCCTCTTCTTTGGTGTTTTTTAATACAAATGGGTTTTACATTTTGTCAAAAGTTTTTTCTGTATCTATTGAGATAATCATATTTTTTTCCTTAGTGATACAGTCAGTTATGCTGATAGTTGTCCTAATATTGAACCAGCTCTGCATACCTATTACAAATCCTACCTATTTATAGCATATGATCCTTGGATATATTGCTGTAATCTCATTTCTAGCATTTTATTCAAATTTTTTTTGTATCACTATTCATTTGGTAAATTGGTCTGTGGCTTTCTCTTTTTGCTCTTGGTTTAGATATCAGCACCATATTTGTGTTGGAAAAAGAATTTGGTAGGACTCTTTCTTTGCCTATTTTCCCAAATAGTATATAGAGCATTGGAATTAATTGTTCTTTCATCTGGTCCTGGGTTTTTTTCTTAGGGAACTCTTTTATGGTGTGTTTAATTTCTTTTTCTAAGATAGGGTTGTTTGAGTATTCTGTTTTTTCATTCTGTTAATCTGGACAATTTATATTTTTGTAAATATCCATTTCATTTAAATTGTTAGATTTATTGGTATATAACTGGGTAAAATAGCTCTATTAGTTGCTTTGATTTCATCTTCATTTTTTATTTTTTATATTGGCAATTTGACTTTTTATTTTAAATCAAATTAACCAATGCTTTATTTTATTGGGTTTTTTTTCTTCATAAAACCAGCTTTTATTTTTATTGGTTCAAAAGTTTTCTTTCACTTTTATTAATCTCTCCTTTCATTTTCATGATTTTTAATTTGGTGTTTAATTGGGGATTTTAATTTTGTTCTTTTTCTAGTTGTTTTTTTTTTTAGTTGCATCTCCAGTTCATTAATGTTCTCTTTATTGAGATAAGCATTTAGAGACATAAAATACATCCCCTATATTTTGGTATGTTGTCTCATTGTTGTCATTCTCTTTAATGAAATTATTCACTATTTCTTATTTGTTCTTTGATCCATTCATTCTTTAGGATTAGATTGTTTAGTTTTCAGTTTATTTTAATCTATATTTCCATGACCCTTTATAATTTTTATTGCATTATAGTCTGTAAAGAATGCATTTACTATTTCTGATTTTCTGCATTTGATTGTGAGGTTTTTATGCCCCATTACATGGTCAGTTTTTGTGAAGGTCCTGAGAAAAAGGTCAGTTACTTTATATTTCCAGTTTTCTCCAGAAATTTATCATATCTAACTTTTCAAAAATTCTGTATGCCTTTACATCTCTCTTGTTTATTTTGTGATTAGATTTATCTAATTCTGAAAGGGAAAAGTTGAGGTCCCCTACTATTATAGTTTCACTCTCTGTTACCTCCTGTGACTCATTTAACTTTTCCTTTAAAACTCTGGATGCTTTGCCATTTAATGCATGTATGTTTAGTATTGATACTCCTTTGTTGTACCTTTTAGCAAAATGTAGTTTCACTACTTACCTCTTTTAATTGGATCTATTTTTGCTTGTTTGATATCATTATTGGTATCCCTGCCTTTTTTTTTTAACCTCAACTAAAGCATAATAGATAATTCTCTAGCCCCTTATTTTTCTCTTTGTGTCTTTCTCTGTTTTGAGTGTATTTCTTATAAATAGGATGTTGTTGGTTTCTGGTTTTCAATGTGTTCTTTCATCTGCTTCTGTTCTATGGGCGGTTTTGTCCCATTGACATTCACAGTTATGATTATTATTTCCCTCCATCCTCTGTGTCTCTTTCTTCCCTCCTTTCTCTCCTCTTCTTTCCTCTTCCCCTCCTCCGAAGTCTGTTTTGCTTCTGATCATTGCTTCTCTTCTATCTGTACCCCCTACCAATTCCTTTCCCTTACTGCTTACCTGTGAGAGCATTCTATACCCAACTGAGTGTATATATTATTCCCCCTTTGAACCAATTTTCATGAAGAATAAAGTTCAAGCATTGTCTGCCACTACTACCCCCCCCCATCTTTCCCTCTACTGTCAAAGCTTTTCTTTTCATAACTCTTTTATATGATATAATTTCTCCCATTCTCTCTTCTCCCTTCTCCCAGTGTATCTCACTTTGTCATCCCTTAATTTTATTTTTTTGAAATCATCCCATGATAGTTCATACCTGTGCCTTCTGTCTATGTATACTCCTTCTAACTGCTCTATATTAGTGATAAAGTTCTTAGGAATTACAGTTATCATGTTCCCATATAGGAGTAATTACAGTTATCATGTTCCTATATAGGAATGTGAACAGTTTAACCTTATCTAATCCTATATGATTTCTCATTTATGTTTACCTTTTTATACTTCTCTTGAATCTTATATTTGAAAAATCAAATTTTCTATTCAGCTCTGGTCTTTTCATCAGGAATATTTGAAAGTCCTCTATTTCATTGAATGTCATTTTTTTCTCCTGAAGAATTATATTCAGTTTGCTGGATAAATTATTCTTGCTTGTGATCCTTGTTCCTTTGCCTTCCAGAATATCATATTCCAAGCACTCTGATTCTTTAACATGGAAGCTGCTAAATTTTGTGTGATCCTAACAGTGGTTCCATGATATTTAAATTATTGTTTTTGGCTGCTTGCAGTGTTTCCCCCTTGACTTGGGGGCTTTGGAATTTGGCTATAGTATTCCTAGGAGCTTTCATTTTGGGATTTCTTTCAGGAGGTGATGGGTGGATTCTTTTCATTTCTATTTTACTTTCTGGTTCTAGGACATCAGGGCATTTTTCCTTAATAATTTTTTGAAATATATTTCCAGACTCTTTTTTTTTTTTTATCATGGCTTTCAGATAGTCCAGTAATTTTAAAATTATCTCTCTTCAGTCTGTTTTCCAGATCAGTTATTTTTCTGTAAGAGATATCATATTTTCTATTTTTTCCATTCTTTTGATTTTGCTTTATTGTTTCTCAATGTCACTTGCCCAATTCTAATTTTTTTTTAATTAAACAAATGCTTCATTAACTTCTGGTTTACATCATTCATTTCCACCAGATTATGAGTTACATTTTTCCCCCATTTTTTCCCTACCCACCACCCTAGAATAGCAGTCCCACTAGATATCCCCTCATCCAATCTGCTCTCTCCCATATCTTCTCCCATACCCCCTTCGACTTTGCCATTAGGGCAAGGTGAATCTCTGAGCCCCACTGCCTGGACATCTTATGAAACATTTAATTTTAAAACTTCGATTTTCAGATCCATTCCCTTCCTCCCTTGTCACCCACTCCCTCTGAGAAGATAAGCAATTCAGTATGTGTTGTACATGTATATCTATGCAAAACATTACCATAGTAGATGTATTGTAAAAGACTGCTTATATTTCCCTCCCACCCATCTCACCTCCCACCTGGTCCATTCCCTACTTTGATCCTGTCCCTCTTTGATAGTGGGTACTTCCAACCTCCCCTCCCCCAGAATGCCCTCCCCTCCATCATCCTCCCTCTCATCCCCCTTTCCCCTACTCAGGAGAGTGAGTGAGGGTAAGATATTCCATTTAGTATGTATGTGATTCTCTCCTTGAGCCAACTTCAATGAGAATATACTTTTGCCTTTTTGCCTTCCTGTTCTTCTCCTCCTCAGTAACTACTTCCCCTTGCCTCTTCTACATGAGATAGTTTACCCTACCCTGTCTCTCTCCATCTCCTCTTGCCACTTTCCTCTCTCACCTCTTGACTTCAGCCCTTAAGAATCATCCCTTCCTTGGGGCGGCTAGGTGGCGCAGCAAGCAGAGCACTGGCCCCGGAGCCAGAAGGACCCAAGCTCGGATCCGGCCCCAGACACCCAACACACAAACAAAAACCCAGCCTCGTGACCCTGGGCAAGTCACCCAACCCCAATTGCCCTCCAAAAAAAAAAAAAAAGAATCATCCCTTCCCATCAAATTCAACCTGTGCCCTCTATCCATGTATACCTGTGAACATATGCCATGTACCCTTCTTCAATTATTTTCATAATGAGAAAGGTTTCATCAAACACAGTTATTGTTTTTCCATGTAGGAATGTAAATAGTCCAACTTTGATAAGTTCCTTTTGATTTCTTTTCCTTGATTACCTTCTCAAGCATCTCTTGCTTCTTGCATCTGAATGTCAAATTTTCTATTCAACTCTGGTTTTTTCATCAAGAATGCTTGAAAGTCCTCTATTCCACTGAATGACCATATTTTCCCCTGAAACAAGATACTCAGTTTTGCTGGGTAGGTGACCCTTGGGTTCATTCCCAGCTCTTTTGCCCTCTGGAATATCATATTCCATGCCCTTCTATCCCTCAGTGTAGAAGCTGCCAGGTCCTGGGCTATTCTGATTGTGTTTCCACAATATTGAAATTGTTTCTTCCTGGCTGCTTGTAGTATTTTCTCCTTGATCTGGGAATTCTGGAACCTGGCTATAATATTCCTAGGAGTTTTCTTTTTGGGATCATTTTCAGGAGGTGATCGGTGGATTCTTTCAACCTCTATTTCCCCCTCTGGGTCTAAAACATCAGGGCAATTTTCCTTGAGAATTTCTTGAAGGATGATTTCTAGGTTCTTTCTTTGATCATGGCTTTCAGGTAGTCCAATAATTTTTAAATTATCTCTCCTGGATCTATTTTCCAGGTCAGTGGTTTTTCCCATGAGATATTTCACATTGCCTTCTATTCTTTCATTTGTTTGGATCTGTTTAATAGTATCTTGATTTCTCATAAAGTCACTAGCTTCCATTTGCTCCAGTCTAACTCTGAAGGAATGAATCTCCTCAGTGAGCTTTTGAGATTCTTTTTCCATCTGGCAAATTCGACTTTTTAAGGCATTCTTCTCCTTATTACCTTTCTGAGCCTCTTTTGCCATTTGAGTTAGTCTATTTTTTAAGGTGTTATTTTCCTCAGTCAGGCTGTTGACTGTCATTTCATACTTTTCTTGCATCTTTTTCATTTCTCTTCCTAAATTTTCCCCCACTTCTCTTATCTGCTTCTTAAGGTCCTCTATGGCCTGTAGCCAGCTTGTATTTTCATTTGGGGCTTTTGGTGCAGGAGTTCTGACCTCACAGTCCTCCTCCATGCTTTGAGCCTCTTTGCCCCTAAAATAGGAGTCCAATGTTGAACTTTTCTGTTTATTTTGTTTCATTTGCCTAGGCATGTTGTCACTTAGTTACTTGATTTTTGGGCTTGTTGCCACAGTAGGACTCTGCTACCAGATAGGGGAGCTTCTGCCCAAACGTCGGGTCTTCACAACTTCCGCCAGTTGTGTGGCCTCTGTAAAGCCTCCACCCACTCTGGCAAGTTGGATACCCACCCCAGACTTCCCCGAGACCACAGTCCAGATCCAGGCAGTTTAAAGCAAGAGCGATTAACCCCCAGACTGATTGCTGGATCTCCCTACAATTTGCAGACCAGGAGCTAGAGCCACTACTGACGCTGCAAAATGGCTTCTGTGCAGCTGTTTCTTCAGCAGCTTTTTGCCCCCAGGGGAGGAAGCCACGTGTTCCCCAAATACTGGTCCCAAAGTCCATAGGGCACTAACCTCTCACTTTGTCCTAGGCATATCTGTGCTGATAATTCTGGAATCACCACAATTGCTGGTGTTCTGGGGTCCCTCCAGCCAGCTGAAGGCCTGGCCACCCTGGGGCTAAAACCAGGGACCTGGGCTCGACTCTGCACTCTGCGCTGTTGGTTCCCAGCACGCTGTGCTGCCTGCTCTCAGAGCGCTGCACTGGCTGCTCCCTGCAGGGCTGCTGGGCTGTCCTCAGCAGGAGGTTCGCTTCTCTGTGCCGTTCTGTGGGTTCTGGGGCTCCAGAAGTTGTTCGGAGTTCCCTTTCATGTTGTTTGAAATTTGTGTGGGGCAGAGCACATTGGAAATGCTGTTTCTACTCCGCCATCTTGGCTCCACCCCCCCCATTCTAATTTTTAAGGAATTATTTTCTTCATTGAGATTTTTGCATCTCAACTTTTCCATTTGGCCAGTTCTGCTTTTTAAGGTGGTGTGTTCTTCAGTACTTTTTTGTGCCTCTTACAGGCTGTTGACTCTGTTTTTTTAATTTTCTTGCATTGCTCTCATTTCATTTTCCAATTTTCCTCTACCTCTCTTATTGATTTTTAAAATCTTTTTGTAGTTCTTGCCAGGAATTCTTGTTTGGCTTGTGTGCAATTCATGTTTTTCTTTGAGTCTTTGCTGGTAGCTGTTTTGATATTGTTTTCTTCTGTGTTTGTCTTGAGCTCCTTGTCACCTTAGTAACTCTTTATAGTTAAATTCTTTTTTTGCTCTTTGCTCATTTTCTAGTCTATTTTTAAATTTTAACTTTATGTAAAAGTTAGCCTCGCTTTTGGAGTGGAGTGGGCACTTTCCCAAGCTTTAGATTTTTCATTTTATTTTCAGAGCTAGGTCTGTAGCCTTTCAGTGTTTCCAAGGTTGCATGATCCAGGGAGATGTGTGGTTACTGTTTTCCCTGCCTATGCTTTGGTCTTTACCTAGAAAGGGACCTTGTTCCACTGTCACCACAAATTTTAGTACTCCCATTGGCCCTAAAACTGTGATGAGGTCCTCTGCTGTTCTGAAGCCACAATCACTAGTTCTCCTTTCTAACTTAAAACTGAGGTGAGGGTCCCTGTTTTCCTTGTGAACAGCTACAAGCACTCTGCTAGAACTGGAACTCCTTAACCTTGGAATTGTGACCAGGACCCCTGTTTCCCTGCAACTGCAAGTGCTAGTACTCTTCTTCACCCTGGAACTGCTTATTGGCAATGCAGCAGAGTCCTGAACTCACATTATCTGATCAGTTCTCTTAAACCCTTACTGACTGTGGACTGAAAGCTCCTGAAGCTGTTGCTGCTGCTGTAACTCTCTAATGCCTGCTGCTGGTGGAGCCAAGCCAACCACTACCATGACAAAGCAGATATTTCTTGCTAACCTCCTAAGTTGTCTTGGACCAGAAATTGTTTAACCCAAACTTTTGTTGGTTCTGTTGCTCTAGAATTAAATTTGAGGCATTATTTTAAAGTTGGGGGAATTTGGGAGAGTTCAGGTGAGTTTCTGCTCTTACTCCACCATCGGCTCTGTATACATTGTAGGAGTTAGGGGCATGATGCTCCCGTGATCTGGAAAATCCTTGTAAAATTTTTGGCTCTCCCTTCATACAAGAGAAGTCTGAATTTTTTTTTTCTTTTATGTGGTATTTACAGTATCTTACTGTAAAATTTGGGTTAAGTATTTAGTCTTAGGCTCTATGTTGTCTGCTGGCCTTTGCATGTTCTCTGTGACTCCCTCAGAATTCCCAAAATATTCCTATTTAGTTTCTTATGCTGACCTTGATACATCAAAACTGGGGATGATGTGATGGGGAGAGTTACAATGCAGAAGGAATAATTGTAAATTATTCTAGTTCTGTACATTTCACTCTACAATGATTCATTCAAGTCTTGCCAGCTTTCACTGAAACCATCCCTTTATTAATTTCTTAAGGTATTCCATTATATCCATCTACTATAATTTGTTAAGTCATTCCCTAGTTAATTTCCCCTCCAGTTTCCATTTTTTTGCCCCCATCAGAAGAGCTGCTATAAATATTTTTGTTTTTACGGATCCTTTTTACTCTTTGTTAAAGTGTGTTTTAGATAGTAGCGTTGAGTATTTTGCTCTTCTCGTCTACAAAGCCACATCCCTGTATAGGAGTTGTCTATATATACTCTGTTTTTATGAAAGCTAGTAGAATACCACAGATACCATAGTCACAGTAAGACTCACCTATGGCAGGTGAAGTAAGTTGCCTTGTCTTCCTGTAGGAGCTAAGATAAATGCTTAGGCTTTGTGGAACTCGGTATTCACATGTAATAACCACTTCATCTCCAAAATTTGAAAGAACCAAATAATTGATTGAATAATTGAATCAAATAAAAGGAATTCAGAATAATTCAACAATATTTGCAGGAAGTTATCTCTAATATTCTTTATATAAGCACACTTAAGTAAGGATTTTGTTCGTGCTTAAGCTGTCCTGTATTGATTATGGTGTCTTTTTAATTCAATCAGCTGCACAATCAACAGTTTTCAAATAAATTTTAACAAGTAGAATATCTAGATCTTTATTTTTTTGATTCATTAAAAACTAAACAGGAATTTTGAACAAAGGAAATTTTGCTTAAATATGATTCATGAAATTTTTCTTGGGTCGGTGGAATGAACTGGGAGGGTTAATTTTCCCCTTCCCACCCAAATTCAACATTTGATTTATACTTTTCATTAGCCTTATTTGGTAAATCATAATTTAATTGATGAGCAGTTGAGGAATTCCTGCTCCATAGTAATCTTTGAAATTTTACTCTTATATTGTAACAACAGTGATTATGTATTCACTTTTCATCTTTGCTATCTAAGTTCCTTGTTAATATAAATTCTCAACTTCATTTGAAGTATTAGAATTTGCAATAGTTGTACTTTACAAATGAAGCTGTTAAATGGTAAGCGTGTTTAATTTGCCTAAGGAATGACAATTTAGTAACAGACAGGATTAATTTTCATTATTTCAAGGGAGGATGTTTAGGTATTTACATAGTTAGACAAATAGCATGAGACTCCTTATGCTATGTTCTACTTCTTCACAAACAAGGAACAACTTTGTAAGAAAGATATAATGAATGGCTTAGCAGTTCAGTCTTTGAGTCTTTTTTTTTGGCGGCGGGGGGGGGACCTTGCCCAAGGTCACATGGCTAGGTTTTTGTTTGTGTGTGCTTTAAGTGTCTGAGGCCGGATCCGAACTCAGGTCCTTCTGACTCCTGAGCCAACACTCTACTCACTGCGCCACCTAGCCGCCCCCAGACTTTGAGTCTTAACATTATTATTCCTTTTCTTTTTAGGAAGATTTTCAATCAATGACTTATGGATTTAAAATGGCGAATAGTGTGACAGATCTTCGAGTTACCGGTAAGACTAGTTACAAAGAAGCATTATATTTTTATATGTATCCTTCATGAAATTAATATTTTAACCACAGTGTATCTATTTTAGGCATGCTAAAAGATGTAGAAGATGACATGCAAAGAAGAGTAAAGGTATGCATTTTCCCCTATCATTCTGTCTTTATCCTTCTCATTATCAGAGTGTTTTTAAAGAAAAGTTTCTTTCTAGTTGAGGTTACAGTTGAGGAGATAGTACTTTGAGATACCAGGTACCACCCAGCATGGATATTTTTGCACTTGTCCTACTCCTGTGCCTTCTTCCCCCATCTTGCTCTTGGAATAGTAATGCTATAACACTACCACTGCTCCTGGAAGGGTGTGAGTCTGCTACTCTGTGGGCCCCTCTCACCTGTGCCTGCATAGATGAAAACTCCCTTTCTTGGGTGCTTAGTTCTTTTATATGTATTATAGCCTCCTCTTAAGAGTATAAGCTCCTTGGATTCAAGGGTTATCTCACTTTTTTGTGTTGTACAACTCTGACACCTAGCACAGTGCATGATACTTAGTGGGTGCTTAATGAATTCATGCTGATGGATTGATTCCTTCAAAGTTTTGTTGTGGGGCAGCTAGGTGTCGCAGTGAGTAGAGCGTTGGCCCTGGAGTCAGAAGGACCTGAGTTCAGATCTGGCCTCAGACACTTAACACACACAAACAAAAGAACCTACCCGTGTGACCTTGGGCAAGTTACTTAACCTTAATTGCCCTCCAAAAAAAAAAAAAAGCAAAGTTTTGTTGTGGTATAATGTTTAGTATTAATCAGGATGCTGATATCAATTTAATTGAATTCATGGAATATTTGTTAAATGTTTCCTGTATGAAAGGCCCTGTACTAGATGCAATTAAAAACTACTGATTATCTGAACTAATATTGAAGACTTCACTTTTATTTTAACTAGTGAAAATCTAATTATCTCATAACTTTATACTGTTATCAGAAATTCAATACATAAGTGTCATATTTTTTCTATAGCTCCAGTAGAGATGATATCACAATTATTGTGAAAGTAAATATCTGACCTATTCTTACTGAGTTTAAAACTTCATTTATTATTTAATTAAAACACATTTATCTATTTCTCCTTTTATGCTTAAGAGAAAGCAGGAGAATTTTTATAGATATCTATCACTAAATTGCTAATTATTAGTGACTTTTTTATAACTAGTCATGGTACTATCTTGAATTTGAGCAGTATTTTTATTCATTTAACAAGATTTGTTTAGTATCTTAGTACATTTTTCTATGCACATGGTCCTGTGCTAGGTGTTAGATGAAAAATGACACTGTCCCTTTCCTCAAGGAACTCATTCTAATAAAGAGTATATGGAGGAAGAGGAATAAGATGTACACAAATGAATCTGATAGAAAGTAGAATATAAAAGAACAAAAGAGAATCCTAAAAAATTTAAGTTAATATAGGTCATTTTCATCTGGGGCAGTCAGGGAAAGTTTCATGGAGAAGTGACATCTGAACTGTATCTTGAAGGAATAGAAGGATTTCAAAAGTGACTGTGGAGGGGTGGGCATTCTGGGTATATCACCTATGATGTTATCTGGTCACCACAGTAATCCTGTGAAGTACACAAGGCAGATCTTATTCTCATTTAACACATGACAAAACGGGGGCTCACTCAGCTAGTAATGAACTACTTAACTGTTAGGGAGTAACAGAACTTATATCTGCTCCACTCGTTCTCTGGGTAGTGCTGTATATTGAGAAAGATTCTACTCTGCCCAGATAGATGAGAGCCCGACATAGGCAGGATCTGTGTTTTGGAAAGATCTCTTGGGTTTTGAGTAGTTATAGAAGCATTTATTTTGATGTTTGTTTTCTACCCATGAGATTTATGAAATGTTCTTTTTACAATTTTTGCATTCTAGGAATAGCAATAAAAAAAATGACAGTGCCCATGACTTTTTACCTAGTTATTGCTCATATTTTAATTGTCTGATATGTATTGGGTAACTTTTGATAGCTTTCTTCCTGATACATGCTTTTTGTATATGGAATTAATATGAAGAACTGCTTTTTATTTTTAAATACTCATTAGTGATATTTGGAATTTAACTTGAAACTGATGATTGCCATATCCTATTGACTTATTTCTTCTTTTTTTCTACTTGATGCACAGTTTGGGGTTGTAATTCAGACTTTTTAAATTTTAGAGCACTCGAAGTCGACAAGGAGAAGAAAGAGATCCAGAAGTTGAACTTGAAGTAATTGAACTTATTTTCTGGTAGATAATATCACAGAAGTCTACCTCTTAATGTTATAGTTTTATGAACTGCGTTGTAATATATGGAAGCTCTTTTTAAGGTATTTCTTCAAAAAATTGGACCTTGCAAGGGGCTTTTATTTCCCTTGTGTTTATATTGATATAATAATAATCTGTTGGGTTTATCTAGCATGTTCTTCCAAAGACTGCCAAAGCACTTTCAAATATATTGTTTCAAATATCCTACTCAGGTAGGAAGAAGTTTTCTGTTTGTTTTCCAAACAGTTAAATTTAGATATAGAAGGTCCTGGACTCATGTACAGAAGTTAAGGCTAGAACCTGAACTTCTGATTCCCTGCCCAGTATTGTCTTTAATTGATCATTATTGCCTTTTTAGTGTGAATGAGTTAGACTTTTGTAAAAAATGGTACTTTCAAGTCACATAGTTCTGTAAATTGGAAGCTTGTCTTTTCTGTGGATTCAGATCAGAACGTAGGCTGAGTTTGCTATGTAGTTAGCCTTTCAAAGGAATTTAAAGTAGCATACAAGAATGTCTTTATGATATAGTTTTTATGATGGGAAAAGAGAGACTTTCTATTTTTAGGATTTAAAGGAATGTTTTAGTATTTTAAAATAAAGTACCCTTGAAAAGGCATTTCTTTTGTTTTAGCATCAGCAATGTTTAGCTGTATTTAGCAGAGTGAAATTTACTCGAGTGCTACTGACAGTTCTCATCGCTTTTACTAAAAAGGAGGTAAGGACACTTTCTTCATTTTTCTGTTTGTTTCAAATGAAATATCTTCATATACCACTAAAACTGTATCTTAAAATATAAGCCAAACTGTCTTCCTTGATCAGTTAATAATAATAATTAGGCCCACCTGAAATGTCCATGACCAAAAAGTGAATCTTTAGGTGGCTTTTTTCTTTCAATTTGCTTGGTGTGGCAATAGCTACTGACTCCAAGACAAAACTTTTAAAATAATCGATTTATCATTAATGTGGGAATGGAGGAACCAGCTCTCTTTCCATCCACCTAACTGTTCTAGTCCTGGCCCTCTAGATCTTTTCATGAAGACATACACCATATCCAGTTTTCTTACAGTGTAGTCCACACTAAATTAGAAATGTCACGATTTCCTACAGTCTTACGTGTTTTAATTTTATGGAAGTATATTTGGTTAAGCCAAGAGCATTTTGTATTAGACTTTATAATAATTAGATGCTAAAAATAGAATTAAATGTTAGGTTTCCTGCTTGGCTGGACTTAGATAGACCTGTATTAAATCATTAGTTTATAAAAAACAAAGATTTTACCAAAGCATTTTAATGAAATGAGGTTTGTTTTTTCAATATACACAGTGTCCCAAAAGTCTAAGTTCAGTTTTAAGGTTTAGTAGCTTAAAATTACACTAAGACTTTGGGGACACCTTGTAAAATCAGTGAAAATATGTAATGACATTTTGTGGTTTATTTTTTAAAATATTTTGTCATCATTGTATTTTATGCCACAGTCACTTCCCAATACTTCACTTGATGTGTGCCTACCTTTGCCTATAAAATGGGCAAAATTGTTTTATAGTAACCAAGACTTAGAGATAAGTATATAATATTCTATACTCATAGTCCATAGCCTGTCTATAAACAGGAAGTATATTCTGATTTAGTCATTTGGGTCTAACGTCATTCGTTGTCTTTGATCTGAATTCTCTTATCTTTTGGTATTGTCTTATATTGTTGTAATTGTTTTATATGTGTGTGTGTATTTTTTCCTGATTCTACCTTCATTGCTCTTTATTGGTTCATCCATGTTTTCCTACATTTCTCTGATTTCTTCATATTAATCATTCCCTGAGAGACAGTATGGCATAATTGCTGAGAACAGTCTGTAGAGTCAGGTCAAACTTTTCAAGTCTGCCTCTGATATATCCTGGCTCTGTGAACTCTGGGCCCTCACTTAATCTCACTGTGCCCAGGCAGTACTCTGCAGAATATTTGCCATTCTACATAGATAGAAGGAGTTTTCTCATCAGGGAAATCTCTAAACTCACGAAATAACAGTTTCCCCCAAAACAACAACAACCAAAACTGGCCTTACAACATGGCAATAGTATATTATATTTAGATTCCACTGTTTATTGAGTCATTCCCCAGTTGGGGGGAGTTGCCTTTTTTGCCCAACTTTTTTTTGGAGGGGTTAACAATCTTGGTTTAATCAATCAAGTATATCATTTACCTTGTTCAGGGGGAAAAGTTAGCACCCCAAACTTCAGAGTATACAGACAGAAGTTATAAGAAAACAGAAATCCTCTTCCTCCTTCTTCCTCTTCGGCTCCCTTGCTCTGTTACGTGGTTGCTTTCCTCGGGATCCCCGCCAAACTCGCTTCGCCATGGAGGATTACCATAAGCCGGACCAACAGAAACTGCAGGCGCTGAAGGACACGGTCAGCCGGCTGCGCATCAGCTCCATCCAAGCCACTACGGTGGCCAGCTTGGGTCACCCCACATCATGCTGCAGTGCGGCAGAGATCATGGCAGTCCTTTTCTTCTACACCATGAAGTACAAACCCCAGGATCCCAGGGACCCCAGCAATGACCACTTCGTGCTCTCCAAGGGTCATGCAGCTCCCATCCTCTATGCAGTCTGGGCTGAGGCTGGCTTCCTGCCAGAGGCTGAGCTGTTGAACTTGAGGAAGATTACCTCCGTTCTGGATGGCCACCCAGTCCCTAAACAAGCCTTCACAGATGTGGCTACTGGCTCCCTGGGTCAAGGGCTGGGAGCAGCGTGTGGAATGGCCTACACAGGCAAATACTTCGACAAGGCCAGCTACCGTGTCTATTGTTTGCTGGGTGATGGGGAGGTGTCTGAAGGCTCTGTGTGGGAGGCCATGGCCTTTGCAGGATTCTACAAGTTGGACAACCTGGTCACCATCTTTGATGTTAACCGGCTGGTGCAGAGTGACCCTGCCCCGCTGCAGCACCGTGTGGATGTGTACCAGAAGCGCTGTGAATCCTTTGGGTGGAATGTCATGGTTGTGGATGGACACAGCGTGGAAGAACTATGCAAGGTCTTTGACCAGGTCAAGGATAAGCCACTGGCTGTCATTGCAAAGACATATAAGGGCAGAGGAATCTCAGGTGTGGAAGATAAGGAAGCTTGGCATGGGAAGCCCCTTCCTAAAAACATGGCAGAACAGGTCATCGAGGAAATATACAGCCAAATCCAAAGCAAGAAGAAGATTCTAGCTACCCTCCCCAAAGAAGATGCCCCAGCTGTGAACATCGCCAACATCCGCATGCCATCTCCCCTGAGTTACAAACTTGGCGAGAAGCTAGCCACCCGCAAAGCCTATGGCTTAGCCCTGGCCAAACTGGGGAATGCCAGTGACCATGTGATTGCCCTGGACGGGGACACCAAGAATTCTGCCTTTTCAGAATTCTTTAAGAAGGAACATCCCAGTCACTTCATTGAGTGTTTCATTGCAGAACAGAACATGGTGAGCATCACCATGGGATGTGCCACACGGGACAGGACTGTGCCTTTCTGCAGCACTTTTGCCGCCTTCTTCAGCAGGGCTTTCAACCAGATCCATATGGCCGCCATTTCTGAGAGCAACATCAACCTGTGTGGCTCACACTGTGGGGTGTCCATCGGTGAAGATGGTCCTTCTCAGATGGCCCTTGAAGATCTTGCCATGTTCCGGAGTGTTCCCAATGGCACAGTCTTTTACCCAAGTGACGCTGTGGCCACTGAGAAAGTGGTTGAGTTAGCTGCCAACACAAAGGGCATCTGTTTTATAAGGACCAGTCGCCCAGAGAGTGCAGTCATTTACAACAACAGTGAGAACTTCCAGGTTGGCCAGGCTAAGGTGGTCCTGAAGAGCAAGGATGATCAGGTGACTGTGATTGGCGCTGGAGTGACCCTCCATGAAGCCTTGGCAGCTGCAGAGCAGTTGAAGAAAGAAAAGATCAACATCTGGGTGCTTGATCCCTTTACAATTAAGCCCCTGGATAGGAAACTTGTCCTTGACAGCGCTCGAGCAACCCATGGCCGCCTCATAACTGTGAAAGATCATTACTATGAGGGGGGCATAGGAGAGGCTGTGGCTGCTGCCGTGGTGGGGGAGCCTGGCATCACCATCACTCGCCTGGCGGTCTCCAACGTCCCGAGAAGCGGGAAGCCAGCAGAGCTGCTAAAGATGTTTGGCATTGACAAGGACGCCATTGTTCAGACTGTCAAGGCGGCCTTGTCTTAGGCCTTGTCCGAGATGCCTGCCCGCGATTCCAGACCAAAACAAGGAGAAAGGAAGAGACAGAAACATTCCTGTACCTTTAGATGCATCAAGTAACTTTTATTTCTACTGAGGATCAATTAAAAATAAAAATAATGAGTAAAAAAAAAAAAAACAGAAAAACATATCAAGCAGACAGGCCTCCAACTATCTTGACCATTACATCCATACCTAGACAGTTACCAGAGAGGAAAGCATCAACATCTGGGTTTTCAAAGTCTAGGGGCTCTCAACAGCTGCCCAGAATCTCATCTAGTCAAATGACACAACACTTCTCAAAGTGAGTCCCAAAACAAAGTCTCATGTCAGGGTTTATATAGCCTTCTCCTGGCTCAGAGAATGCAACAGCCCTCTTGACCCACTGCCCAATCACAGAGTATCTCCCAAAAAACAGGCCTCCCACCTCAGGCTCCAGGTGCACTTAATCTAGGGGCATGGAAGATCTTAAAAATTTATATTCCTATAACATTCTGCTCCAAGATCTTTCATGCCCATAGCATAGACGATTTACATTTGAATTAGCACTAACTAGCTCTTAGGTCTTATTTGCTAGATACATAATTAAAGTTACCAAAGTGGCCACAGGGCCTTAAACAAACACAAAGTACATTCATTGCATTATCATCACCTCAATTCAAAACAAGTGTCCAAATAAAGTTCTCTTGTGGAGGGAGGCAGTGTCCTTCCCCTCATACTGCTTCAGCCCTTGCTTCCAAGTCCTGAGAGGTGGCTGGGCCACAAAACCAACAGGGTGGGGTCCCTGGGGGTCCGTGGCCCTTCACCCCACCCACCATTGACACAAGTCCATCCTCCCCCTGGGTCCCAAACTGTGGGATGCAGCAAGAAAACACATTCAGTGCCCCTGCCTTGCAGCACAGTCCTTCTGAACTCCTGGGTTCCTTCTTCTGGAGGCAGCTGCTCCTGGCTTCTGTTCCAGTCCTGAGGCAGGCAGCTCACCATTCCTGCTCTCAGCTCAGCAGAAGTCAGCATGCAGTCCATTCTTCTCTCTGGTTCCATGGCTCCACAGACTCACAGCTACAAATGGGAAGCAAACAACTATCCCAGCCCCCATACTTTCCTTTTACTCTGCAGATCCTGTTCATGACGCCATTTGTAGCAGCAAGCATCCCCAGGGTGGCTGCCAACACAGGTTCTTAGATCTGCTTTTCTAAAGGAAAGCAACTCGAAAATGGGTTAACAATCTTGTTTTAATCAATCAAATATATCATTTACCTTGTTCAGGGGAAAAAGTCAGCACCCCAAACTTCAGAGTATACAGATAGAAGTTATAAGAAAACAGAAAAACATATCAAGCAGACAGGCCTCCAACTGTCCGACCATTACATCCATACCTAGTCAGTTACCAGAGAGGGAAGCACCAACATCTGGGTTTTCAAAGCCAGGGGGCTCAATGGCTGCCCAGAGTCTCATCTGGTCAAATCACACAGCACTTCTCAAAGAGAGCCCCCTTTTCCCTGACTCTTTGCTGCTAAACACTCACTGATAAAAGATTTTAGTGTAGACTGGACCTTTCTGTGACTGACTTTTTTAATATATGTTCCCTGTCAGGTGATCATTAATGTTTATACACTTTGGTCAGTTTGTTCATGTAATTCCAGATTAATAACCAGAATGACTAAATCAACAGCTCTACCAGCACAATACTAATCACCCAGATTGTCTATATATGCTCCAAAATTGACTGTTCCAATATTTGCCAGTTTGATGAATTTGAGGTGGAACCTCAGAATTGTCTTAATTTGTGTTTCTCTTCATGGCAGTAATTTGGAGCATGCTTTTGTTGAGGGCATCATACTTGTGTTTCTTCTGAAAACTTGTTTTATGCCTTTTGACCCCTTACCATCTGGGAAATAGTTTTTAGTCTTCTGTGTTTGTGTATCTGAGACAATGATTTTTTCCTTATAATCGATAGCTTCTCATTCTAGTTGTATTCAGTTCTATAAATTTTTTAATCTTATATAATTTAAATCATCTGTTTTGTCCTTTGCCATCCCCACTTCTGTCCTTTGGTTTTTCATCCTAGTGGTTGTGAAGCATTTCTCCTAACAGTCTTTCTTATTCTTAAATCATGTGATCAAAACCTTAGGCCGAGCATCCTTTTGGAATTCTTTGTGGCATAAGACATAAAATTATCTGAGTCTGTTTTCTGCCAAACCACTTTCCAGTTTTCCTATAGATTCTTGTTGAATAGAGGAATCTCTCTATTTATTTATTTATTTACTTCAGACTCTTCCTTCCTGTGATTTCTTTTCACTGACCTTTTTCTTGTTTTTAATCCAATTTTGATGATTATTGCTTTTTAAAATAATTTGAGATCATCCAATACTATTTATCCTTCATTACTATTTTAAAGATTATTTCCTGTGAAATTCTTGGCCTTTTATTCTGCCAAATGAATTTTACTGTTATTTTATTTCAAATGAATTTTACTGTTATTTTATTTCAATCTATATGTTAATCCCTTGGTGGTTTGGTATAACAAAATGTGTAGATTAATTTAGTATTATTTATTATATTGATGTAACTCAAGGATGTACATTAGCTATATATCTCTATTTAGATCTTTATTTCTGTAAATAGTGCTTTTTAAAAGATATGCTTATGTAAGTCCTATATATGTAACATGAGTTACCTCCCAAATATTTTATAATTTTTATAGTTATTTTGAGTGGAATTTTTTTTCTGTTATTCTGTTGATTTTGGTTTCTAATGTAAAGTCAGTTAGCAAGCATTTATTAAGCCTACTAACTGCTAGATACTGTGATATGTGAATACTGATGCTTTTTGTGTCTATATTTTCTGTCTTCTGCTTTGGTAAAGCTATTAATCATTTCAATTATTTTTCTCATTGATTCTTTCGGATTTCCTTAGTAAACCATTATATCATATGCATATAGGGATACTCTTTCCTTCCTTTTGCTAATGTCTATCTAATTTCCTTCTTGTCTTGTTACTTTAACATTCCTAGGACTGTGTCAAATAATAGAGAAAAGGGACAGTCTTTTTCTCTTGAATTTGGTAACTTACAGTGTTACTCCTTTGCCTATAATGTTAATTCTAGTCCAAGCAAGTGGTGCAGTGAAGAGATCTCTGGAGTCAAGATGACCTGATTTCACATCTGGCCTCAAACACTTTACCAGCTTTGTGACCCTGGGCAAGTCACTTAGCCTCTGTTTGCCTGTGTTTCCTCAACTGTAAAAATGGAGATTTAAAAGGATCAAATGAAATAATATTTATAAAATGCCCAGCATAATACCTGGCACATAGTAGACACTTGATAAATGCTTATTTCATTCTTCCTTAGCTTTAGATAAATATTTCTGATCAGGACAGATCTGCCACGCCAAGGCATTTCATTGTTTTAACATGAATAATTGCTATATTTTGCTGAAGGCTTTTTCTGTATCTATTGACATAATCATGTGATTTTGCTATAGATATGATTAATTATGCTAATTATTTCCTACTATTGAAACATTCTTGCATTGGTGATTAATTTTTCAGACAAGTGCTGTTACAGAAGCTCAAAAACTGATGATTCAAGCAGCAGATCTTCTTTCCGCAATTCACAATTCATTACATCATGGGATCCAGGCACAGAATGACACTACAAAAGGAGGTAATTGTCCTTTTTCTCCCTGTTCTTTTTCAGGAACATAATACCAGGCAGTACCCAATTTACAAACAAACTTTGGAACACAGCACATGTGTAAGTTTCTTGGATCTTGTGATGCCTTTTCTTATAGAAACAATGAAAAGACCACTAGGTGCTCAAGTTAACTAGTAAAAGTTTGTTCTTATCATCATATAACTGAAGAATATTAATGGCTCAAGTAGTGTTTTAAGGCTTAATAAAGTCCCTTCCTCAGAACAACCCTGAAGTAGTCTGTGGATATATGTTTGCTTCATTGATGAGGAAACTGATGTACAGAGGCTAAGTGACTTGCCTACAGTCACAAAGTTGGTGGCAGCAGGGGTTTGAACCCAGGACTCCTGACTCTAAGTTAAGTGTTTTTTCTGCTAAACAAAAGAATCTTAACTTCAAATCACTATCTATAAAAATATTCTATTAGGAAAATTAATTCTGAGTTCCATCTTGAGGGACACATCTTCCTTTCTGCACCCCTGGCAATAGGAGCACAAATCTTCTCAGTCTCAAGGCACTAGCTATGACTTATACACCCCCATGCAAGAGCTTTGGTAAACCTTGGGAGGACCAGGAAGGGATCATTAGAAAACCTATCCAGACATTGTTTTTTTCCCCTGTTCTCCCTTATTCTCCCCTAAAGCAGCTAGAGTTAAGGCAGAGAAGTAGTGACTGAGTGCTTGAGATGGGATTTAATGGTTTAGTAGCTTTATGGAATTTTCATGACTTTACCTTGCTCTAAGGTCAGCTCTACTACCAGCTGTTGTTAGAAAGTTGAAATTGGTGAGAGAAAACTAGGGCATGGGGGTGAAGAACAAAATGAATACAGTATTTTTTGTCTTACTTCCTTTCACTGTCACCATAGACCCCACTGATTAGTTTGAGACCCTGAAACTGGTACAATATGAGAAACTGAATGTATCAGTCTTGATGGTTGTAGTGATGGGGAGTAAGGGTAGATAATGCTACATCCTTGGAATGGAAGAAAGCCTAGTTAGTAAGGGTAGAGAGTTATTTTGTACAACATAAGAGAAATATTTAGTATACAGACAGTATAGTACCTTAAAATGGAATAAGATTATTTTAAAGAAGATTATTTATTATTATTTATTATTTATGTATTATTATTTATTATTTAAATAAGATTATTTTATTTAATTTGTGTACCCCACAAATCTAGACTATTTGTTTGCTTGTGTGCATCTTATTGCCAGCACACTGCACCAAGCAGAACTCCTTGAGATACTTAAAAACATTAATGAAAAGGCATCAACAATTGGACCCTATGAAGTGATTAGTTTTAACGTAGTTTAAAATATAATATGGCTTTGTACATAATTTTATACTTCAGGGTATTTTAACCTATTTTGGGGATTGTATTTTTAGAGTTATTTCACAAGGTCCAAATGTGGTCTTTGGTCGTTTCATGTGAGTATTTATTAAGTATAAACTTCTATCAGAAATCAAATAGACAAAAACTGGCAAGGTAACAAAGCCTTTGCAATCCATTAACTTTTCCAAATCCTTTCCAACTTACTTAGTTTAGTGTATATGATCATTTTTATTTTAATAAGAGGCCTAATTTTATAAAACCATCTGCCTGAATATGGAAAAATATATTCCATAAGAAGGTATAACTTAAAACTTGGTCTTAAGTAATCAATTTCTAAATTCTTATTTTTTCTGCTCAGCTATAAACAGAACATTTTGTTAACAACTTTTTTTTTTAATCCAAGAAGGCTTTGTTGTTTTCTACTAGGAGTAAAGACCAACTTTCTAACTAGATCTTTTTTTCAGAATTTATTTTTAGTTTTCAACATTCATTTCCATGAGATTTTGAGTTCCAAATTTTCTCCCCATCTTTCCTACCCCCCCACCTCAAGATGGCAAGCATACTGATTACCCCATCCCCCATCTGCCCTCTCTTATATCCCCCATCTGTACCATTCCCTCTTCCCCTTTACTTTCTTGTAGAGCAAGATGGATTTCTATACCCCATTGCCTGTATATCTTAATTCCTGGTTGTATGTAACAACAATTTTTTAACATTTGTTTTTAAAACTTTGAGTTGCAGATTCTCTCCCTTCTTCCCTCCTTACTAGGAAGACAAGCAATTCAGTATAGGTTATAGATGTGTAGTTATGTAAAACATTCCCATAGTAGTCATATTGTGAAAGACTAACTATATTTCCCTCCATCCTATCCTGTGCCTGACTTATTCTGTTTTTTCCTTGGACCCTGTTCCTTTTCAAAATGTTTACTTCCGACTATCCCTCAATCTGTCCTCCCTTTTATCATACCCCCTTCCCTTTCTTATTCCCTTCCACCTATACTTTCCTGTAGGGGAAGATACCCAATTGAGTGTGTATTCCCTCCTTAAGCTAAATCTAATGAAAGTAAGGTTGACTCATTCCCTTTCACCTCCCTGCTCTTCCCCTCCATTGTAAAAGTTTTCTCTTGCCTCTTTTATGTGAGATAATTTACCCTATTCCATTTCTCCCTTTCTCCTTCTCCCAATATATTCCTCTCTCACCTCTTAATTTTATCTTTTGATATCATCCCTTCATATTCAACTCACCTTGTGCCCTCTGTGTAATACAGATATACACATATACCCACCTATACATACATATATGTATACATACACACACATACATATATGGATACACACACATATAGATTCCCTTCAACTATTACAAATATCATATTTCCATGTAGGAATATAAACAGTTCAACTTTAATAAGTTCCTTATGATTTCTCTTTCATGTTTACCTTTTCATGCTTCTCTTGCTTCTTGTATTTGAAACTGAAATTTTCTGTTCAGCTCTGGTCTTTTCATCAAGAATGCTTGAAAGTCCTTTATTTCGTTAAATGTCCATATTTTTCCCAGAAGTATTATACTTGGTTTTGCTGGGTAGGTGATTCTTAGTTTTAATTCTAGCTCCCTTGACCTCTGGAATATCATATTCCAAGCCTTCCAGTCCTTAATGTAGAAGCTGCTAGATCTTGTGTTATCCTGATTGTTTTTCCACAATACTCAAATTGTTTCTTCCTGACTGCTTGTAATATTTTCTTCTTGACCTGGAAACTCTGGAATTTGGCTATAATATTCCTGGGAGTTTTATTTTGGGGATCTTTTTGAAGAGGCAATTGGTGTATTCTTTCAATTTCTATTTTACCCTCAGGTTCTAGAATATCCGGGCAATTTTCCTTGATAATTTCTTGAAAGATGATATTACACTTTTTTTTGATCATGGCTTTCAGGTAGTCCAATAATTTTTAAATTCTCTCTCCTGGATCTAATTTCCAGGTCAGTGGTTTTTCCAGTGAGATAGTTCACATTACCTTCTATTTTTTTCATTCTTTTGGATATGTTTTATAATATCTTGCTTTCTCATAAAGTCGTTGGCTTCTATTTGCTCCAATCTAATTTTGAAGGAATTATTTTTTTTAGTGAGCTTTTGAACTTCCTTTTCCATCTGGCCAATGCTGCTTTTTTAAGGCATTCTTCTTCTCATTGGCTTTTTGGACCTTTTTTCCCATTTGAGTTAGTCTATTTTTTAAGGTCTCATTGTCTTCAGTATTTTTGGGGGGTCTTCTTTAGCAAGCTGTTGACTCATTTTTCATCATTTTCTTGCATCACTCTCATTTCTTTTCCCAATTTTTCCTCCGGTTCTCTTACTTGATTTTCAAAATCCTTCTTGAGCTCCTCCATGGCCTGTGACCAATTCCTATTTTTTTGGAGGCTTTTGATGCAGGATTTTTGACTTTGTCATCTTCTGGTCCTATGTTTTGATCTTCTTTGTCACCAGAGAACAATTCTGTAGTCTTAATTTTCTTCCTCTTCTCATTTTGCCCGCCAGTTACTTGAAGGGGTGGCTTTGGGGTTTGTGGGGATGGGGAAGTAAGTTGTTTGGGGCATGTTGAGTGTGAGGTGCTGCTAGGACATCTGGGGAGATGTCCAGGAGGCAGTAAGTGTTATAGAACTGAAACTCAGGAAAGAGACTGAGATTGGACATATAGAACCAGGAATCATCTACAGAGATCATTAAAGCCATGGCATCTGACGAAGTCTCCAGATACCAAAGAGAGAAGAAAAGAAGGTCCAGGACAGAACCTTGGAGTATACCTGCAATTAGGTGATGTGATATGGATCTAACAATAGAGATTGAGAAGGAGCCGTCAGACAGGTACAAGAACTATATCATGAATGATTTGCATAATCTTTCTTGGAACAGAAAGGAATTCCTTGCAAAAGAAAAAAGCCAAATGCCAGCAGATGAAATTTTTTTTCTATAAGTATTAGAAGGTTGACAAAGTAAAACATAAACATCAGGAAGTGTAGAAGATGTATGTAGTTGATGAAGAGATTGAGAAGTTAACATGACACATTTGAAGACAGTAATTACTTTAGCATTACTGGCCAAGGATGGTAAAGTAAAAAAGAAAACCAAAAGGACTAAGAATACCCATGAGGGTACGAGGTATCAGGCTTGTAAGGTAGTGATGATGATTACTTCAGTGATTTGGATGAATAAGAGATCACCTTGGTGTTCTTATGGATGAAGAATTTGAGGAGATTGATGAAACTGGAAGTGTATTCATGGATGTACTGAATGAAGACAATGAAAGTATTCTAGAACTAGATGATGAAGCAGCTCCAAAGTTAGCATCTTGAAAAAGCAGATGTTGACTTTGCTGGATGACTTCAAGGACCAAGACAGAACAAGAAGCAGTCCTTCAGTAATTCCAGTTTATTTCTCTCTAATGAAGTGTTTGGTCAACTGCTGAATAAAAATGTTAAATACAAATTTGATAATGTTGGGATGAATGCCATGCCTAATAAAGATTTCAGTACCAAACAACTTGGATGGGGAGGTTGAATGAGATGATTGGCTTCGTGACAGAGATGTCAAAGTCTTGTCAGAAAGAGAAAGAAAAATTTCAGGAGGTTCCCCAAAAAATATGCCAAAAAAAGTGAAAAGGAAAAATTTACTTTTTTTTAAAGAGCCAATTATTTATAACTTAGAAATTTAACTCCTACTTTTTTCTCTTAACTATTTTTAAAATTTACTTTTATTCTGCAGCTTCCAGGCTATTAATTTAATTTGTAGTAAACAGCAAACAAGACCATCAAAAAATTTTTCATTTCACAGGTGAGAAAACAGAGGGCCAGATTGACTGAATGAGTGGCAGAGTCAGGGCTAAAAGACTGTTATGTTCTTATGTCATCAATTGTAGTACACTGTGCTTCTATTCCAATAAAGAAGCATTCTTGTGTCGTGGTTTATCACACCCAGTAGCTTTGTTCTTGGCAGCAGTGCCCCTTCTCCCTATTTTTATTTCCTTGCACTTTTAACTGGTCCCTGGTAATTTTACTTCTGGACTATTTGTAACTTTATTCAAACCTCCGTTAGTATTTATTGAATATCTTTTTAAATATATAGTGTCTATTCAAGGTAATTTAATGAGGAGGAAAATTACAAAAGACATTCCCTACATCAAAGGTGCTTATAAATTAATTGGAATGGGAAGCAAAATGTTGGTTGGGGTATGTTTTTAGGGTAAGCACAGATCAAAGGATTTATAGTAAATCCACAGAAAGACATAAGAATGTATCTTCCCTCAATCCCAAATAAAAAATATAATTCTGACAAAGTTTCTACTCTCCCTTACTTCAAGCTACCTATGTTTTCTTTAAAATCTCCATGTACATTATTTTGACTGTCACTGCATAATTAAACATCCTTCACAGTTACTTGTTAACCCAGGACAGGATATACATTCCTAACTGATTTGAAGACCTTACCCTCTGAATGTAACTTATTTAAATTTTCTTAAATTAAACTCTCAAGTGTCATACTGCTTTAAATCCTTCTTGGAAACCAAGTAGGATATAAATCATTTCTTCCTTATTTCTTTGTCACACCCTAGTTTTCATCTAATTTGGTGGTAATCTTGCACCAGATTTGTGTATGTGTGTATAATGTGTGTGTGTGTGTGTGTGCATGTGTATGTAACATTTCCTTTTGTCCTTTATAACATTAAGTCTGTAGTTACAATGTTTTCAACAGAAATTTAGACTTTGTATTTATGTCAACTTGAAAGAATTCTTAATTAAGGATTTAGAAAACAGATTTTTGTCTAAGCTGTGTAATTTGGACAAACTATTTCCCTGGAAAAGTAACCCAAAAGATTTGAGTTTTTGGTAAGAAATTGATTACGGGGGCGGCTAGGTGGCACAGTGAGTAGAGCGTCGGCCCTGGAGTCAGAAGGACCTGAGTTTGGATCTGGCCTCAGACACTTAACACACACAAACCAAAAAACCTAGCCATGTGACCCTGGGCAAGTTACTTAACCCCAATTGCCCTCCAAAAAGAAAAAAAATTGATTAATTTGGGATGAAGTGACTGTTTACCAAGAACTGAAAACTAAAAAGGTAATTAAACTCTTTTACCTAAAAATATTATAAACAGTAAAACTTTGATCCTTTCTTTTACTGTTTGGCTACTGCCAGTTATGTACATATAGTTGTTACTTAGTAATAATGTAGATAATCTTTATTTTGGCTGAACTAGAGTGAAACAGTATATACAAGAAATGAGATTCATTTGATTAGCATGTAATTTATTTCTAGTAGGGTAACCAGGACAGAAGATTTTATACTTTTTTTTTTTTGGAGGGCAATTGGGGTTAAGTAACTTGCCCAAGGTCACATGGCTAGGTTTTTTTGTTTGTGTGTGTTAAGTGTCTGAGGCCGGATCCAAACGCAGGTCCTTCTGACTCCAGGGCTGGCGCTCTACTCACTGCGCCACCTAGCCGCCCCAATATTTTATACTTTTAAGGAACTGGTTTCAAAAATGTGTTCAATTGGATTGTTATGATGTTTAAACATGAAAAAGTATTATACAAACAGTATGTTCATAGTATCCATTTTCCATTAATATTTACTTAACATGATATTTTAGTTTTCTTTTGAGTTGCTGCTTATTACTTAACCTACTGCTTCTATTTCAAAGCTGAAAAGTGTGGTATTAAGATGAAAAAAGTAATTATGAACATCATTTCAGATGTACATTCAATAATACTTTGAAAATGAAAATGTTTATACCTATGTTCAAAGATGCAGTTCAGTTCAACAAGCGATTTAAAAGTGCCTATTTTTATGTATACATATACATTATGTGTGTGGATACATACACACATATACACACATACATATGGCAGCCAGATGGCACAATGGACCTGGAATCAGGAGGACTTAGGTTCAAATCCAGCCTTAGACACTTATCATCTGTGTGACCATGGACCTATTACTTAACCCTGTTTGCCTCAGTTTCCTCATCTGTAAAATTATCTGGGAAGGAAATGGCAAGGCACCCCAGTATTTCTGCCAAGAAAACCCAAAAAGGGATCACAAAGAGTAGGGCATGGCTAATAACAACTTGACAACAATTTTACATTTGTGCAAGGCTATGTGATAAGCACCAGGGATACAGAGACAAAAATGAAACATTTCCTGCTCTTAGCATACATTCTACAGAGGAGATAAAACCTGTACACTGATCAGTAAATATGGGCTAATATCATAATTTAAGGAAGGAGAGAACACCAATAGCTGAGCTTTGAAGGAAGCTAGGGAGTCTTAAAAGGCACAGAGATGGGAAATGGAATTCTGAATTTAGAGATTAGCTTGTAAATTAATTTAGCTGGAAAACGGAGTACACAAATGGGAATAATATGAAACAATTCTGGAAAAGTAGGTGGAAGCTATATCGAGGAAGGTTTTCAATATCAGCCTGAAAATTTTAAAGGTAATAAGGCGCCAGTGACAATTTCTAAGCAGGGCAGTGGTAGAATCAGATCTCAGTCTAAAGAATATTAACTTGAGGGGCAGCTAGGTGGCAGTGAATAGAGTACTGGCCCTGAAGTCAGGAGGACCTGGGTTCAAATGCAGCCTCAGACACTTGACATTTACTAGCTGTGTGACCTTGGGCAAGTCACTTAACCTCAATTGCCTTGCCTTACCTCCTCCCCCCACCAAAAAAAATTAACTTGACAGCTATGTGATTTATATATGAGAGATGAGAAACCAAAAGTATAGAGGCTAATTAGGAGTCAAGATTCTGTCCTTTAACCTATAGACAATAAACGTCAAGGTGACATGGAGAGAAAACCTGCTTGAATATGTACTTTCAGATGTTCTAAAACCATGTGAAATCAAGGCAGAAAAACTGTCATATTTATCACAAAAACTGCCCGGTCAACAGAGGCATTGTTCTGTAGCAGAAAGAGCAATAGTAGATCTGGAATTAGAATCCTGTCTCTGCATGCAGTCCAGCAGTGGAGTCCTTTGAAATCAAAGTGCTTGATTATTTAGCTTATTTCAAGGAAAATAAACTTCACTTTTAAGTTTGAGGGGGCGGTTTATGTTGGTGATTTGTATCACCATTCTTATAGAAGGGGTTAGACCAGTTCTTCCTTATTCATCATCTTCACACAGGTTGTCTTTAGTTGAAATAATGTGAATTACAGAAAAAGACCCATAATCAAATTGAAGTGCTTGAAGTATTATGCTGACTCTAACTCTGCTTAAAGGTGGTAGAGATCTCATTATATTCTCTATTATGTTTATAATTTACACGTCTAGCAGAGGTACTTGTAGGTAGTTGTATTGAAGTTACTAAATCTTAACAGTCTTATTACACAAGTTCAGGAACAAAAAAATTGCAAAATATATGGGAAAAAACAACATATTTAGACTTGTTTGAGAAACTTTCAAGCTGGCATCTTGCTCTGCTTTACAGAGGTTCACTTAATATATTTAAAATTATTTAATGCAGAGGTTAAAATTAAAAGGAAAGATGAAGGAAAAAATCTTTTTTTTTCTTTTAGATCATCCTATTATGATGGGTTTTGAGCCTCTTGTTAACCAGAGATTGCTTCCTCCTACCTTCCCTCGATATGCAAAAATAATCAAAAGGGAAGAAATGGTCAACTATTTTGCAAAACTTATAGATAGAATAAAAACTGTCTGTGAAGTTGTCAATCTAACAAATTTACACTGTATCCTGGTAAGTAGAGAAATTTCTGGTGTGAAAAAGAACTTCACTTTAGTTAATATGAATCTTTGATATTGGGACTCTAAGCCTTTAGGAATTGTTGAGTATTAAAAAGCCATTGGTTTGTCCAAGAAGGAAGTTAGTGGCCGTCTTAGAGGTATTTTATTGCAGAAGTGAAAGCAGAAGTCAGGTTGTAGAAGACTTGTTATATATAAAGTAAAGGCAACACACATCGGTAAACAAGAGGTTCAAGGAATGGAACAGAGGGAGGAAAAAGGAAATTGAACAGAAGTAGGCCCAAGCAGATTTTTTTTTTTTAATTGAGATACATAAGAATCACTGAAGGAATAAGCCACATTCTGGCTTGATAATAGTCATTTGTCCGTTGATGTACAGTGTTATCTTTCTCAGCAAGAGAAATAACTAGAAACTTTATATTTCAGTTCCACCCTTTTTCTTCCCACTAAGGATGATATGCCTAGCTAAGCACCTTTACTAAATTACCAACAAAAACCCAAGTATATTTTTCCTAGATCTGAAGATTTTTTTATTGAAGTGTTTAATCTTAGAATAATGCTATAAATATATGTATATATATATTTTTAAAGTCTTAATGCAGTCAGCAACTTCAGTGATAAGAATTTAGTAGAATCATTTCCAGTCCTTTAGTGGTTGTTGTTGTTTTTTCTGAAATAAGCAGGCTTTTGTCAGTCATTATTGATATATTAATGTTTATGCTTTGTACAAATTGAGAATAACTTTTGGAATTTATGTCATTGTAGCAAGCTTGGCTAATTTTATAGAAGAGACTTAAAATTGTCCATTGTGCTTATAAATAAAATTTGGTAGTTCTCACAAAATGGACATCTTGAGATATTTGTTGTAGCCATGAAAAAATATTAGCTACGTCCATGTCATTCTTTTTTTACATGTGAATTATGTAATCTTTTGAATTTTTATTAATATTATAATTTTTTCCCTGAATATGTACTAGGATTTTTTCTGTGAATTTAGTGAGCAATCACCCTGTGTTCTTTCAAGATCCCTCCTACAAGTAAGTTAGTTTTGAATTATCTCCCTATACGCTGAATTTTTTTTATTGTTATGTATTTAAGAAAAAAGCAAAGAAAATGTTTAAAGGAAATTCAGTTATTGTAGAACTGTACTTTTAGTTGAAGAATTGTTTTTTTTTATGTAAATATCAGTAAATCATTAAGGTGTGCTAAATATTTTTAAAATCCATGAAAAATATTATTGAGTGATAAAAATTTACTTTCGGCATGCATAAGAAAATTACTTTGAAGTGCTGCTTTCTGTTTCCTGTTTACTGTGTACTTAACAAATATGAACACTTCCATGTACAAAGAACAGAAAAAAGTCTTACAAATAAAATTATGAATCCTCTATTACATTTGAAATATTGCTCTCAATATGATGTTGCTGTTACTAGATTTAGTAACTAAGTATTATGGAAGCATTTAAACATATTCAGTTTGCCTTGCTGCTCAGCTTAGTTTAAAGTGGGTTCATAGATTCTAGATTGACTTTTCAGTGAAGTTACTGTGTGCTTTTTGTTTCCTACATTTTAAGTTATTTTGTTTTGGATGAGAGCTCAGGAGCAACATTTTCTTACTCTTCCTCTAGTGTGTTATGGCCCAGAAAGGAAATTATAGCTTTCATTGGTGAATCAATAACACAATCTTTTCATGTAGATAGGCATTTTTATCACCTTTCATTCTTCTGCTGTCTTTCTTTATATAGGCTTAAATAGTCTTTCATTTCACAATAATGGCAGCTGTATCTATTAGCAATATATGACAATCATGGAAATATTTCTAATGAATTAACATTTCCTTTAAGACTACTTTTCTCGTGGATAACAAAAAGGTCTTTGGGACCCATCTCATGCAAGACATGGTGAAAGATGCACTTCGGTCATTTGTCAGTCCTCCGGTGCTTTCCCCTAAGTAAGTATCTTAAGAAATTTTTAAGTAATCTTCCTTTACTTATACTGTGAAGTATTGTTTACTTAAAGCAAATGACTTGACTATTTATGATCATCTATCTTTGTTAGGCAGATACAGATGATTTTTCCACATTAGACTTGTAATAAATGAAGTATAGAGAAAAAAGGAAATGTGTTGAGTTACCTGGAAAAAGATAAAATTCATTATGAAATTTTCTTTAATTATTACTAACTCCAGCCAATCAAAGTGACCACTTGAAGGATTACAAGCGACAAGTTTGAGCAAAGTTAATAAAGGGCTAGTATTGTATAGAATAGCTAGCTTGGGACTCTACTTATTCCTCTTAACTTGATCTCTTTTGTTCTAGCTCTAAGTGATAAAATTTGTACTGAGTTTAAAACAGTAGAGACACCACTATAATATTGAAATATATTTGTAAGTGCTATGCATGTATCATACAGTTTATGATTGGGTTTTATTCTAAAGATTAGCAAATACAGTAGTGGTTTTGGAGTTTTTTCCTATAGATACATTGCATCATGTACATGATAATTTCCTGGATCAGCCCACAAAAGTTCAAATAATATTATTAACCTGATCCCTGGTCCTGGGAGCCAATTAGTACAGGAGAGAGGAAGAGAAAGAATGGAATCCCTCCCCCCAGCCTCCCTTTCATTAGTACTACTTCCCTTTTCATACCTTGTTTTAACATCACAGTTCTTTCTTCAGGTATTCGTTGTTTTTGTGCTGTCCTAAATCCCCCTGTAGCAACCCTTCTAAGCTTATTTATGTACCAAAGTGTTTTGTGCTCCAAAATTACTTTCTCCCCTAGTAAGCTAATTTGTAGCTAAATTATTATAAGGGAAGTAACAATATGTATAAATGTATAAGTGACTGATAGCTTCTTTACCCTTAGTAATGCCATTGAATATAAAAATAAATATTAATTTTAATCTGGAAGGTCTTAAATTTTTTGTAGAATTCTCTTCCCTTCTTATCCTCCATGATATATATTCATGTATAATTGGTGCATGATTATCTTCATCATGGCAATTTTTATTTAATGCTCATCCCCAGCACCACAAAGTGAGATGATCCAAGTGTCCTGTGAAATTAATTCTTACTGCCTTTGGATCCATGATAAAACTGTCTGAGTCGATTTCTTTATCTGCCTTTCCAAGAAGAAACTGTGAGCCATCCTTCCATCTAGTTATACCTTCCTATGTTTTGGTTTCATATATAGTAAGAATACATCAATATTGACAGGATAGTTGAACTAAAGTAATAAGTCAGCTTGTTGATCATTGGACAAGGATCTTCCATGAAGCATCCAGGCAGTTAAATTGATGTTCATAGAAGTCATCAGACCTATAGATCATAAATATTTTCTTCAGGAAGAGAGTCAGAAGGCATTGGACATGTCTGAATAACATCACAGAATTTAATTGATTCTGTATTAACAGACATAACTAACTACTAATATGGGAGATATTCCCATATCAGCCCTTTTCACACAGCCAGACAAGTGTGCTACCTGAGCTATTTAAACAAGATACTGATGCTAAAAGAAAAAAAAGAAAAGAAAAGAAAATGGGAAGTGGATAAAAAAAACAGATACTAATGTGTACTGTTACTATTTCCTGTGATAGTTTACTTCATGTAAATTAACAGCCACAAACCTAAAAGTTTTTAGGTAATTTCTTAGCTAGTGAATTCTTTCCCGAGCAGAGAGATATGGCAACCAAGCATAATGCAAGAGCCTATGGAGGAGCATAGTGGAAAATGATGAGTACTGCCTCAAACCAGTGAGAAGCATTGGAAGGAAAAATAGTTTGTAGAAATCTTAGATGGAGATCCAATTAAGCCATTTTACTCCAAGAGCATTTTAGGTTGAATTGGAAGGAGGGTAATGCACAGAGAAAGGGGGAAAAAAACTGTCAGGATTTGATAATTTGATAATGGACTATTTTTTCTTGTTGTTGACAATGAATTTACTATATTTGGACTCTAACATCAATTTTCAGTGTCCTGTATTAGAAGTAGAAAGAGAGCCATTGGACCAAGCCAAGTATGTATAGAGGAGGTCAACAATAAAGGCAAAACAATTTTAAGGATATTGGAAAAAAATTATGAAGATAATTGTAAATAGTGGGGCATGAAGGATTGGAAAATCATAGCAGATAATCTTGTGGGAAAAAGGCAATCAAAAAAATACCAATACCTATCCACCCATATGCCTACTAAATTATCTCTATAAAATTTTGAGAACAAAGTCTACACATATTGAGATCAGCACCTTTTGTTTTAATATCATTTCCAGTCCCAACCCCCCCAAGTTCCCCATTTTGTGAGCCTTGTCCTGTAACAAAGAAAACAGTTAACTAAAACCAATTGCCACAACAATGGCATCTAAGCACCAATTGACACAACAAAACCTGGCACACTCTATACCCATGTTCCTTTACCCACTCCCAGAAAAGGAGGATGGGGCATTTCTTCACTTCTGGTCATCATAATTAAATACTGATTGGCTTCATTTGTTTCTTTACATTATTATAGTCATGCATATTGTCTTTCTTGTCTGTGTGCTTCACTCTAAATCAGCTCATAGTTGTCTTCCTATGTTTTTGTTAATTTTTCATATTCATTGTTATGATGTTGTAATATTTAATTATATTCATATACCACAGTATATTCAGCCATTCTTCAGGATGGGTACTCACTTTGTTTCCATTTCTTTACTACCAAAAAAAGTGATACTATGGAAATGTTTACTTTAAAATATGAAGGCTTGGTGGCTAGGTGGTGCAGTGAATAGAGCACTGGCCCTGGAGTCAGGAGGACCCGAGTTCAAATCTGGCCTCAGACACTTAACACAAAAACTAGCCATGTGACCTTGGGCAAGTTACTTAACCCCAACCGCCCTCCAGAAAAAAGCAAAAAAATGTTTTTTGCATTTGGGGTGGCTAGGTGGAGCAGTGAATAGAGCACCAGCCCTGGAGTCCGGAGGACCTGGGTTCAGATCCAACCTCAGACACCAGATACTTAACACAAAAAATAGCCATGTGACCTTGGGCAAGTCACTTAATCCCAACTGCCCTCCAAAAAGCAAAAAAAAAAAAAAAAATGAAGGCTTTCTTTCTGCAATGTGATCTTTGGACCAAAGGGTATGAATACTTTAGTCACTTCATACATAATACTAAATTGTTTGGTAGAAGAGTTGAACCAATTTTATGCTGTGCCAGTAGTTTTAGTATAGTAGACAGTATTTTATGCCAATGATAATCTTTAGCAGCTACATTTTTATACCTACAAGGTTCATAGAATACAAGATCTGAGTGTGCTTGATTGCTGGGTTGTATTTTTTAAGCCTTTGAATCAGCAGAACAAAACCATCCTTTAGAATCATTCTATAGGCATATACTAAGGTTATCCAGGAATAAACTAAGATGTCTTGATAGAAACAAGAGAGATAACTTTGTTTGGATTTTCTTATTGTTAATAAAACATTAAACAGATAAGTGTATGCTTGCCAGATCTTTTTGCCAGTTATAAAGGATGATCAATGCAGAGTCAGTTTGAATAAGGATTTCCTATTAAATGTGAAATCCTCCAGCTGTTCCTGTTTATAGATGACATGTTGATTGTATTGGGCCCCACACAATTGCAAAGTCTCCTAAATGATTAGATTTACAACTCTCAAGAGTTTGATGTAGCAGTCTATGGAGGAAAACTTTAAGTAAATAAAAAATATCTGTGGTCCAGACTATCCATATAGTTGAACGGACAGTCTATAGAGCTAAACTCTGTATTTATATCTATATCTGTGTCTGTCTATCCATTCATATGTCTTAGCACAGATGTACAAGATTGTGGCCCATGGAATGAATGAGAATATTGGGCTTAATTACATTTTGATAATCGCATGGGTACTTTCAATAACCCCAAGCTTTGCCTTGTTAACAAAACAATCGTCTTTTACAAACACAATCTGATGATAGGTGGCTTTGAGTTGTGGGTTAAAAACATTTTCTGAAGAATCAAAATTGTGGGTTACTCAAAAGACATAGTTAGAGACATGGCAAGCATAAATAGTCTGCAAACATATTACCAATAACAAATGTGTTTAAGAAGTAAAATAAAAAGAGAACTATGACCAGAATGAAAATGGACCAAATAGCAAAACATAATAGAGGTATGCACACACACACACACACACACACACACACACACACACACACACACACATACACACACACACACACACACATCAATACTGTGTGTTAAATTAGAATTGCTATAATATTGAGACCCAGAAGAAGGCCCCAAAACCTAGTGGGTGAATCCCAAGGAGAATTTATTGAAGCACTTGGACATCATGGTCACAGGATAAGAAAGCATGTATGAGTTGTGGTCTGATTTGTTGGAGAGAGATTGATGAGATTAGAGATTCCTTAAAGCATATTAATGTAAATGCACATAAACTTGATGGAATTTCAAACAGTATCATTTGATGTGAAAAATTTAGTTTACATGAGATGTATTTTGGATAGCAGAAATTTTATAGTTGGGCCTCATTTTGTGAAAGTTCATCTCCCCTAAGTGTCCGCTGCCTCCTTAGCTTCTTTTATTCTAAATTTTATTCCCCAGTTCTCTTAAAGTCTCAAGCTTCCTTCTTATGATGACACCCTTTTGGCCTGGTGCCACATAACTATGTAAGGTGGCATTTGTTGGCCTTTTACTGCTCCCTACCATTTTCTCTTCTTGTAGTGTTTTTTCCTTTCTTCTTTACTTTTGTTTTAGGCTTGCCAGAGGCACCCACAGCCATGTAGCCTAGTTGATGGTACTTAGATTTAAAGAAATTGCTGATCCTTGTCCAAAGCCAAATATAGTTTAATTTAATTTCCTGACAATTGTCTTACAGGTGCTGTCTGTATAATAATCACCAGGCTAAGGACTGTATTGACTCCTTTGTTACTCACTGTGTTCGGGTAAGAATTCACTTAGCATAGACAGCATAGACTAGCAGGTCACTGTGATGTGGGTAAAATACAACATGGGATATAATCTCTCAATATTAGTATTTTGTAGTGTGTATTAGCTAATCTGTTTTGTCATCCAGTATCACCAATAATTAATAGATTTTTGTTATCTCATATTTGAACTTTAGTAGATGCTCTGACTAAAGTCACCATATTTTCCATCATAAAAATAAGGGTATGAATATGCCAGTAATGAGTTCTATTTCTTTTTCAAAACCCTAATAGCATATTTTTTAACTTGAAATTAAATGGTTCCCCCAAACCTGAAACTTAAAATTGCCATATTCCTATCAGTATCTAAATGCATTTATGGAGATACCTCACTCCAAGGCAGAAAAACCACTTTTTATAATATTCTAAAGCTAAGCTACAATTTAGGAATAAATTGAGAAGTAACAGATTATTTTTATTCCAAAAACTTTTAATTTTGTGGACACTTTATTAATTTTGGCACCACTAATGTGGGATTTGTTAAATTTATACCTGCTGCTTCCCAACTATTACTATATTACCTCCAAATGAATGGTTTTGCCAAGCAAATTAATAGTGCAAATAAGATTGTAAGAAAAAAGGTTGAAATTTAGATGCTCAGTAGATTATTTCCAAAGCATAAACTCTTTGAAAGCCATCTTAAGGTACTTTAAATTGATATGTTCAACAGACACTTAAATTGAAGTACCTCCTCTGTAGTTTGTGTAGCCTCCTGTCAAAGTACCTCCTGATAGATGCTTAAAGAGATAAAATGTTTAGGGAGGATAGTCAGCCTCTAGGAGCTGGTCATACTTACTGTACATAACTTGTATCTCTTAAATAAATTCCCATGAAGCACTTTACTAGGTGGCTCTCTGGTCTTATGCTGGTTACTATACTGTATGCAAATATAGACTCATATAGTCCTGCTCATTCTTATTCCTGGTCATGCAACCAGGTTTTTCGTTTGTTTTTAATGCTTAAAAAAAATTCCACTTCCATTTCCCAGTAGCACTCCCCAATAGGAACAGAAACGAGATATGTTTCTTCAGTCCTCTGAAGTCAAGATTAGGCCCTGCATTTGATCTGAGTTCTCAGAGTTGTTTTCTTTCTCCTTTCTGTGATCATTGTATATGTGGATCTTTTGTTCCTGCTTACTTTGTTCTGTATAAATTTGTACAAGTCTTCACAAGTTTTTCTGAATACTTTGTATTCATTGTTTATTATGACACAGTTATTGTGATGCCATGGTGTGATCAGCTATTCTTCAATCAATTAGACCCACTTTGTTTCTACTTTTTTGATACTCAGAGTGCTGATAGGAATATTTTAAAATATATAGGATGTTCTGTCTGTCATTGTCATTTCTTTTTTGTCATTAACTTCTTCTGTAGTCTTTAATAGATCATTGGAGTCAAAGGATACGAACACTAGAATCACTTTACTTATAGCATTATATGGCCTGTCCACAGTTTCACCAATAGTATATTAATGTTCCTGTTTTCCCATAGCTCCTTTACTATTTCTGTTTTTAATCATCTTTGCTAATTTGTTCAGTATGAAATGAAACCTCAGAGTTTTAAATTTTAGTGATTTAGAGCACTTTTTGTATAAGCTTAGTGGTCATTTTCATTTTTTTCTTCTAAAAACTGTTCATGTCCTTTGACTACTTATATATTATGGATTTTTTATGTGTATATGCTGGTTGTCAGACTTGTCCTAAATATTTCAGACAGAGATTTTCTTCCTAATTAACATAGTTCCCTGTATCCTACCTGCATTGATTTTGTTAGTGAAAAGTTTTTTTTTAATTTTATGTAATTGGAATTATCATTTTTTATCATCTTTATTTTATAATCAGTTAAGAGTTGTTCCCCTGACTCCTTTGAAAAGTACCTCCTTCCATTCTCCTCAGTTTTTAAAAAAAAATACTGTGAACTATTTCTCTAACAATATATTTGGAACTTATTGTGGTATATGGTGTAAGATGGTCTAAATGGTATAGTTTACAGAACACTAAAAGTCAAGAAATGAATCCCAGCCTTACCACTGACTATCACTGTGTAACCACTGAGCAAATCATTTGAGTTATATTGCCAAAATGAGAATAATCATACTTATTTTTACCCATATCACAGGGTGGTTGTGTGAATCAGATAAGATAATTTCTATAAATGTAAAGTGATATGTTCTTTCAAAAAGTATTACACTATTCTTTCTCTTCCCCGCTCCCTCATATCCCACCAAAAATCTATAGTCTGAATATGATGACGTTTTATAGTTTGAATTATTCAAGAATATTATGGGGTGAAAATAGGATTAGAAGGATCAGTATTTAAGTCTCTTGCATATAAGAAAAGGCATTTAGCACAAATGGGCCTGAAATAAGCAGGAAAGGAGCTCTGCCCTTCTCAGTATTCACAGCTCTTTATAGCAGGCAGAGTTTTAAAGCTTTAGGCTAGACTTTGATGGACAGATGCAGAACACATAGAAACCTCATAAATAGCTACTTTGTTTTCACTGTTGGTAACTCTGATTTTATATATGCTTTTTATCCTAATACCAGATGTTAAAAATCTTGTAGATGTCAAATTTCTGTAATGTGAATTCTGTAGATTGAATTTTACATTAATGTTTAACAAATGATATGTATTTCAGCCATTCTGTAGTCTTATTCAGATCCATGGGCATAACAGGGCTCGTCAGAGAGATAAACTGGGTCATATTCTTGAGGAATTTGCTACCCTGCAGGACGAGGTAAGTTAAAGGAACAAGTTTTTTCCACTAGAAAAGTACAGCTTACAAGAGGAATTTTTTGTCAGCAAAATGATTGTTTGTTTGTTTATTTTGCTTTTTGGAGGGGGGAAGGCAGGGCAGTTGGGGTTAAGTGACTTGCCCAAGGTCATACGGCTAGTAAATGTTAAATGTCTGAGGCCGAATTTGAACTCAGGTCCTCCTGTCTCTGGGGCCAGTGCTCTGTTCACTGCGCCACCTCGCTGCCCCCAAATGATTACATTCTTAAAACCATTCCAGATCTGAGTCAGCGTTTTTATTGTAATCTTGTCTCGTAGAGTATATTATATTTAAAGAGCAAATAAAAAGTATTTCATTGAGAGAGGAGTCCAGCTTTTAAAAATTTAATTTAATGCTTTAAAAGAAATAACCTGAAAGCTGGTATTAAAAAGTGAACAAGTTTTTTTTTTAACATTAAAAAAAAAGTTATAAATTGAGCTTTAGTATTTGTATCAAATTTACTTTATGTTAAAAGATCTAAATTTTATAGGTAAATTTATGAATAAAGCATTACCTAGTGGTATGAGTAAAATAGTTGATTGAAACTGCCTCTTTGTATTTTTATCTTCTTCGATAAAATGGAGATGATAATAACAAAAATATTTAGGAGAATAATTAGTCAACTTTTACTAAATGAGGATTTGTGGGTATGAACTTAACCCAAAAAGACCATTTGAATTTATGATTTTTATGGAAGGTGGGATTGTATTTTCTATTCTGTTCATTTATTGTCCTGCCTTACTTTTTTTAAGTTTCTCCACTATTGTATTTAAAATTCTTTTTTATGACAATGTTTTAAAATATTTTATCCAAATAGGCAGAGAAAGTTGATGCTGCACTTCACAGTATGTTGTTGAAACAGGAACCTCAAAGACAACATTTGGCCTGTTTAGGTACCTGGGTCCTTTATCATAACCTTCGAATTATGATACAATATCTTCTAAGTGGCTTTGAATTGGAACTATACAGTATGCATGAATACTACTACATATATTGGTAAGGGAACACTGTTTAAAGTTGTATGTTAAGAAGATGGAAAGAAGAGACCATTGCAAAATATTTTTGCAAGTTACTTTTCCATTGTGTATATTTAAACTCTCATGGTGAATCAAGTAGAAGAATTGTTTAGAATCTTGAAAAATCGATCAGTTTGTTGTAGTCTCAGTGTTGATTCTTAATAGGTTTGGGACCATAGGCAAGTTATTGCATCTCTCAGAGCCTTATGTTTGTCATTTAAAAGATGAGGACAACACTTCCACTAACTGCTTCACAGGTTTGTTGTAAAGAAAGAACTTGGAAAACTTTAAAATTCTGTGTAAATGTAAAGTTGTTGCTGATGCTGATAATATTGTGGTTATATTCTTTTAGTATTATGACTCCTATTTGTATATTATAGTCAGTAACAAAAAGAAATGAAAGCTTAATCTCATATTTGCTGGTCTTTTTCTTCTAGCTCTGATTTTACAGTACCATTATTAAACCATAAGATTCAGGTAACCTAGGGAATAGATTTTTCAGGTTTTAGAATTAGTAATATATTTTTTTAATTTACTAAGAAAGTAATTACATATTCATTTGTAACTACTGCTATTTAAAGTAAAAGATTAGTTCCATATCCTAGCAATTAATTAACTTAAAACTTATGTTTATTGTAGTAATACTTTTTAAGTTAGCTTTGTGAGAGTCAGAAAGTAACTCATTTATTTTGATGATGAGAGATGTGGCAAGCCTAGCGGGCATGTTGTTTGGGAAGTTCTAGGTATAGAAGTATAGTAATTGGAGAAAAAATAACTGACAGGCCTTTAAAACTCACTTTTTTGGTCTAGTGAAGTTTAATGGTAATTCTTAATTTAGATTCTATTCAACAAAATAGAATAATTACTAGTAATACTGCCACCTTGTGGCAGTTGATAACAATTTTATAATCAGGCCAATCACAGATAGATGAAATTTGCAGTTTGATGATTTTGCCAAGATAGTAGCCATAAATTTATATTGGTCATTTTGTGGTTCCTTTGCATTGGGTTTCGATCATGAAAATTATTTTTATGCAGCCTAGAAGGCAATAGAATGTGATTTAAAATGTATTTGGATAATATGTCCTTAGGAATTAAAAACTTGAATATAATTCTTTGGTCAAATGATTAAGTATATTGAGCTTTAGTTTTATAGAGGTTTAGGTCATTTATAAAGTGCGTAGAGAGTTTAGACTATTTGAGTGCAAACAAATCAGAAAATCAGTATTTGTAGAATATGCATGTTTAGTGCTCCAGTGAAATAAGTAAATTCAAGTAAAGTATAAATCTGAAAGTGATGTTATTAAATATGAAATAGTGAAAACATTTCTAATTTCTTTTATATTATACATATAGAGGTATTCTTTGTTGTTGAACTATTTCAGATAGTAGAATATTTTAACATGAAAGATCTACTTATACCTATAAGCATTCTGATAATGTTTTAACAAGTTAGATTCAATGCTATTAAAATAGAAAACATTTCATTAATATGTTTGAAGAAACCTCATATAAAATGTCAATTTGTGAAGTTTGCAGAAACTGAAACATTTTACAATAGCACAGATTTGCCATGAAAATTAGAAATGTAAGTAATTACCCTTAAGATCGCCCTCTTTAGATCTGGTATTAAAATAAGAACCAGTTATTTTTTAACAGATTATAATGTAATGTTTCCTAATAGATTATAACTAAATTGCATCTATGAGACTATAGTTATAAAATTGTTTAGTAATTAATCATTTAGCAATAACCAAGGGTTGTCTCATTTTAGGTATCTATCAGAATTTCTTTATGCCTGGTTGATGTCAACATTGAGTCGTGCTGATAGCTCACAAATGGCAGAGGAAAGAATAATGGAAGAACAGCAAAAAGGTCGTAGTAGTAAAAAAACAAAGAAAAAGAAGAAAGGTACTATGGGTTATTTTAAAACTTTAGAACAACTAAAGATTTATGGCATAAGATGTAAAAATAAGATTTGTTTGTTGCAGATAATAGACACTTAATAAATACTTATTCCTTCCCTCCCTGTCATGGGCCTTATTCATTACTGATCAGCATAGAAGCTTTGATCTTCTCTCTTTTCCACCTAGGCTGTTTTCCCTCCTCCTCAGGTAGTCTGGTGACCACCTGCTGCCAGGGGCTCACCATACTGGTGCTCATCTTAGTGTGGACACTCAATCACCTTCAGCCCTATTGCAGCTCAGAACTTCCAGTTTTAAGTGATTCACTAGCCTCAGCCTCTCCACTAATAAGAGTTATAGGAGTGTACCACCACACCAAAAAAAGGTTAAGACTCCCTGAGCTGTGTCCTCTTGAAATGGGATAGACTGATGATATAGGAAGGAGTTGTGTACTACAGAGACGTTCTGGACATCTTAGGACTTTAAGAGAGTTTGCCTAGGAAGCACAAGGAGCTTTCAGAAGTCCGTATTTTATGATCCACAGGGATAGGGAATAGGAAGCTCCATATTTATGCTTTTCTTTAAGATTTAGCCACCGTAGTGGGCAAGAGGTTGACTGATAAGTTGTTTTTTAAATGTCCAAATGGGACAGCTTTATGTAGTTGCAGGTAGATTAATTTATAAACTAAAAAATGCTGTAAGCAGCCACTATACACAAGACACCAAACTAGGCAAGCGTGGCTACAAGGTGAAAGTGAAACAGTCCTTGCCCTCAAGTAATCCATACGCATAAGTTATTCTTATTATACTTAAGGCATATATCATTATGAAGTAGAAGGTTCTGTCCAAATTCTTCTTATACTGGAATCTCCTTATATTGAATATCATAAAGAATGGGGACCAATACCCAAATTCTCGACTAGCTTATACACAGTTATAAATTGAAATTTGACCTTAAGTAGTAAATTTGCTTTTTATATTAACAAACAAGGTATTTGTATACATCAGAGTGTTTTTTCTATGTCATAGTTCGTCCATTGAGCCGAGAAATCACAATGAGTCAAGCGTATCAGAACATGTGTGCTGGAATGTATAAGGTAATTGGCAGTTTGGGGCATATGACGTTTTGTTGCTTTTTATTTGTTCTGTGTATACAACTGTTGTTATGATTATTGTGCATGTGGCTCTTTGCACTTGACATTTGCTTCTCTTTTTTCTTTGAGTGTTTCTTCAAGCCCATGGCTTTTTCCTTTGAGAGTGAAGTCAGCCATAGTCGTATATTCATTCACTGCTCAACAAATGTTTGCATGTTCTGCACCAAGTATCATTTTGTATCAAGAAGATAAAAAAATTGAAAAAGATACAGTCTCTACCCTGAAATTTTTTAGTTCAGTTAGGGAAATAAGGTGTATATATTATAATTCATATGCCTGATATATTTCTTCTATATTTTATGGTAGTTTAGTGCCATATGAGTGACTTAATTCAAAAGTGAAAGTATTTCCAACTGAGGTGATTAGGGAGCAATTCTTGTTCCAAAGGTGATGAAGGGTAAGGGTGTTTGGGGTATAATAAGAATACCAGTTGGGCCAGAGTCCAGTTTACTGAGACTTTAGTACTGTGCCCTGAGCTGGGGAGTGTTTGTCCTGGAGAAGAGTTGAGGGTATGTGTTAGATTCTTCCTGTCTTCAAGAATTTGAAGAACATTTGTTCTGCTTGACTTCAAAGGGCAGACGTAGGAGCCATAGGTTTGAAGTTGCAGAGGCCAATTTAGAATTGGGTGGCTTCTGGAGCTAGTGAGGTCTTGCCAGAGGTCTTCAGGGAAAGACTAACAACTGAGCATTTGGGGGATGTTGCAGAGTGGGAGAGTATGGTGGAAAGAGTGCTAGGGTGAGAGGATCTGGGTTCAGATCCTCCCTCTGAGGCTTATATTTGGATGATCTTGGACAAGTTGCTTAATAACATCTCTGAGCCTCAGTTCTTCATCTATAAAAGAAAAGGATTAGACTACATAGCCTTGATCTCCCTTCCAGCTAAATATATAAATACATGATCCTGTGAATATCAGGCTAAGATGTTTATTCTTGATCCAATAGTCCAAAGGGAGCCATTGAAAAATTTTGAGCAGTGAAAGCCGACATCAATATTTTTTAAAGGAGGTTAATCTGATGGCAGTATGGCAGATTGAAAGACTGAAGATAGGGAAATGTCAAGATACTTTCTTCTAGCTATAATGTACCAAGGACCTAAATTCAAGTAGTAGCAGTGGAAATGGAATGGAAGAAACAGCCTCAGGATATTGGAAAGGAAGAATTGGTAGGATTGGTGATTGGTTAGGGTATGTAAAGTAGAGCAGTCAGAGATTCCTGAGGTCTCACAGCTCCAGTGACTGCCAGCGCTGCCAGTATTAGTGCTACCAAGAATGAAATTTTTTATAAGAAACTGGTTTGATGGCAAAATTCAGTTCTACTTTTGGTAGATCAGTTTAATTCGATAGTGGAACTGCATGTAGAAATGTCTGGTAAGCTGAAATGTGGAACTAAAACTTTTTTTTTCTTAAGACAAACCACCCAATCTTTAGTTGCTACTTTAGATTCTTCCACCAATGCATATTATAACCCTTACGGCTTAAATAGATGGTGTTTGAGTGTTGCTGTGGCTGAAAACCCTCATGTCCCATGTCCACTCTCATGCTAAGCCTCAAGACTTAAAGCTGGTCTTTGGGGGAAAGTCAGTCTCTCACTGGGCACCTACTGTGATATCAGCTATATCAGCTGATAGAGCCTTTGCATGACCAAAAGGTCACTTTCAGAGACATGATAAGGATTATAAACAGACTTTAATGGAGGCTGTATTGAAACTTTGGAGGAGAGAGGAAAGGGAAAAGAGAAGTTGTATAACAGCAGAATTATTGAGGTTAGAGATTGCAAACATCTTAGCCAAAGATGTTCTTAAGTGACCATAGGAGGCTCAGTCATTTTTCATGTACAACTATCCTGAAAGGCTAGCTTCCCTGTGTGGCATCCATGCTGTATTCTGCCAGCACCTAAACTCATTGACTCTTCTCTTTCAAACCTGGTACTGCCCACCAATCTTCAGCTTCAGGATGATTCTGTGCTTGGCTTTGGTTCTCACCTCTTTTTGTAAGGGTCAAGGTAAAAACGGAATACTATTTGAGTCTAATTAAGCATTTCATGCTGAACCCACCTGACTGCCTGCCCTGTTTGCAAATAACTGGGTCATTTAGTCATTTAGCCTTTAGAGAAGAACCTCTCCAAATTCTGTTCTACATTCCCACACATATATTACATACACAGTAAGAGCAAATGCAATTTCCTTCAAATATAAAAGAAAGGTCTTTCCATTTCAGTTCTAGAAATAAAAAACCCAAGAATCACCAGCATTAGCTACATCTGTTTTTGAAGGATGTGTGTGTCATTTGTACCTCTACATAGAGAGCTGGACTTGAAATAAGGAAGACCTGGGTTCACATCCCTGATAGAGAGAGAAAATCAAGGGAGGGTAGTGGTGGCACAGTGGAGAAGTCAGCAGATCTGGGTCTGTCTCTGTGTGATTTTAGACAAGTGGTTTAGGTCAGTTTTCTTATATGTAGATTGAATTAGATGATCTTTTGGTCTCTACCATAGAAATTTATTCTGGCTCCCTGAGAAGAGGATCAGAGAATACTCTGATTTTCTCTACTTTTATCTAATAGTCTCCAAAGTCTCTATTAGCCTCTAAAATCTTGCTGAACTTGTGAGCTCAAATTGTTATCACATATAAAAATGAGCGCAATACAGAGTATGGGAGGTGAAGAGGCAAACCCCAAGGCCATCCCTCATTGCCTTCTAGCTCAGGTCTGATTAGATTTGTTTTGTATGGAGGCCCATCTATATATTCTTGGGAAATGTAGCAGGAATTGCCATGTGTGGTTTCCCTGATGAGGAAAACAGTAGCTGTTCTCTGCTATGGACAAGTTACAAACTTTGCTTATAAGAGGCTTTCGTTTGAAGATTGCAGTGATGTCTAAAAAGTATGAGTTATGAATCAATAAAGTTTGTGCATGAGTGCAGGGACATTAACTTCTATAGGGAATGGTACATTGAACAAACGTGGAACCCTGCTTGGGAAATGATCGGGGTTGAGGGAGGGGAGAGGAGAGAGAACTATTAATGCAAACAAAGTTAATGGTGATTGAACCCACATTGTTTTTTCTTTTTTAATATCACAGGTAATGAATTATAGTCAACATGTTGCTATTTTTTTCTGTAATCAGTATTTTTACATTGATATTATCATTCTCACCCATTTTTTCATTTTAGACCATGATAGCTTTTGACATGGATGGTAAAGTAAGAAAACCCAAATTTGAGTTGGATAGTGAACAGGTTCGATACGAACACAGATTTGCTCCATTCAACAGTGTTATCACACCACCCCCAGTGCACTATTTGCAATTCAAGGTAAACCTTTGTATTTAAATGGCAGTCTTGATTCTGTATACCTCAAAGCTTGGTATAGTGGAAGGATAGTTAGTCTTAGAGCCAAACCACCTGTGATTCAGTCCCAGCTCCAACACTGGGTTGGGCCTTAGCAAATCACTTATCCTCTGAGCATCAGTTTTTGTGTGTAAAATAAGGGTAATAACTGCTCTACCTACCTTGAAGTTGCTATGAGGAAAACCCTGTGTAATTTTCAAAGTACTATATCATTGTGGTCTATTATATATCATTAGACCTACTTTTAGATTTGGGTTTTTAAAAATATATATATTTTGTTAACTTCGATTAGCACTATCAATTACTTTGAGTAGTATGTGGAATCTTGTTATAAACATTAAGGTAAGATTTTAAATAGCCTGAAAATTATTTGATTTTATTTGATCTTTCAGCAACATTTTATTTATAGTATCTTAAAGAATTCATTGGAAATAGCTAGGTGGCACAGTAGATAAGAGTCCTGGGCCTGGAATCAGGAAGATTCCCTCTTCCTGAGTTTAAATCTGTCCTCAGACACTTACTACCTGTGTGACTCCTGGGCAGGTCACTTAATCCTGTTTGCCTCAATTTTCTCATCTACAAAATGAACTGGTGAAAGAAATGGCAAACCACTCCAGCATCTTTGCCAAGAAAACCCTAAAACTGGATCATGAAGAGTTGGACGTGACCAAAAAAGACTGAATAACAAAATAATACATGAACAATTTCTGCTTTCATAAGTGCTGGATACTCCCATTGTGGGAAATCTTTCGACCAATGAAAATGGCAGCCTATCTTTGTCTTAGTGCATGAACTTGAGGGAGAAATATGAGGTACAGAGTAGTTAAGCTACTTGCTTGAGGTCAAAGAATAAATTAGAGGTAGAATTTGAACCAAAATATTCTTATTGAAGGTCTGGTACTATACCACCTTGCCTCTATTTAAAGATTTTTAATTTAAATTATAATGGCCTACTTGATATTATTTTATAAAGATAGGAAATTTAATTCCATTTGGAAAAACAAATAGGGCAGTGTAATATATTTACTTTATGATACATGATAATAGAAATTCAATAAATGAAGGTACTTAGATAAAGATTATTTTAAGTTTTTATACATGTACATATTCTAGACAATGTGTTCCCTTTTTCCGTTTAGGAAATGTCTGACCTTAATAAATATAGTCCACCTCCTCAGTCTGCTGACCTATATATGGCAGCTAGTAAACACTTTCAACAGGCAAAAATGATACTGGAGAATATCCCAAATCCAGACCATGAGGTAAGATCAAATGAAGTCGTGGTATTAGAAACAATTGAACTTTGCAAAAACCTTTTCCCCCTGTTTCTTGATGAAAATGGAATTATTAAAATGAATATTAGAGGTTATTATTGATAAAAATATCTATTACTTATTTCTGAATTTTTCAGATAATACTGCAGTCATAACCTTGGTAGTCTTAGGTTATTTCTGTGACATTGCATCACTATGACAATTTTGTAAATGGTCAATTAGAAGCATATAGAAGTTAGGTGACATTCATACACCCTTATGTGGCAGAAATAATCCTATAAATTTTTCAGGCAAACCAGTTAACATTGGTTAATTTACACAGCAGTGTTATTGGCAAGAAGCTCTTGGTTGTTCTCTTACCAAATTGACTTGCATACCAATTTGAACAAAATTATGATTTGAATTAGTTTTGTCATAGATATAGGCTGAACTTAAAATAATGAACAAGGCAGTAGGAAAGTTGGAAATAGGTTCCTGATATCTGCAAGCTTTTTATGCTCAAGTTTCCTCCTTACTTGTTTTAGCCACAGTGTATTGAATGTAAAAACTGGTATATTAAATTTGAAATAAGACAACATAAAAATCTCTCTTTCTCTTTGTCCCCATCCCAACCCCCTCCCAATACATATTCTTGTCTGTCTCCCTTCTTTTCCTCCTACTCATACCCCACACACATTTTTCAACACTACCATTTAAAAAGATAATTCTGTTGTTTCTGCCTTTTTATAGGTATCTTTGGTTCAGGGAAGAAATGCCTTCTACTCAAGTATATAGAGCATATTTGTTCAAAGGATTTGGGAAACTCTATAAGCTCAAAATTTTACTCAAATTAGTTTAACACAAGGGGTACCATAGTCTGAAATTTCTAATATCATGAAAAAAAATGGTCAGTTAATCATGCTTTTATATAATACTGTCATGATTATTTATATATAAACTTATAAATATGTATGTGCATGTATATTACACATTACAGTAAGCTTTCACTCTATATTAATATATTATAGCAAGCTTTTACATATCTATATATCTATATGCATATATAGTTAGATTTATTTTCATTAATTCACTGAGTTTTGCCTTACTATATATATAGATATTAATATATGGATTTGCCTATACATATATGGTAAAAGCTTGCTGTGACATATATTTTTAAAATCCAGCTAAATTTTGGATGTGTTTTCACTTCTGCCTTAGTAATGAGATCTATCTTTACTGGATTCACAGCCAACTAATTCAGCATACTTTTTACTTTGTAAAATGTTGGGTGAAATACATGTTTAGATAAGACATGTTTCCTGCCCTTGTGTAGCTTACAATGTAGTTGGAGGATGAGGTGTAAAAACAGATAGCATTGAAGAGGTGCAAGAACCAAGTGCCGTGTGGCATCCAAGCATCTAAGTTGGTTACCATAGCAAGCTTCAGGGAGAGCATTTGAGTTGGGTTATAAAAGATGTTTAGGAACACAGTAGATTCAAAGTGGGAGTGGGAGGGAGGGCATTCTGAATGTAGGACAAACAGTGGCAATAGCAGGAAATTAATGGTATGTTGGAGGGACAAAATGGAGCATAGAATATTTGGAGGAAAGTAATAAGCCCTAGAAAGTAGGGCTGGCCTGTATTGTGGAGTGTTTTTGTGTCAGGCAAAAGAATGAATTTTACAGGCAGCTAGGTGGTGACCTGAGTAGGGCGTCGGCCCTGGAGTCAGAAGGACCTGAGTTCGGATCCGACCTCAGACACTTATCACACGCACAAACAAAAAAACCTAGCCGTGTGACCTTGGGCAAGTTATTTAACCCCAATTGCCCTCCAAAAAGAAAAAAAAATGAATTTTATGCAGTACACAATAAGGAGTCACTGAAGACTTAATTAAGCACAATAATGAAATGTCTCCATTTATGCATAAGAACAGTTATTCTGGCAGTACTAGAGAGGATGGATGAAAAGAAGAGACCAGGACAAGAGAAAGAATAAAATAACTGAGGACAGAACAGTGGGAATACTCATGGGGTTGGTTAGGAGAAGATAAGGGGCCAGTGAAGAGAGTAGAAATAATGGAGAGGTAGCCGAGTACTAAGAGAATGGTGTATCTAAAATCAAGGAAGGAGGGAATCCCAAAAGAGGGTATAGTCACTGAGGAGTATCAGATGCTACACAGAGGGGTGAGGACTGAAAAAAGGCCTTCCTTTTGTTGAGACAGATTGCTGAAGGGATTCTCTTGAGAAAACCACAATTTCATGCAGTAGTGGGGTAGGAGTTTGAGGAGAGAAGAAAAATTTTAAATAGTTGCTATGGAGAATGAAAGAGGGAAATGATTAAGAGTAGAGCAGAGGAATTGAGTATTAGTAGCAAGGCAGTTTGGGTCCATGAGATTGAGTGGAATCATGATTTTGTGGCTTTCTCTAGTGATTTTTGCTTGACAGACAATAATGGAGAAATTGGATGGTTGGTATTCCTAAAGGATAAGATTTGGCAGATATGGAATAGTAGAAAAGCCAAGGGGCAAAGAAATGATTCTACACATGGTGGCTAAGGATACATTAAAGTGGCAAACTGTGCAATTAGAGCTGGGTACCGAGGTAAGTGAGGTCAAAGTAGAGGAAATACCCTGGAATAATAGACGAGGATTAAGGTGCCAAACCCATTGTTTTGTAAAGAATAGATTCAGTGTGAGCAAGAAGAGCAGATTGAAAAGAAGATTGGTTTTACTCGATTGAGGAATTTCATCTTGCTGGGTCTTGGGGTGATATATTTTAGCTCCAAGAAATAGCAAGGTCTGCACTTCTAACCTCATCATTCATCTACACACCTTCTTAATTGCCAACTCTTATTGTCTTTTCTCAATCCTCATTTTTTTTTTTTTTGCTTTTTGGAGGGCAATTGGGGTTAAGTAACTTGCCCAAGGTCACACGGCTAGGTTTTTGTTTGTGTGCGTTAAGTGTCTGAGGCCGGATCTGAACTCAGGTCCTTCTGACTCCAGGGCCGACGCTCTACTCACTGCACCACCTAGCCGCCCCATCAATCCTCATTTCTTGAGCTCTGCAGCATTTGACATTGCTAGCCTGGACTATTGCAATAGCCCCATAATTGATCTCCTTGCCTCAAATTTCTCCCCACTCTAGCCTATCCTCCTGTTGCCCAAGTGATTTTCCTAAAGCATAGGCTTAACTATGTCACACTCCCCACATCCCTAAATTCCATTGGCTTCTTAGTGGTCCACTGTTTTAAAGGTCTTCTAACCTGACATTTTCCTACCACTTTGATGTTCTTATACTTTATTCCCCTATATACATACACACTCCATGATCCATATTTGCTTTTCTGTTTTTCTGCACATAACACACTGTCACCCTTCTCCATGCCTTTGCAATAACAGTTCTCCATACCTGGAATGCCCTTCCTCCTCACTTCTACCTCTTAGCTTCTCTGGTTTTCTTCAAGTATCAAACTGAGTTCAGATCTCACCAGGATGGCTTTCTTAATTTCCCTGGCTTCCCTTACTTTCCTTTTATTTGAGATTACTTTCCCTATACTCTGTGTAAATATTTTATATACCTAGCTATTTATGTGTTGTCTCCCTTGGTAAAGTGTTAATTCTTTGAGGTCAGGGACTGATTCTGCTTTTTTTTCTATCCCTAGCACTGTGGCTGAAACGTGGCAAGTACTTCATAAATGCTTGTTGACTGTGTTTAGATAATTGAGCTGAAGTAGAGGGATTCATTAGAGCCAATGAGATCAAATTTTGTGGTCAGTTTATTAGAGAAGTTGTTCATGTGAAGTTCCTGAGCATAAGCAGATGGGATGGTAGAGACCATGAGCCAAGTCTTAAAATTATTAGAAACTGATGTGGAGTTCAGTAGATAATAGTAACAAGATAGAAAGTATGGGTTTAAATGGTTCCAAAAGGGGAAAATTACTAATGAGTAATGATAGAGAAAAGATAGAGTAATGATAAAAGAAATAGAGGGGAACAGGGAATATGCTAACTTCCCTTCCTGGCCCTATGAATCAAGGAATAGAAGGAGTGATTTCTAGTATAGTGGGTATCTTGATGGAAAACCAGCTTTATATTTAAATGGAAGGTAAAATACATGTTGGTTGAAGTGTTTGGGAATGGATACCCTACTTCCTGAATATTAAATAAAACAACAACAAGAGAAATAGCAGGAAAAATGTACAGAATCAACATCAGGAACCAAACAAGTTTCTTAAGGCATCCAAGGAAAAAACAACTGGATATAGCTAAGCATTGAATGTTGACATCCAGTAGAACTGAGGAAAAGTAGGATTGTTTTACAGTAATACAGAATAACAGAAGGAACACTAGAAGCAGAAAAAGCTCAAGAAGATAAAGAGTTTGTTGAGAATTTAATTAGGGAACACAATGAAATGATAATTTAGAGAAAGGCTTTAAGTTTAAGCGAATCTGGGAATAATTAAAGCTAAGGTGGGGCAGCTAGGTGGCATAGTGAATAGAGCACAGACCCTGGAGTCTAGAGGACCTGAGTTCAAATGTGATCTCAGACACTTAACACTTACTAGCTATACTTGGACAAGTCACTTACCCAAAAATGCCCTACCCTGCCCTCCCCGTCCAAAAAGCAAAAAAAAAAAATTAAGGTTAAGGCCTCCCAAGTAGGGGGTTACTCAGCTTGCTTAGAGCAGAGGCTGAATGACTTTAGGATTAGGGAGTCAGTATGAGAGGTAGATAAGTGCAGTGTGCCAGAAGAATCTGATGAATAAAGGACTAGATAAACTCAATCTTCCCCAGAGTTGAAAATAAAATTTGGACCTTTGGTGTTTTGTATTGAGCCTATACTTTATTTAGTATTCTGTGTCCTGAGGGTGCTGACCTCAGAAAGAACAGGAAGCAGTTGAACTTGTATCCTTCACACAAATCTCATCTTAAAAGGTGTAATGGAACACTCCATAGTTGCCTTTGTCACTCATGCTTTATTGTTGGTATAGTGTCATACTTAACATTTTTATATTCTTATACCTTATACTTTTATTTTTGTACTTATTTATTATTGAGGGGACAAGTTGCTAAGACATTGATTTATAGAAATTTGGTTTGTAGGTATGCTCAAAGCCACAGAATTCCTTTTTTATATTAGAATTAAAGAAGTGAATGCTTCTGGGACTTGTTACTAACAAAGGTATTAATTCTAGATACTAATGTTCAGAATTGGTCTTGCCTTGTTCTTTTTAATGAAAAAAAGACACATTGACCATAACTGTTGTGCTTTGACAGTTTGTATTGCTTATTGCTTAGGTCAGTCGGATTTTAAAAGTTGCCAAACCTAACATTGTGGTCATGAAGTTATTGGCAGGAGGGCACAAGAAGGAATCTAAGGTAAGCACATTACAGAAAACCTGAAGTGCCCTTATCTCTTACATATGAAAATGTGTTTTCATGTAATCATTACATATTATGTTATTCTAAATGTCTACTCAAAAAGGTCAACACAAAAAAGTATCTGGCCAAGAAGAGTTAATGTAACATTTACAGAATGTGTACTAAAAGCAAAAAGGCACAAAAGCTGGAAGCAGCTTGGTATAATGGAAAGAAATCTGAATTTGGAATCAGGAGAGATTAGGATTGAATTCCACTTCTGACCCTTCTTTGGCATAATCAGCCTGGGCCAACTCACTTCACTTAGCAGACTCCTAAAAGTGCTCTATCAGCCATTAACACTTATGGTTGCAGTTTTTCTTTGAGGGTTACAAGTTTAGTTGAATAAAATTATAAATTCTAGGGGTTTTATATTTCAGGAAGACATATGTATGCAAATTGTGAAAGAAAATTCATAGAAACATATTGCTGTTGAAAGAGACAGTTTTAAAGCTATTTTCTGCCACCTGGCAGAAGAATACCTCAATAAAGCACTTATTTATTGTTTTCTCAAAGATTTCTAGGTGATAACATTATTCAGATTCCTTTACCCTTACTGAGTTCTATTATTTAGGTAGTTTTAACCTATGATGTTACATTAATGCAACTGAATGGCATCTGAGGAAGTTTTGGTAGCTCTGTTCACTGAATGTGCTATTCTCAACCCCCTACCCCTTTTCTCCTCTTCCTTTCCTCTTCCACACGTTTGTCCTCTCCCATTTTTCCTTTTCCCTTTTTTTAATGCATCAAACAAATGCCCATTGGCATTGATGGACCCTCCTGGTGGTTTTCAGAGATTAATAAATTGCTAAACTCACCAAATTTCAGTCCATTTCTAATTATTCAGATACGGAGTCAGTATATGTCAGTATAATGCTTCTAAGTCTAACTTTTTTTTTCACAAATCCCATTTCTGATCTCTAGTTCTTATGTCATGCCTCTTACTATATAGAGATCAAAAGTGGACATCATGCTGATAAAAAGCGCTTGTGTGATACAATACATGTTTGTGAATGGATGAATTAGCTTTCTGGTTTCCTTTCAGGTTCCCCCTGAGTTTGACTTCACTGCTCACAAATACTTTCCAGTTGTGAAACTTGTTTGAAAGGGATTTAAAAAACTGACCCTAAAGAGGTAGAATCTGAACTTTTAATTCCACCAGAGAGCAGACATCTATCAATCTTACCCACATACTTGAGGTGAAATAGATTTCTTTATAAAGAACCTTCATATGGAGTACTTTGAATCTGACAGCCTCACACGACCTGAATGAAAACTGCTGTTTTAAAGTGGTTTGTTGTTATGTTCCATGGATGAAATTGATCTTGTTGATGAACAACATTGTATGGTTTTGTTACAGATTTAATCATAAATCATTTTTTATGAATGAATTGAGTGAAATGGTGTTTGTAAAGGTTAATAAAATTCTTGACTGAAAATGCACTGCCTGGGAGAAAATACAATAAGAGCACTTTCTTAATACAGAGTTGAGTGATGTGTTTTTGATCTTTAATATTTGAGTAGCTATTCTGTTTTTATTACGAAGTTAAAAGGTTTGGTCATTCAGAAAAAGAAGGTGTTTAGCTTTTGTTGGTCAGTAAGTACATTGATTTATAAGCCTGTTCATACTTAAAAGTTGAACTTAATTCCTTTTTTAAAATCTCAGTGTACCTTTTAACAAGGCTTTGGCTCTTTAAACTGTAAAGAAGAAGCACACTGCATGGGAAAAGTGGTTTTCAAGCAATAAACTTTAGTCTTAGATTTAGTGAAGATAAAAACAGGTGATTTAATCCTAAAGCCAAATCATAATCTCTGAAAACTGCAAAACTTCCCAGATTAGTAGCATTTTTCAAAAAGCAGTTTGCTTACATTTGGGAGCTGGTTTTACATAACTGTATATTTGACCTTTTCCCCCATTTCTTCTTTCCCTCTATGGTTAAGGTTTAGTACATGATTTTCTTTTGCATAATGCCCATGTTTTTGTGTAAAATCTCTGCCATGTGAACCACTGATTTATTAATGACCAGTATATATAAAGAACTGCTTTTTTTTTTCCTATTCCCTTTTTTGAGCCTCTATACCAGCCCACCTCTGTAATGTTATTTTTGCATATGGGATACAGCCCCATCTTTGAACTATAAATTATTGGTGCCCTCCTCCCCTCACAGGCCTTCCTTCTACAGCCTCTTTATGCTGCCTGACTCCTACAACCTTCATAGCCTTCAAACCCCAAGAAACTATGATGGAGGAAGCTCTAGGGAGAAGATATGGGTAGGTCATACAGAAGCCAGTTTCTATCTTTCCCTGTATTACTTGAGACATATGTTTAGAAAAAAATAAGCATATCATCCCTTAAGAAAAATAACAATTGTTAGTTCCAGATTATGGAGGGGCTCATCCTTTGGACCTGTTGCTTGCCAACATCATCTCACTTCTTAGTTTTTCTTTGACCTCTTGGTTTTCATAATATACTTTTAGAAATCAAAACTCGTAAGTGTAGACTATTCATATTATTTTGTCATTTGGGTTTGTTTTGAACCTGTGGTCTATTGGTGTAGGGAATTCTCAAAGACACTCTACCAAGTTCGCTGGGAATGACTTACTGGCATTCACAGCCATAATGTCAAAAGTAAAAGTTACAACTTAATTTAGGAAATTTAAACATGGATTTCTGAACCATTAAATGGGACTGCTTACCTAGAGGAAGGCCTCTAGTATATTGGAAGGATGCTTCCCAAATTATGGGCCAGGACACTAGTGGAACTTTGGAGACTTGAGCTAGCCTCCATACTCTCACAGCAACTGTGGTTATTATAAGTCAATGCTGTGGAGCAAACCGGGGGAAGTTGTGTGTTAACTTTGTTCCAGGTGGATTGATTTGGGATGCAGCAGTGAGTCCTTTAGACAAGATAGATATACAGTTATGGGATTTCATGAAGGATCTCCAGAGACCCGAGGAGCCTCCTTAGTGGCGATTTTTACTTTCCTGGACTGCTTTTTACCTTGTAGGTTAACTGCCTTTTACTAGTGGGTTGATGGGATGTGGGTTTTTTTTTTCTTTTTGGGGGGGGGACGTTGGGGGGTGTTTTCTTTTTAAAGGAATTGCTTATCTGAACCCTTAGGCTCTTAGGTGATCCATTGCATCAGACAGCAAACTACAACCCAGAGCAAGCAACCACATTTTTTTTTGGAGGGCAATTGGGGTTAAGTAACTAGCCCAAGGTCACACGGCTAGGTTTTTGTTTGTGTGTGCCTTAAGTGTCTGAGGCCGGATCCGAACTCAGGTCCTTCTGACTCCAGGGCCGACACTACTTACTGCGCCACCTAGCCACCACAGCAACCACATTTTCAAAACCATGAGTCCACTGAAGTATAGTAACAAGGTAATCTACAATATGGTAGAGTGTAATAGGGGATTATAGAAAAGAATTGGTAGGTGCTAGATAGAGTAAGCACTAAATCAGAGGTTTTGTTTTGTTTTTTAATGAAATTGACCGTAGTTTGACAGCAAAAAAGTTATTAATATGGGAGTCATTGCTGAATCAGCTATCTGGTCAGACCACCAGAGCTATTCAGAACAAAGATCAGAATTAGTAAATAGCAGTTCTGAACTATCTTTAAATGTAATGTGTAATGCTGGGTAAATCCTGTTACCTGATTAAGGTGCTTTAATTAGGTTCTTTGGAAGCTCTCTATGATCCTATTATCCTTGCAAATGATTTAACTTATATATGGTTAAACTTATATATGAAATTTAATAATGATGGGTATCATCTATGCTGTCCATTACCCATTTGTCATTATCATAAGATGATATATCTAAAGCTGGAAGAGATCATAGAGACCAACTCCTGCATTTTACAGATGAATAAAAGGCCCAGAGAAGTTAAATTACCTGCCCAATATCACCCAGGAAGTGGCAGGGCTCACTCATCTCGAATATGAAAAAAAAAGCATTTGATTCATTTGACAAATATAGTGACTTAAGTAGTTCTTTTCAGCAAGGTGACTCCCATCTATATATTTCATTAAAAGTTTTTTGCACGGGCGGCTAGGTGGCGCAGTGAATAGAGCACCGGCCCTGGAATCAGAAGGACCTGAGTTCGGAGCCGGCCTCCGACACTTAATCCACACAAACAAAAACCTAGCCGTGTAACCTTGGGCAAGTTACTTAACCCCAATTGCCCTAAAGGGGCGGCTAGGTGGCGCAGTGAGTAAGAGCGCCGGCCTCGGAGTTTGGATGACCCGAGATCAGATCCGGCCTCAGAAAATGAGCACCCACGCATAAATAATGACTAGCCGTGTAACTTTGAGCAAGTTACTTAACCCTAATTGCTTTAAAAAAAAAAAAGTTTTTTGAAAGATGGAACAGATATGGTTCTGTTTTATTACCTTCATCAGGCAAGGAATAAAACAGGGAGATGTGACATTTGCCAAAGATATTTGCCACTATAATGGTAGCATAAAATTTAAAGTTGCTGAGAGTTTTGCTGTGGTTGACTATGCCTTCTAAATGATCCTAAATACAGATGGCATTGTACTGGTTGTATTAGGCCCTGGAACACTTCATAGACTACTGGAAAAGATTTGTAATCAACCAAAAGGCTTTAGTCTGACCATTCTTAAAGGAAAGACCAGGTAAGTAGATCAAGGATGAGTGTGGCCTAGATTATGACAAGTAGAATGGACGACCTATAGCAGCCTGTCCATCAAGACATATAACCTAGGATAGATTGTATAAATGGATAATGAGTAAGACCCAGAATTAAAGAGGAAGAAGATGAACCAAATTGTCTTCAGGAAATTGCAGAGCTCCATTAACTAACCCAAGTTTTACTAGGAAGCCATATCTCATCCATACTGCTATACCCTGTTGTTGTATGCTTGTGAGATATGGAACACAAAAGTCTCTGAAAAATTAAAAAACGAGGGCACAAAGAGGACAATGGAGAGGGGCACATTGGGTAAACAGGCGGCCAGAAAGAATTCAGATATTTCAGAGCTACAGTCAGGATGACACAAGATTTAGCAAGTATCCTCTGATACTTGTAACTCCTAAGAAGTTTCTCATTATTAGGGCAATTAGAAGGAGTATGAGTGTTGATTATGGTGAGATGAGAGAAGGGAGAGGTAAAATGGGGCAAACTTATCTCACATAAAAGAGGCTTGAAAGAGCTTTTAGTGTGTGTGTGTGTGTGTGTGTGTGTGTGTGTGTGTGTGTGTGTGTGTGTGTGTGTGTGTGTGTGGCGGCATGTCATGAAGAAGACATGTGAATCAACCTTCCTTTCATCAGAATTCGCTCAAAGAGGAAATAACACACTACTCACTTGGGTATAGAAATCTATCTTACTCTACAGGAAGTAGGAGGGGGAGGGAATAAAAGAAGGGAGGGCATATTGGGGGAGGTGATAGGAGCAAAACACTTGAGGGAACAGGGTGAAATGAGAGAGAGAAGGATAAATGTGGGGAAATAGGATGGAGAGAATCATAACAAAATCCTTACAGCAGTTTCTCTGATAAAGCATTATTTCTCATATAGAGAACTGAGTCAAATTCATAAGACTATGAACAGTTTTCAGATGAAGTATTCAAAGCCATCTGTAGTCATATGAAAAATGTTCTACATCACTATTGAATAGGGAAATATAAATTAAAACAACTGAAGTCCACCTCATACCTATCAGACTGACTAAAATGACACATGTGGTAATGTGGGAAAACTGAAACACTAATGCACTGTTGGAGTTAGGAAATAATTCAAACATTTTGGAGGGTATTTGGAACTATGTCCAAAGGGCTATAAAACTGCATATCCTTTGACCCAGTAATACCACTACCTGGTCTGTATTCCAAAGAAATCAAAACCAAAAAAAAAAAAAATAGTACCTCTTTCTGTGGTGGCAAGTTGAGGGGATGGCTATCAATTGGGAAATGGCTGGACAAGTTGGTATGATTGTGATGTGCTATTAAAAAGGACAAGCAGGATGCTCTCAGAAAAACCTGTACAGATTTAAATGAACTGATACAAAATGAAATAAACAGAACCCAGAGGGCACTGTACACTGTAACAACAATACTGTATGATTATCAACTGTGAATGGCTTTTAGCTGTTCCCAGCAATACAATGAAAGGACATTTCTGAAGGACTTAGGATGAAAATACTATCCACATTCAGAGAAAAAAAAAACAACTTAGGAAAACTCAATGCAGATCGAAGCATGCTTTATTTTAACTCTAAAATATTTTTTTTTTGGTCTATTTTCTCTCACAGCATGACTAAAAAAAATCACATGTTGCCTTCTCTAAAAGGGAAGAGGGTAGGGAATGAGGGAAAGAATTTGGAACTCAAATTTTTTTTAAAAAACATGCTAAAAATTGTTTTTAAAAATTGGGGGAAAATTAAAAGGATCATCGGACAACCTGAAAACCATACTTAAAAAAAAAATCGCACACTACATTTCAAAAATCATAAATGAAAACAGTCCACATTTCTTAGGACCAGAGGAAAATAAAATACATCTCCTGAAAGAAATTCCCCAAAGCCCTGGAAATGTCATATCCAAATGCCAGAGCTGCTTCTAGATCAAATAAAAAATACTGCAATCATCCAGAAATAAGCAATTAAAGTACCAAGAAACCATAGTCAGAATCACACAAGATCTTGCAACTTCAACTAGAAAGAACAAAGTTAGGAGTGCAGTATGCAAAAGGCAAAATATACAGGCTTCCAACTAAAGATGACTTACCCCATAATGCTGAGTATATAATCCTGAAGGAGAAAAAAAGGATCTTTAGTGGAATGGTACTTTTATATATTTCTGATTAAAGATTAAAGTTAAATAAGATGACAACGAGTCAAGAGAAATCTAAAAAGTAAATAAGAAAACAATGGGGGCAATTGGTTCTCTTCTAAGAGTTTCAAGCAGCAGAAAGGAAAGTAAAAGAAATATACTAGTTTAGAAGGGTGGAAAAAGCAGGTCTTAACAGTAACATGAGACAAAGAGTATAGAAGCATGGAAGGAGCAGTGGGAAAAGGCATCAGACAAGCTCCACTCATACCCAAGTCCGATAAAGGATGGCTGGACATAAATAGTTTGGTTTTGGAAAAGTATCAAACTCAATAGAGCAACCAATAGGAAAAAGAAGAGCTGGCTCATAAGGATAAGAAGGGAAATGGTCACAAGCAAAATAAACTTTCTGATTGAGGAGAGAAGAAAGGAATTTAAGGGGATGCCCATCAACTGGGGAATAGCTGAACAAATTGTGATATGTGAATGTAATGGAAATATTGTAAGAAATGTTGAAAGAGACCATTTCAGAGAATGCTGGGAAGCAGAAACTGAAGTACAGTAAAGTGAGCAGAACCGGAACAACTTCTACAATTATGTTGTAAAGAAAAACTTTGAAAGTCTTAAGAATGCTGATCAGTGCAGCGACCAGCCACATCTGTAGATCTCAGATAAAGCATGTTACCTCTTAACAGAGGTGATGGATTCAAGGTGCAAAAAGAGGTAACACATTCTGGAACATGGTCCCTGTTCTACTTGACAATGCTCATTTGTTACATGGGGAGGTCATGGGGGGAGGAGGCAGGTTTAAACACTAAAGAGAATGGAAGGAAGCAGACAAGCACAACAGTTTTGAAAGTAACATGGTGGCCAGGTGGGCCACCAAGTGTGTAATGCCTATTGCTGTGGAGGCTGAGCTTGAGAGTCTTGAGCTGCAGCAGACTAATTCAACCAGGTGTCTATATACTAAGTTGAGGACCAATATGGTAAGCTCCCAAAATTGGGGTAGTGGGAAGGAGAGGGCACCAGGATGTCTAAGGAGAAGGGAACCAGCCCGGGTTGGAAACAGGTCAAGATTCCATACTGATCAACTGTGGTATCAAGCCCATAAGTGTTCACTGCACTTCAAGTCTGAGCAAAATAGGGAGATTTGGTCTCCAAAAAAAAAAGAGAGAAATATATTGATATGTTATTTAGGAGAAAACTCCCAATTTGATAACTTTCTGAGAAAACTAGAAAGCAGTCTGGTAGAAATTTAGGCAATGACCAACATTTTGCCCTGTCTTCCATGATAAATTCAAAAAAGGGATAAGCAAACTAAATATTAGTGATTGTACAGAAGAGATCATATGCCACTCTCACAGTTATGGGTATGACACGAATTCTTAACCAAACAACAGATAAGAGGCAATTAATTACAAAAGATAAAATCATTTTGATAACAGAAAATTAAAAATGTACCAATTTTAAGAATAAGGTAAATAGTCAAATGAGGGGGAAAAAAACCTTTCTATTAAATCTGACAGTTTTCTGATAGCCAAAATATATAGAACAAACACAAATATTTAATACTACCTTCCTCACCAATCAATATTTGATTAGTGTTAAATTTAAGTCCCTGTTTCAAATGAGTGGCCACCACTCCTACCAAAGTTTTATAAATGAGTGAATATATCATCAGAAAGACACTAATGTTCTGCTTATCTGTTTATCAGAGTGAAATAATGCATTAGTAACTCACGAATAGAACAGAATTCATTTTTATTTTAAAGTATTAAATATTCTTCTAAAGTTAAAACAATTTCAAAGCAAACATTTAAAACAAAAATGTTAGACAAGTTTCCAAGTTCAGTAAACATTATCCCCTTCGTTATTTTGTAATATAAACTAATCTAAGCCAAATACAGAGCTGTAGGAATGGATCTAATCTACCCTAAATGACCCATGATTTTAACAGTTCTTCACAGTTAAATTTCACCATTCCAGGTTTTACTACAAGCAAATGTTTAACAAATAGCAATTACAACAAACTGTAAGAACAACTATTACAAAAAAAAAAAAACACAGCTATCCTTCCTTCAAAATTTGTAAGTGGTAAGCTGGTGATTTATTTCAAAGGGTTAATTCTGTCCCCACCCTACCCCCTGTCATTACAGAAAGGTACACTTCAGGTACCTAACACAATAAAACTATTAATGGCATCTCTTGGAAAGAAGTTGCTTAAGGACTCAGAGCACATGGCTGAAGTTGCAAGGGGAAACTACCCAAAAATTCTCTTTTGTGAAAAGACAACCCAAAGGTGACTAAATTCTTAAATGCCTAATAGTATTTGAGGCTAATGTAACTGATTTTGGGAAAATAGAATTCCTTAAACTTTAATGTGATTGACAGTGTGCTTGGACAAGTAGTTTGCTGACTACTTAGAAAAATTATTCCTTCCTTCGTTGGTTAGCACCTGGTGCTATTAAAACTAAAATCATGGATTAGATGCCTGTTTGACATTATATGTATAAAATAATTCTTCAGTAGCCACAGACTGCTTACTGCCTCATACATATGTGCCAGTGGCCACAAGAGGGCGCATAATTCAATGTGGATAACAGCTCAAAGCATTACCACCACCAAGGCAAAAAAAAAATGTGAAATATAGTCTCTTCCTGATGGTGGGCCACCAAATTTATTTTAGTGGATGAATTGACAACGGCTGATTTTATTCTTCAAGCCCTGGATGTATCACTGCATGAGTAAGAGCAGGATGAGACTGTGTAGACTGTGTCTCAAAGGCAGGGGAGATTATATGTCATCTCCATCAGCAAGTTACTAAAAGAAGAGCTTAGGCAAGGCCTTATTTCTAATAAGTCCGTTTTTAAGCCCTCCAGGTGACTTGCCTGTAGCTTTTTTTTTTTCCTGTCATGGCAGGAAGGTGAACCTGGGTTCTCAAAAGCTATGCCTGCATGGCACCAAATTCTGACAGGCTGTGCTAAATAAAGCCTTAGGATAGGGACCAAGCCACATCCACAGTCTCTGTCATTCTCTATGGACCAGGCTTGCTTGCTTGCAAAGTCCAAAGATACTCTTTGCCCCAAAGCTGGCTACCAAGTAATTACAGTTTTTGGCCACAACAACCTAATAAGGTCACAGTAAGTGAAACCATGGAATTGTTGAAGTGCTTTCTAACAAGTTCCTGGTTTTAAGAAATCGTTAGTTTTGGAGAAAGATATACGACTAAACAAGAAAAACATTGTAGCATGAAAAGGCAAAATGTCCCTTCACCTGTCTGTGACATTAAGCCATACCAATGCAGTATGGCATAAGGAAAAGAATACTGGATGACAATTCATGAGACCTGGGTTTTTGTTTAGCTCCACGTGACCTTGGAAAGGCCTCAATGAACTTCTATCTGCCTGTGTTTAAAATTAGGGAGATGGATGAAATGATCCCTAAGGCTCCCTTCCAATTCTAAACCTACATTTCTAACTACATCTTACTCTATTTTCTTAATTTATTATATGCCATATAATATTTTATAGATTTCTAAATTATGGAAATTTGTATTCAAAGTAATTTCATAGACAGTTTTGCTGGATGCCTCTTTCCCTTAAAGACTTAAGCACAGACTTCAGATCTATTACCTATGTTCACAGTCTGTGTTATAACAAAGTAGTCATGTTGACTATTAAACAACAAAAGGTGAATTCATTTCCAAAAACAAACATCATCTAAGTTATTCAGATCAGAAAAAACTTTGTTACATAAGTTATTTTTTCCCTTTACAAGCTAATGTGTAAAATGTAGGACAAAAATGCCTTCATTTTCTCCTTTTCTCATTTCTCTCCATACCTTCCCAAGAATATCTTCCATTAATTTTGGTTTAACCCAAGTAGGCATGGATTCACTTCAAGATCAAAGTAACTTTAGTAACAATTCTACATTTCTATCTTTGTGTCCTGTGCTACAAAAATGCCCATGTGACATTAACACTCAGATTCCAGTTGTGTTTATAGGTTAATCATAGTCCTCCTTTGTTGATAATAGTACTAAAGAAGTCCCTAATTGGAAAGGAAATACACATACTCAGTAAGTTACAATCATTTAAAAATAGTGTCATATAATGGTTTTTTTTAATAAAATGCACACAACCAAAATGAGAACTTTCCATTTAGTCTCGCTTAAAAGTGTTGCTAGTAATGTTTTCTGTATTAACAGTCAGTATTTAAGGGCTATTCTGATTGTCAGAATTACCAAGAAGTGCATCTGTCTCTGAGCAGGAGACTCAGCTATCTAGTCTTCGATACGTATGCTGCTCACCTTGAGAACAGAAGTAAGAATGACCCACTGAGCAGCAAGAGGAGAAATGAACTCCACAGCAGGAAAAGGGAAAACCAGCTCTGAGGGGCCTCTAGAGCAGAGGGGGCTTCATTCTTAATGGCCAGAAGCTGGACTCTTATCAGACAGTTTTTAATAACATTTAAGAATAATTGGAGCCATATTGCCACATTAAGGAAGAATCATACTTGAAATATGATTCCTGGGCTATTTAAAGGATAGTCTTTTCATGGGTTATATCATTTTTCTGATAATTTTTTAAAAAATGGTCAGTTTTTCCTTTCTAAAAATCTCTACCTGTTTAGAAGCCTTGAAGCTGATTCTAGGGGAAAAAAAAAAACCAAACAAACCCAAGTCTTGTTTCAATATTTGACATTCTTATTTCTCCCCCTATTACTGGCATCTTGTGTACATATTAAAATTTCCCAACATTGATCTCCCAGTGCACACATTAGATTGCTTCATACTTATGAATGTTCCATTGTCATAGGGATCATCTATCATGAGGTCTCTCTTGAACCCTGGATTCACTTTGTTTGATCTGTCTTTTCACGTTCTTCAACTAAGTTATCATTGATGTTGTCTTTGTTCTGCTCTTCAGTATCTGGTTCTAAGAGGAAAAGGAATTCTCTGTGTTAACATTTTTAGAAACCAACATACACAACTTTTATTTCCCACCATGATGGATGAGTTACTACAAACTGTTTTATAAAGTGGATTATTACATTTCCCCACAGGCACAACCTTATAATGGGAGTTAGGTTTCCTGATTAAAGATATATACTACTAAATGGATCCCACAGATATAACCAACAAGTCATAACAGCCATCATGAAATAAGTATTAACCTCTATAAGCATAAAAACAGGCATATCCTATGTTAATTACACAGGTGTCTACTTTGTATTGTCAAACGTAGTGATAATCTCACAATGGTGTGTGGGTCTGGGCATTACATCTTAGGAGGGTATTGATAAGCTGCAGGGAATGCATAAGAGGGTGCCCAGGATTGTGACTTAAATGTATATGATGTACACCATGAACTTAACCTAAGACCAGTGGGCCAGATCAAGAAGGAATCAAACATTTCATAATTATACTTACCACTAAAAGAGATTCTTCCAAGTCTCTAAAAGTTACATTCTGAACTAATGACACTTTTTCTCACCTTCCCTGTCAGAATTCACATTTCAATAGTACTCGAAGATTTAAAAACACTTTCCTCAAAATTTCCCCAAGAGTAGGCATTGAAAACATGGGGAGGCAGGCTTTAGAGAAGGGCTTGCTCATGGTCACCTAAACTGCTTACTGGATGATCTCAATCAGTCTTGACACCAGGTCCAGCATGATCTCTACTGCATTGTACAGTTCTTTAAAATCCTTCTGCTGTCTCAAAATAGCACAACTTGACTTGAGGACTATGGTACTCCTCCCACCAAGGAGCTCTCTGAGGGCTTTTGTTTTTTCTTCTATACTTAGCCTTAGACTAAAGACCACCAGCACAAAAGTGGCAGCTCTCAGAAGCAAGTTTCAGAACCTCCTGAAAGAAGCAATATAAAAGTAACTGCTAGAGGCACCGGCCCTGGAGTCCAGAGGACCTGAGTAAATCCTGCTTCAGACATTTAACACTAGGTGTGTGACCTTGGGCAAGTCACTTAACCCTAATTACCCTGCCTTCCCCCATCCAAAAAGACAAAAAAAAAAAAAAAAGAGGTAACTGCTAGCTCACATTTGAAGGGAAGTTCAAAACCTCTTTCGCAGAATTAGTCTGATATTCACAGCACAGGATCCCAACTCCTGGTGTGATGTTGTCTTGTGTTCTGGCAAACCACTTAAGACAGTGGAGCTATATGCTATTAGGCAGGGAATGTGAAGCTCCCATATCTATCCTGTGCCAAGGAAAGAAAGGTGGGAACTGCCTTGATTTCAAATTCCTGAGCTTCATGGAAGTAGAAGCACTTCACTTATATACTTTGATTCAAAGCATAATGTAGTGAGAAACAGATTTACAACAGTATAATTTGGTAAAGAGAACATACTCTGTTCAAAATCAATCATCAAAACACCAAAGCATAAAATATCAGAGTTGGGAAAGGCCAATGTCAAGCCACCTAGTCACAGAGTCGCTGATTTAAAACTGGAAAGGATGTATTATAGACATGTTGTCCAGTCCCATCATTCTACAGATAGAGGAAAGTGAAACTCAAGGAAGTGTGTTGCCCAGGTCAAGCAAATACAAAGTATCAGGAGAATTTGAATCACGACCTCTGATTCTAGCCCTTTTTGCTTTCTGTCTACAACAGCTACAACATGATCAATGAGCCTCTACTTGAAAATTCCTAGTGGGGAGTCTCATCCTTAGGATTGTTCTAATAGTCTGGAAGGTTTCTTCACATGAAGCATCTTTCTCTTTGTATCTTCCACCCAGTGCTCCTGGTTTTACCTTGCTGGGCCAAGCAGAATGTGTCTGATTCCCCTTTCACAATAGCAGCCCTTCAAATACTTGGAAGACAGCTACCATATTTTCCCATAAGACTTTTTATCTTTCAGTTAAACATCCCTAGCTCCTTTTGTCAATTCACATAAAGCATAATTTTTTTCTTTTTTTTATTTTTAAACAAATGCTTTATTAACTTCTGTTTTACATCATTCATTTCCACCAGATTTTGAGTTACAATCATTTTCCCCCCATTATTCCCCTACCCAACCTCCCAGAATAGCAGTCCCACAAGATATCGCTTTCTCCAATCTGCTCTCTCCCATACCTTCTCCCATACCCCCATCGACTTTTCCATTAGAGGAAGGTGAATCTTTGTGTCCCAATGCCTGCACATCTTATCTCCCAATTATAAGCAAGATAGTATTAATAATAGTATTTATATATATATTGGAAACATTTAATGTTAAGACCTCGAATTTCAGATCCATTTCCTTCCTCCCTTGTCACCCATTCCCTCTTGGGAGATAAGTAATTCAGTACATGTTGTACATGTCTGGCTATGCAAAACATTATCATAGTAGATATATTGTACAAGGCTGCTTATAATTCCCTCCCACTCATCCCACCCCCCACCTGGTCCATTCCCTACATGATCCTGTCCCTCTTCTATAGTGGGTACTTCCAACCTCCCCTCCCCCCAAGGATGCCCTCCCATCCATCATCCCTCCTCTCATCCCCCTTCCCCCTATCCTGCTGCAGGTTGAGATATCCCATTTAGTATGTATGTCATTTTCTCCCTGAACCAAATTCAATGTGAATGTGGTTTTGCCTTTTTAGCCTTCCTATTCTCCCTCTCCCTTGCAACCACTTCCCCTTGCTTCTTCTACATGGGATAGTTTACCCTACCCTGTCTCTCCCCATCTCCTCTTACTACTTTCCTCTCTCACCTCATAATTTCATCCCTTGAGTATTCTCCCTTCCCAACAAATTCAACCTATGCCCTCTATCCATATATAACTGTAACCATATACACCCACATTCACATATGTATTCATATGACCACACACCCTTCTTCCATTATTTTCATAGTGAGAAAGATATCATCAGTTATTGTAAAGCATAAATTTTTAAGTCTTTTCACAATCCTGGGTGCCCTCCTCTGCATAGATCTGCATCTTACCAATGCCCTCCTAAAATGTTATGCCCAGACCCAAATATCACATCCTAGATATGGTCTAAGGCAATGTGCAGTGAGATAATCACCTCATTCCTCAATGCTAGCCTTTTAATATAGCTTCACGCTTAACCAGCATTCACTGCCACAGCACCCTCTAGTTATACTGAGTCTGCAATCCACCAAAATCTCTACATCTTTTTCAGATGAACTATCAAGCCACACCTCTTCCACTTTGTGAAACTGGTTTCATGGGCTTTTGTCCCTATAAAATTGTTTTATCCCTAATTAAACTTCATTTTGTTCAATTCAGCCCAATGTCAAGATCTTTTGGTCATGCTTGTAGGTACTCAGTATGATACCTTTAACACAGGCTTAGAGACATTATTGTTAAGGGGAGAAAAGACACCTGACTGAAAGCCAAGAGATCTGAGTTCCAGTTCTGGATCCAGAGATTCCAGCTCTGATACCATCTGTGTAAACTTGAATAGGTTCTGCCACTACCATGATTATTTTGCGCATCTTGAAAGTGCAACATCTGCCTCTGTGAGTGGTGTCTGTGTGTCCTTTTTATTCTTTATAAGAGAGCACCAGCCACAGTGTCAAGGAAACCTTGGTTCAAGCCCCACCTCACTGAACAACATCACAGCAGCTCAAGTGAATCTTTCTGATTACTAGCTGTAGAACAGGTGCTGATCAGCACTTGGAAGAGACTTTCCTCATGTAGAGTTCCCTGGATCAGTGAAACCAGAGGTCTGGATTTTTGCTTATTTGTTTGAGGCATTATCAGATCAGTTCACTCTCCTGAGTCTTCTAATTTCACAAAGGAAGAAACAGGCTAACAGGGGTGACAGTCAGCAAACTAGGACTAGGACCTAGTCTCAAACTTCTGACTATAAATCTCATCTTTCTGTGGTAACACCATATAGGTTATAGTTAATACTGTGTTAGGAATTGTTTTAGCATGTCAGTGTATTTTTTTAATGCTAGATTTTCTCAATAGAAAAAGAACTATCACAGATGGAAATTACTATGACATCAGCAAAAGAAATGCTGCCAGAAGGTAGATTATCTCAGAGAATTCCAACAGTCTCACTGTGTTCCTAATTCTATAGGGCACAGGTTCTGGGAAGTCTGTTCTAAGCACTGAGGATTAAAAAAAAAGAGTCAAAAGGCAGTCCCTGCCCTCAAGGAGCTTAGGATCTAATGGAAACAAGAAGAAAACAAACGTATAAACAAGCTATATATAGGAGAAATAGGAAATAATGAACAGAGAAAAGCACTAGAAATAAGAGGGGTTGGGAAAAGCTTCCTGTAGAAGGTAAAATTTTATTTGGGACTTGAAGGAAGCCAAGGAAGTAGGTAAAGAAAGGAGAGACAGCATTTGAGGCAAGGAGGTCAATCAGAGAAAACAGCCAGAGCCCAGAGATGGAGCATCATGTTCAGGGAACATCCTGGAGATCAGTATCACTGGGGAATAATATGTAAAAAGACTGGGGGTGGGGTAGGGGGTGGGAACTGGGTTATGAAAGGTTTTGAATGACAGAGGATTTTATATTTGATCTTGGAGCTGCCAGAGAACCACTGAAGTTTACTGAGTATAAGGACATCTACAAGATAGCCAGTTTTCAGGAGATTGGGGCAGGATAGGTAGATTTGAAAATTATCAACACAGAGATAATTAAATCTGTGGGGGCTGATGAGATCACCAAGTGAAGTAGTCTAGAGAAAGAAGAGGGACACTTTCCCTGATCTGAGCAGCATTTATCATGGAGTTAGCAAGATAATTCTGTTGAATGAAACCATCAATTATGACTGAACAACTCTAAAGAGACCTTAGCACAGTATGTAATCTCCATAAAAGTCCTTGACATGAAATTTGGTTCTGAATGCTACTCCCTTCCCAAATTAAAAAAAAAAAAAGTAATCAGTTCAACTGCATAAATGGAAAGAACCACAAGACAACTGAAAGTGAATGTTGCAAAATTATAAAGAACTAGGTTATTTAATCCCCAAAGAGGAGATATTAGAAGAGTTATTAGAAGACGCTTCCCCCTGCTCCTTTGCAGAGGTCAGGGTTTGCAGGTGTGGAAGACAGCATACAATGTCAGATTTTTTGCAATGTTTTAAATTGATTTTACATTTAGTTGTTTTCTCCTATTCCTCTTTTTTTTTTTAAACTTTGTTATAAAGCGTGACTCTCTGGGAGGGGAGAGCATGAGGAATAAAGAAAAATCTAGGCAATGTAAAAACGAATGATGTTAATTTAACATAAATCTGTTTTTTAAAATGTAACTGCTCTTTGCAAAGCTTTCTGAAGAGAAGATATGCCCCAAAAGTTTAAGCTTGACACGATAAATGATTTGGATTGGAATGGTCAGCCATTCTGGGGAGAAGGAGAGATAAAACAAGAAAGACCAACCCCAAACAACACTCACTGTTTAGATTGCTGGCATCGCCTGCGAGGGCTGCCTGCTTGTCTCTTTCAGATTCGGCTTCGTTCTCATCATTGTTGTAGTCTTCACTTGTTCCTGGTTTGGCGTGATTTACTCCTGTAAAGATATTAAAACAATCATCAAAAACAAGCCTAATGCAGTGGAGAGAGTTCTGAACTTCCCTGCTGAGTTTGGAATCATGAGGCCAGGGTTCAGATACTAGTTCTGCTATGTACTATTGATACCACCTCAGGCAAATCATTTAGCTTTTCTCAGACTCAATTTCCTCTTCTGTAAAGAAGAAATCTGATGAGGTGTTCTGAAGTACTTTCCAATTATAGATCTGTGAACCTATGGGCATATAAAAGTATATTTTAAAAAGGGGGGTGGGGAGGGTGGGGAAGTATACATTTAAAATGGAGGGTTAAGGAAAGGCCTCAGGTGGAAAATGGCCCTTGAAGCTGAGCTTTGAAGGAAATTAAGAATTCTAAGAGAGTCGAGGAAGGAGTATATTCCAGAGATGAAAGACAGAGAATCGTGTGAGGAAGAGCAAGAAAGCTGGCTTGACCACAGCGTGCAAGGTGACTAATGTAGAATAAGGCTGGAAAATTGGATTGGAGCTACATTGTGAAGGACTGAGAAGCTAAGAGCTTATGTTTGATCCTAGAGGTAAGAGGTGGCCAAAACTGGAGTCTTCTGACTCTTAGTAAGGACTCTGCCTCTATGACTCAGCTGCCTTCTTGACCTAGAACTTCCCTCAACATGCAGGGCCTTATCACCCTGCAACACCGTGGAACTTGGGCCATGCCAAACCCTTTCTGGTGAGTTCTTTCAAGGGCAAATCCAGGCAGGGCACACTTTATTCTTCTCCTGGATGCGTTTCTGACTGTGATATTTGCCCCCATGCCACAGCACATGCCACATCATCCCTCCTGACCTGCCCACTCCTTCCTTCATGAAGGGTTACCTTCCTTCATGAGAATGTGAGCTCTGTCTATTACATGCCAAGATGTGCTGCTGTGTGTCAGGAGATCAGATGAAAAACAAATACTGTCCCACCCCTCAACTGGGGGCAGAAGAGGTGGAAGGCACCCAGCCAAAAATACTGCAAGGAAATCTGAAGAGGGGGAAAGGTGGGGAAGAAGGGGAGGACTGATGGAAAGGAGAGGAAGCTTCATGTAAGGGGAGGGGGGGTCACCCTCTTTATTAAGAAAGGCCTTGAAGAAAGAGCAGCTAGAAACATCTAAGTGTAATGCAAAGACCACTGGCTCTTTCATCAAGAGGGTATGGATTCAGGGGCGGCTAGGTGGCGCAGTAAGTAGAGTGTCGGCCCTGGAGTCAGAAGGACCTGAGTTCGGATCTGACCTCAGACACTTAATGCACACACAAACAAAAAAACCTAGCTGTGTGATCTTGGGCAAGTTACTTAACCCCAATTGCCCTCCAAAAAGCAAAAAAAAAAAAAAAAAAGAGGGTATGGATTCAAATGCTGCCTCTGATGACTTACTGTGTGACCTCGGGTATGTACTCTATGGGCCTTAGTTTCCACATCTGTAATATAAGGGGGTTATACTAAATCACAGGGAAGCTGGAGGACACAATGGATAAAGCTCTGGGCTTGGAATGGGAATGATTCCATTTTCAAGAGTTTCAATCTGCCCTCAGCCACTTACTCCCTGTGAGGCCCCTGGACAAGTCACTTAACCCCATTTGCCTCAGTTTCTCATCTATAAAATAAACTGGAGAAGGAAATGGCAAACCACTCCAGTATCTTCAACAAGAAAACCCCAAAATGGAGTCACAAAGAGTTGAAGAGTTGAACAGAAATGGCCCAAATCTGTGATCCTCTGAAACACCTGTAAAAAATGAAGGAAGAAGTATGTTCTAGCTGGATACAGCCTTGTATAAATATAAAGCAATGGGACAGGACCATATTGAGACCAGCAAATGAGCTTGGCCTGGATATATAGAATGTGGGAAGGAGTAAGGTGAAATAAGGCTAAAGAGGTAGGTGGAAGACAGACTGTGAGGGACATTAAACGCAAATCTAAGCCATTTTCATTTTATCCTATAGGCAATAGGGAGTTTATAAGGCTTTAGAGTAAGAGAGTGACATGGTAAAACCATACTGGGTTTTTAAACAGAAATTGTAATAAAATATAATAAATCAAAATTTCAAAACTAAGACTATAAAACACCTCCTAACATAGTAGCAGGTCCCCATACCACTCACAGAGTTGAATTAACATTTAAAAAGAGAACCTAGGAAGCTCTGAGTAGACAAAGTCAAGTTTATCACATCACTACTATTTTATTAAAAACAATCACCACTTGGGGCAGCTAGGCAGCACATTAAATAGAGCACTGGAGGACCTGAGTTCAAATCCGACCTCAGACACTTAACACAAAACTAGCTGTGTGACCTTGGGCAAGTCACTTAACCCCAATTGCCCTACCTTGCCCCCTCCAAAAAGCAAAAAAACCCAAAAGATAAACCACCACTGCTGCCACTAAAAGAATGACATTAGTGTTATATAAAGTGCCCCTTATCATTTCCCCTCAATGCTGGTCTGTTTACTACCTCATCTTACAGTGTACAAGGCTGAAATTTTCTAAGCCTTCTCTCCCCTACTATACTTCTCCCTTCCCCAGCTTACCCTTGCTTCAGCTTTTCACCACCCTCCTCATCTTCCCCATTAGAATGTGAGCTCCTTGAGGGCAGGGAACGTCCGTCTTTTTTGGTTCAGTGCCTGGCACATAGTAAATACTCAATAAAAGCTTGCTTGCTTGCTTCCTTCCTGGGGAATCACTACCCACTAAATTGTGAACACATGCTCTGCAAAATCCATAGAATCCATTTCCTTAAAGAAAAGAAGAACCTGTTTCTGGTTGAAGAGAGGAGAGCCTTAGCCTTATCCAGAAAGCCTCTTTACTTACCATCTTTAGCACCGTACTGGTCACCCTGCTGTTCGTCTTCCCTAATGATGAGTTCATCCCTCTCTGGCTCATCAGCCTCATGATTTTCCTGGCTGACCAGAAGGCCTCCTGGTCCCTTCTGGGTCTGGACAGATCCTCCGAGTTCAGCATTCACTTTTTCTTTGCCTTTTTCATTAGAGTTCTGCTCTCTGCCTGGCTCTAGGGGCAGAAGTTCACCTCCCTGGTTCTCCCTCTGAGCCTCCTCTTCACTGGGAGTCAAGATGTCATTGGTCTCCTCTGTGGGAAAAACACAGTTTGCTTGAAAGACAATGATCACAAATGCTCAATGGACAAATCCTCCCTCCTTCAACCTGTATAGCTTTCCTAGTGAGCTCAGAGTGAGGACCTCTTTACACCATGAAGTCTGTCCTTTCCACACAGCCAGAGGGAGAAGAAAAGGCAGAGAAGTCACTCCCTTTTTTGGTCCTGGGATTTTTCCAATGTTAGTTTTGGAGAACCATTTGGCTTTGTGGTCACCCCACAAGTGAAGTCAGGAGTGAACATCTTAACTAGCTTTGTGTTTTGTTCTTTTTTTCCCAGTCCTTTGTGACTGATCAAATACATTTGGAAACTACCAGAGAGGAGCCACCTAAAAACCAGCCAATTCTAGGGAATAGATTGGCCACAATATAACTTTTTTTCTAATGGCCCTATTAATCTTTTTTTTTAACAACTTAGACAATTTTAACAACTTTTTTTAAATCACTCTCATTTCTGAATGTATCCCTATCTCATCCCCTACACAATAGAACTATCCTTTGGACCAAACAATAAAATTTTTAAAAAGTCAGAGTGGGGAGGGGAGGAAGCAGTCTGGCAAAGCTAACCAATATATAAAGGGAGTCTGAGAGTATAATTAATGATCCATGTCCATGGTCTCCATTGTCTACAAAGAAAGGAGAGAAGTGCATTTTCTCATCTCTCTTCTCTATTGACATTTCGTTATTACAATTCCATCACGTTCAATCCTTTTTTATTCTTTCTACCTATGCTGTTGTGGTCATTATGGATACTGAATACCTAGTTCTGCTTATTTTACTCTGGATCAATTCATGTAAGTCATCTCCTGTCTCTAGGAATTCTTCAGATCCATTGCTTTGTCAGAGTGTAATACTCTTCTACAACAGGGACTCAATCAATGTAGCTTCATTAATCTTTGAAACCCTAATTGGAACCTTCTAAAAAGATTTCTGCCCAAAGTAATCTTCATTCATGTTTGTGACCTGATAAATGCACAGCCTGCTCCTAATTCATCCAAGGCAACTATTCCAAGAATAAGAACTGTTCCAACTGTTCACTGCTGACTTATGGGAAAAGGTGACAAAACAAAGTGGACACCACCTTGTAAACCATGGAGATGTAAGCCTGAACCATAAAACCATGCCCTAGTTTCTTTCCCCTTAGTTGTTGGGGTCTTATGTTTGTTTTTAACTGAACAGGGTTACGAGAGACCTAATTGCTTAGACCCAATTTACCTCCTTTTTCTTCTTGTCTCATCACCTTTGGGGTCTTCTCAGAAGGAGAGGTAGGTTCTTCAGGAACTGTATTTCCTTTTTCCTGCTGCACTCCTACTTCCTTCAGTTCTGATTCATGTTGCTTGGGCTCTGGCTGATTGATGGCAGTTTGCTAAAACGCCCACAGTCACATAAATTGCATTTTTTAGTAACCATTTATTAAACTCTTATTGTATTCCAGGTACTATGCTTGAGACACTTAAGGATACAAAGACAATTAAACAATCCCTGCCCTCAAGGAATGTACAGTGTATTATGGGAAACAAAATGTATACATGTAAGCAAAAACAAAAGATACACAAAGTAAACACAGGTAGGTCCTCAAATGTGAAAAGGATTTGTTCTGTGAAGTTTGGATCCAAAGGGCCACACCTGAGGACCTAGAGGGCCACATGTGGCCTTGAGGTCACAGGTTCCTACCCCGAACAAGGCATTTTTGATGGGGAGGACCCAGCAACTAGTTCTCCATCCTCTGAATTTTCAAGAAAACTATAGAAAAGATTCATGTTTTTGGGAAGGGTTAAACTGAATAACAGTTAAGGTCATTTTCAACCCTAATTTCTAAGGGTCTTATCGCATGTTAATATAAAACTGTCCAGTGATAACAATAGGAGTTATTAAGATCAGGAATAACAGAGTCCTTCAGAAACAAAAGAAAAACTAGCCTGAATTCTGATAACCCCAAAGAACTGGATGGTATTAACTTGTGAATCACATAAGATAGGGGGCTTGTAAATCAGCTCTCTGACAAGTATAATTTGTATAACAAAAACGCCTTCTCATATGAAAAATGGCCGACATATTTCAACACAACAAAAATTCCAACAGCACAAAATAACTATGTTGCTATCTTGGTTGTTACAGGATTTGATTTCTATCAGAATTGACCGATCCAAGAGCAGTTTGCCTTCCCATAAGGTGAAAAATGAGTTAAGCAAGAGATATTTTCTAATAATTCACAAATCACTGCTTAACCTGAATAAGAGAATGGCTTCCAAAATGAGACAACATGTCAGCGATCAAGCTGGAATATGTTTTGGGGCCAGAAGTACAAAGAGAATGAGAGCAATCACCATAGCTGCCTGGTATGGTGGGAAGAGCTGAGTCTAGATGTGGAGAACATTGACTCTCACAACCTAAAGGCAGCTCACTCCACAAACTCCCTGGATGGGTCTCAGTTTCCTCATCAATAAAATGAAGGGGTTGGACGAGTTGGTTTCTGAGGTGCCCCCAGCTCTAGTTCTATGAACCTATGAAATCACAGTAGAAGGAATTTCTAGTTATAGTAGAAACTTGGAAACATTCTGCACTAGATGAAACTCAGACCACTCCAGGTATAGGTTTGATGGCACTTGGATTTGATGGAAGGATTACCCAATGTAATTCTTTTTAAAGTTGTAGATGATGGTTCTAGTTTTTGCCAAGCACCATCACCTTCTTGCAACCTGAGGAGCCTTAGAAGCTTTATTATTGTCACCATTGCTTTTATCTCATTTTTGCTCACAGCACGGCCCCTCCCTCACTGATATCATATACATATATCAAACTACTGGAACCCTTTCATTTTATTTTTTTAGAGATGAAGAAACTGAGTCCCAGAAAAGTAAATACTGGGACCTCTCTGCTGTGACTTCCAGGCTCACATCAACAACTGCCTTTTGGATTTCTCAAACTTGATGATGACCCACAAACATCATTAACATTAACACATCCAAAACTGAACTCATTTTTCTTTTAAATACTCCCTTGTTTCAAACTTTTCTATGGTACCACCATCCTCTCCGTCTCCCAACCACTGAGTCATCCTTGACTTCCCACCCTCTGCCATCCAACACATCCAATCTGTTAACAAGGCCTGACAATTTTACCTTTATAACATCTCTGTCATAAGCCCTCTTCTGCCCTCTGACACTGGCACCACCTTGGTACAGGTCCTCATCACCTTATACCTTGACTACTACAATGGCCTTATGATTGGTCTGCCTGCTGTAAGTCTCTTCCTGCTGTGGTCTATGCACCACTCAGCTGTCAAAGTGATCTTCCTTGGGGCGGCTAGGTGGTGCAGTGAATAGAGCACCAGGTCTGGAGTCAGCAGGTCCTGAGTTCAAATCCAACCTCAGACACTTAACACAAAAATGAGTCATGTGACCTTGGGCAAGTTATTTAACCCCAGTTGCTCTCCAAAAAGCAAAAAATGAAAAATAAAAATAAAAAAAACAAAGTGATCTTCCTAAAGTGCAGGTTTAGCTGTCATTTCCTCTGTTTAGTAATCCAGACTGGTTCCTTATTATCTCCCAAACCAAATATTAAGTTCTGTTTAGCATTCAAGGACTTTTATAACCTGTTCCCCTTCCCACAGCATTTCCAGTCTTCTTCCACTTTAAATCCCACCACGTAATCTGCAATCCAGTGAAACTGGTCTCCTTGCTTTTCCTTGAGCAAGACACTCCATCCCATTTGTGCATTTGTACCAGCTCTGTTCTTCAAATGCCCTCTCTCTTCCTCTCTACCTCCTGCTTTCCTTGGCTTCCTTCAAGTCCCAGCTAAAACTTTACCTTCCACAGGAACCTTTCCCGGTCCGCCTTAATATTAGTGCCTTCCTATTGATGATTATCTCTTATTTTTCTTCTATGTATCTCATCGGTACATTGTGGTTTGCATGTTGTCTCCCCCATTAGACTATGAAGTCCTTGAGAGCAAGGATTGTCCTGTGCCTTTCTATGAATCCCCAGCACTTAGCACAGCTGTGCCTGTAACATAGTTGGTGCTTAATAAAAGTTGACTGAGTGAAGTGACTTGTCCAAAGTCACACAGTTAGTAAGTAACCAAAGAGGGAACTGAAACCAGGTCTTCTAATTCCAAATCCAGAGCTCTGCTTTAAGCATAATAATGCATCTGTCAAGTGGCAGAAACTAGAAAAGGTCTGGGTTCCCTTGATCTCGTGTCCAAGGTAGCAAGTTAACCAGAACAGGCCAGAGCTAGTTTCAGATTTGCCAATTATTGAGGAAAGGGAAGGGACAGGGCTACTGTAGTTAACGGGGAAGCAGAGAAATGAGCGGGGGGGGGGGGAAGAAGGAAGAAAATGCCAAGAGTAAGTATTGGTCAAAATCATGACAGATGAAGTCCTTACTCACCACACTGTTTGGATCATTTTTTTCACTGAGGTTTCTGGGTGCTATAGCCTCATTCCCTTTTTTAGTGACTTCTTCTATCCTCTCTTCACACTGTTCCTTCAGCTCTTTCATCTGGTTGATACACTGGCTCCTTTAGGGGGAAACAGGCCGAAAGAAAAGCATAAAAACAAGACAACAACAAAACACAAATAACCCTGTCACTAAGGAGCGAGATTAGAAGAGTTTATGTACTTCTCTGTTCTAACTGTCCACCTCAAAAACAAGTACTACTGATCCAAGATGGCATGACAGCAACCTGGGAGGCAGGTTACGACTCACATAGACCACCAAAATAAATAAATAAATGCAGAGGAGAGAAGTGTCTGGAACACACATACACATACACACAGCAAACAACCCAAGCAAAAAGTACCAACACAAAAAAGCGAGAAAGTGAACCAATACAATTAAAAATGTTACAAAACCACTAAATAAGCTAAAGAACTAAAATCAACAAAGACAGAAAAAGAAGTCATGCAAGATGTGTGGATAAGGAACACACTCAAAGAAGCTGAGCGAGAACTGGCACTAATAAGAAAATCCCAAGTCCAGTAAGAGGTTAGTGATAAGCCCAATAAAAACCACAGGAAGAAATCAAGCAAGAATTAAATGATGCCAAAAAACAGAAGAGGATGACAATAATTTAAAAATTATTAAACAGAACTTCACACAATGCAGAATGGGTAGAAACGGGGAGCAGCTCAAAGAAATCACTGATATCCAAATAATTGGAAAATACGTAGACCCAAGTAATAGAATTGGACTCTGATGTAGCAATTTCGGAATTACATTTCAGAAATTTTGGAAAAACAAAAGAACTTGAACATTACGTTATAGGAATCAAAAAGATGTCCCAAGGGGCAGCTAGGTGGTGCAGTGAATAGAGCACCAGCCCTGGAGTCAGGAGGACCTGAGTTCAAATCTGGCTTCAGACACTTAACACTTACTAGCTGTGTGACCTTGGGCAAGTCACTTAACCCCAACTGCCCTCCAAAAAGCCAAAAAAAAAAAAATTGTTCCAAAAGTGGCCAAATAACCCAGTGAATTACAATTAAAATAATAGATGGGATCCAGAAAATAAAGAACCCAAGATTTATCATACCCAGATATTTCATAGCAACTTAACTGCCAAAGGTATGGTAATTTGGATGAAGCTATAGGAGCATGAGAACAAAGATCTTTAGCCCTACTCCAGTGCTTCACTACTGTTAAGTAAAGCACTAGGATAATCTGCTTGGCCCTGGCTCTAGCTGCTAGGGATATGACTGAAGTGGAAGGGAATACACTCATCCCAACTCAAATATCTAGTGAGCCTGGGAGAGCTCCAGATGAGTAGAGAAGGAAGGAAGGAGAAAAGGAGGAAAGAAGAGAGGGATCGAGGAAGAAAGAAAGAAAGAAAACTGATTTAACTGGAGGGATTCTTGCTATGCTGGCTATCAGCAGCTATGACTGACTCAAAAAAAGTTGAAGCAGACCCTAAGACTATGGGCTCCTTGCATGGGAAGATCTGCCTCACAGATATAGTTCTGTGAAGATACAATAGATGCCAGAAGCAGTCAAGCAGAGAAATAGTATCATCAACAGATGGTAGGAGCAGAGGAGGAAGCAGCCCAGCTAAGTAAGTATCAAGTGGCAGTTGTGTGGTTTGTCCTCCATTCTCGAAGAGGACCATGACATCAGGAAGGTAACTTCAAGTGGATTGGATTTAAGTGAGGGAGGGCTGTGCAAAGTCCCCAGCCTCACTTTCTCCTCTGGAGCCATGTGGGTCCAGTGGCCAGATATAGATCATGACAACTGGAAATGGCCTCAAGTACAGTTGTAGAATCAAAGAGATGTGTCAGAAGAGCAACCCATAGAACACAAGGCATCCAAGGCTATAGGCATTATCTCTTCTACTAGCAGCATGGGAATCTGCGGTAGAATGTGTCCTTGTGTGTATGAAAGAATTTTTCCTTATTATTTATCTTGCTATTCAGTTCTATTAAAAATCTTTTACTGATTTTACATGTCAGATCTGGTTTGGTCTATGAGAATACACTGGATGGAGGCTGAAGCTACCTTAAACCTAAGTGTAGCTTTTCTGAGTCCAGAACTATATGCAAATGAAAAAAACGAGAGTTTCAAGAAACAGTATATAAATCACTTACCAAGAAAAAGTTAATCAAGATCCCAGTAGATTTCTCAAGGCAAATGAATCACAAAGATTGCAATAAAAAGTTTCCAAAACTAATAAGCACAAGTCATGAACCCAGAATTATCTACCTATCAAAACTCAGTCTGCTTTAATGAAGGCAGGAGAAAGAGAACTGAGAAGGGGGAAAAAGAGAAAGAGACAGAACACAAAGCCAAAGATCGTAAGACTTCAGACAGACCTGAAGAGGTTCAGGGAAAAAAAATTTTGTTTATTAATTCTCTTGGTTCATCTTTGTGAAATAATAATGTCTGTGTACATTTTTATTCTTTATCTTGTATGTTTACAAAATTATTTGTTTTTGTTAATTGTTCTTAAATTTATAATTTAAATAAATTTTTCTTTAATGCACTTAGATTTTTCTTCTTGCCTCTGGGTACATTTTATGAAGATAACATTTAAGATAGGTCAGTATATGTGTTTGAAACTATTAAATGATGTTATTAACTGTGTAACTATTTCATAGTCTAAAAATTCATTATGTTCTAAAATAAGTCAAACCTAATTACCCAGAAACCCAAGTTTTTAGAACAGAGACCTGGTTCTGTTGGAGTTATTGATTAGCTATGTGACCTTAGAAGATCATTTTTCTGAGTCTGTTTTCCATTTTGTATTAATATAAAAGCCCTTCTTTCCCCAATTTCCTCACCACTCCCCCTGCTAAAACAAAATAAAAAAATACAATATCTTTCTCAGTCTAGCTATGCTATAATCAAATGAGTTGGTAAGACCCATACTGGAAGTTTCTTCCTCTGTCCTGTGACTTTTCAAAAAATGTTTCGTTGCTTGCGTTTGATAAATCCACTTACAGATCATAGGAGAATTTCCTCTCCAGGTTGGTCTGGTTCTTCTGAAACTGAAATATGTCCTGCTGGAGTTTGCCATAGTTCTTCTGCAAGTCTTGCAAATGCTCTGTGCCAAGAATCAAGAACAGTGATGACTAAAAGATCCCAGGTCCCAGGCAACAAGCACACAAAGGCACAAGAGAAGGGAAAACAGCAGTATTACAACAGCAAGGTACAAATGTGGGAAGTGAAAAGGAGGGAAAAATAGTTAAGCAATATAAGCAAGCCAAAGAAGGCAAGGCAGGTGACAGTCCCACTTCCGGCCCACTTTGGCCATCTCTATTTGCTACATTTAATCACTGAATTCCTAGGGGTTCCTGCTTTTGGAGGGTGGTATCTGGCACCTACTTTTTATTTATATCATCTTTCAGAAAGATCCCAGGTCTTTTCTGAATATCTTTGCCCGCCCCTTCTACTCCTGCCAAGTCTAAAACACATGAGGAAACATCCTAAGCAAAGCAGCCACACAGGATGGAGAAAGTGAGGTTGTGCCTAAGCATCTGAATCCCACACTCCCTCCCCACCCCAGGCTGGACTGCTCCACCATGTATTCCTTAAGTGGATCTGGAGCAGCTAAGCTAGGCAGGCTAGCAGGTAAAACACTGGACTCAGAGTTAAGATGAACCAAGCTTGAATCCCGCCTCTGAAACTCAGGAGCTGTAGGACCCTAGGCAAGTCAATTAACCTCCGTTTCCTCATCTGTAAAATGGGAATAACATCAGCACCTACCCTGACAAAGAAAACACGCAAACCTCTGCAAATCTTGGAGTTCTAGGAATGCCTGCAGTTGTTTTTCTTGTTCTCACGTTGTTATTATTATTGTGCCAAATAAGCAACAATCTCCACGGAAAGGACTGCCATCAGTTATTGGCCTACATTCCATTAGTCTCCTTCTACTTATTTAAATACTCAAATACTTATAGAAACGATTCTTATTTAAGTAGTTAAATCAAATAAATTTGTTAAAATGCAGATGAGTATTTAAATAAATAGTTTCCTTTTACTAATTTAAACTGACCCTGACATAGGGTCACTTTGGTCCTCCTGGAGCACAAAGGACAGCAACCAACCAACTTATTTAAATCCAAGCTTTTCACCCATTCTTGGTTAGCAATCATTCACCCAAAATCTAATCTGAAAGCTGGCATGTTTCCTTTAAAGAAATTGATCCCCGCTCCATTTTCTAGAGGCTTTGCTAGTAACAACAGCTCTAAAGAAAAGAAGCCGCACAGCTCTGTGGGCAACATACAAGCATAAGGAGAATGGCATGAGAGGCAGTGGGCTGGTCATAGCACTGGACTTGGAGTCAAGAAGACCTGAACTGTGTGCCAGTTGGTAAGTCACATGACTCTGCTGGCCTCAGTTTCCCCATTTGTAATGAGGGAGTTGGGCTTTATGACCCTTAAAAGACCCTTCCAGCTCTAAATCAACCATCCCATATATCTTATAAATGTCTCCTATATGTAAGGTACTGTAATGACCTTGTGGACTACAAAGACAGATAGACTAAAGAAGGATACAGTTTAAAGTTCTGCATTCCAGACTGAAGGACTGGCACTGGAAAATATTGTTAGAGCTTGATTCTAAATCTCTTGTCAATAAGGTCATAGATTCAGACATGAAAGGGGCCTTAGAAGCCATCTTGTCTAACCCCTTCTTTCTACAGATGATAAACCTGAGGCCCAAAAAGTTAAGTGATTTGCCTATGGTCAATAACTAAATAAACAATGAGTGAAACTATGGATTTTCATTGTGATACTAACTGATTTGATTCATCTCTGTTTCTATTGGCTAAAATACTTAAAATTTTATAATGCATCCAGATGATTTCTGGAGACAAAGGGACAAAATTTTTTTTTAAAAATTTAAATTGTGAACTTAAATATCAAATAAAATGGGCATTTCCATATAACATATAGTAGAACAAAAAAGTATGTGACACTACAAATCTCATTGATGGGCAGACTGTCTTTAAGTATATACTGAATTCAACTGGACAGAATATTTGAAATAAGGTCATCCAAAAAAAAAAAAAAAAAAACAAGTCTTATGGAAGCACTAATACTCCCAAAAAAAGCACATGAGGAAAGGCTGGTCTTTGTTGATAGTCAATTCTGACTCAAGGCAAATGGTAGAGAAATACATACCTTTCAGGTACCTGATGATTTTTTCACTTTCGGTGATGTTATTTACTAAAAGTGCCTGAAAAGAAGATAAAACCAATGTGAAAATTCTCCTCCACAGCAACTTTAAGGAAAAGAACACACTGAACAGAAAATAAGAAGGTATTCATTTCTATCAGTAATCCCAAAAATCATACACAAAGCAGCTGTCACCAGTACTAGGATCACATTCAAGTAGAGACTTAATTAAAATGAAGGCAGTATCTGTAGAAGAGAGTGGTAGGGGGAGGGGGAGAAGAAGGCATTTCAGGAACTACGTTCCACCTGCTATTCTTGTAACCTGAGAAAAGGGTAAATAGATCCTTCCCTCCCTGTCATTCAAGTTCAAAGTACCCATATGTATACACACACCCATTCACAAATAAAAGCATAAGTTACATTTGTCCACTGTGGTCTCATAACCTTGGCAGCTGGTATACAGAGTATTGTTCAATACACCACAGAGGGGCAAGAATCCAAGTCTTGAGTACTGGTTCAACCCTCCACTTCTATGGCTCCTGAGCCAAGTGAGGACTGTATGCTCCATGCACCCCACTCTATAAATTCCAAACTACAGGAAGAAATAAAAGGAAAAAGAATAGCTTAATAATTCCATCAAATGGGTCCTCTCTATTGGTCTGTGTAAACATGAGAAACTTGACTTCCAGGAAATATGCAAATTAATACTTTTTACTTCAAATATTCCAAAAAATATTCATCAACATTAGGTACTCTCTCTCTGAACAGAGATCAAAGTCCCTCCGCGCTGGAGGATGACTTAATAGGTGCAGAGCCGTCGTCACCTTGCTGACAAAGGTCCAAACAGTCAAAGCTATGGTTTGTCCAGTAGGAACGTACGGCTATGAGGGTTGGACTGTAAGGAAAGCTGAGCGCTGCAGAGCTGTTGTTTTGGAATTCTGATGCTGGAGAAAACTTCTGAGAGGCCCTCAGACAGCAAGGAGATCAAAGCAGCCAATACTTACAGAAACTAATTCAGGCTACTCCAAGAAGGTCAATACTGAAGCTGAACTAGTTCAGCCACAAAATGAGAAGACAGGCCCCACTGGGAAAAGACTGAAGGCAAAGGGAAAAACAGGGGAACAGAGGATAGATATCCTCTATCAATGGATAGATATATAGAAACAATGAACATGAACAGGACAAATTTTGAGAGATAGTGGACGGATAGAAGGACCTGGCATGCTATGATCCATGGGGTCATGAAGAGCTGGACATAACTAAATGACTAAACACAACATTATTTTTTCAATCAATTACTGCAAATTCCTTTTCCTTCCCTGGATAGCTTTCCAACTCTCCATCTCTTACATGTGCTTTCTATGTATATGTTGTCTCTCTCTATAAAATGCAATCTTCCAGAGGGCAGAAATGTATGTCTTTGTATCCTCAACACCTAGCAGAGGGCCTACCACACGGTATGCACTTCAAAGATTCAGATTTGGGAGGACAGTTGTGCTAGAGTCAAGCACCAAGTGAATTATTACAGTGCCTGGCACCATACTGGGCCCTTAATAAAAAAAAAAAAAAAACTTTGTTGATTGCCTGGTTTCCTAGATCCATGAAAATAATATTGGCAGGGAAACTAAAAATTTAGTTTCCTCATCTGCAGAATGAATTCAAACCCAGATTGTCTGATCACAAATCCAGTGACCTGCCATTGTTTCACGGCTGACTGCTTGGCAGACTGGAAAGAACTCAAGCCAAGCTGTCTATTTACTTAAAGCCTCTGATCCTTAGTTCCCTCTTCTTGAAAATAACAATAATAATATAAGCATTTACTTGCCCTCACAAGGGTACTGCAAGGATCAACTGAGATACGTATTTAAATCATAAATTTGTAAATCATAACGTTCTTTTAGATGTATTTTTAATTTTTTTAAAGAGGTAAGTAGGAGGTGGGAGAACAGAAGTGGGTTGGTTTCAGGAGAACCCAAGTGAATGACAAAATTGTAAGCTGGTTTTAAGGGAACAGCAAGGCTACCCTTCAAACTCCCAGCATTCCCATAAGAGCACAATGATATTTTTTTTGCTTTTTTTTTTTTTTTTGGAGGGCAGTTGGGGTTAAGTAACTTGCCCAAGGTTACACGGCTAGGTTTTTGTTTGTGTGTGTTAAGTGTCTGAGGCCAGATCCGAACTCAGGTCCTTCTGACTCCAGGGCCAGTGCTCTACTCACCGAGCCACCTAGCCGCCCCAATGATATTTTAAGGTAAGAAAGGCAAAGGGAAATCAGAAATGAGGAGCAATGAAAAGGCCTTCTCATGTACTGGAGGAATCAATAATATAATTCAACTTATGTCTACAAGCATTTACTAAGTACCTATTGTGTACAAGCACTATACTGACCACACACAAAGACCAAAAAATGGGGGGAAAATGCCCCTCTCCCCAGGGGTTTATAGTGGAATCAGGCCATTTCTATGACCTCAATCACCTTCAACCCCCACCCTTACTCCATTTAAATGTATGACTCCAAAAAATCTGTGATCTCCTCAATTTGGGTAAAATTTCCCAAAGCACAGACTGAAATTCATCCTTACCTACCAATTCTGTACAACACCTGTCATGTCCTCATATTAATTCATTATATGAGGACCACTAAATACAGTATATGCTTTCTTTAACTTCTCTTGATATAACAAGGATAACAATGAATCACAGGGGTGGCTAAGTGGCACAGTGAATAGAGCACTGGCCCTGGAGTCAGGAGGACCTGAGTTCAAATCTGGCCTCAGACACTTAACTAGCTGTGTGACCTTGGGCAAGTCACTTAACCCCAACTGCCCTCCACAGAGCAAAAAAAAAAAAATTACATTCTTAGACAAAACAAAAAAGCAAAAACAGACCTAATTAAAACAATGAATCACAAAAGTTGTCCATCAAGTTATTTCTAGCTCCTACTAGGTGGCTCACCCAATCAATTTATTAAAACACAGGCATTTATTAAGCACCTACTATTTTCCAGGTCCTGAGGAAACAAACAGGAAAGTGAGATGATATTTCCTGCTCTTGAGGAGCTTACATTCTTCTAAAGAAATACAATATATGCTGAGATAAGTAAATACAAGATATGTGCAAACATGCTTTGGGAAGAGAGGCAGACAGACAGACAGAAAGCACTGAAGGGATGTGGGGCAGCCTTTGCAAAACTATAGAATGTTATGTGCGGGGAAACAACAAATAGGCCAGTTTGGCTGGAATACATTCACAAGGGAGAATGACATGACATTAGCTAAAAAAAAAAAAAAAAAGCTGGAGCAAGACAGATAATGGTTTAAAAGCCAAACAGAGGAGTCTACAGTTTATCCTAATGGCAATGGGAGATGCTAAGTCTTCTTGGGCACAGAAGTGACATGGACAGATATGTGCTTTAGAAATGTCCATTTGAAAAGGACATGTATATACAAAAATATTTATAGCCACTATTTTCTGTGGGTAAAGAATTAGAAATTGAGGGGATGCACATCAATTGGGGAATGGGTGAATAAGTTGTAGTACGTGATTAGGATGGAATTCTATTGTACTGTAAGAAATCTCAAGCAAGATGCTCTCAGAAAAACCTGGAAAGACTTGCATGGGCTGATGCAAAGTGAAATGTACTGTGTACAAAGTAACAGCAATACTGTAAGATGCTGACTTTGCTATTCCAATACAACGATACAAGACAACTCTGAAGGTCTCATTAAAAAAAAAATGCTCTCCATCCCCAGAGAAAGAACTGATGGTGTCTGAATACACATCAAAGTAGAGGGTCTTTATTATTTTGTTTTTCCTGAGTTTTCTTTTGGTCTATGTTTTCTTTCACAACATGACTATTATGGATATGTTTTGCATGACTACAAGTACCTGTATTGAATTGATTGCTTTCTCAATGAGGGGAGATGGGGAAGGAGGAAGGAGAAGACTTTAGAACTCAAAAGTTTTAAAAACAAATGTTAAAATTTGTTTTTACATGTAAATGAGGAAATGTAAAATACTAAAAAAAAAAAAGAAATGTCCATTTGGCAGCTGTAGAGGTTAGACTGAAAGAGGGCAAGAATAAATGTGGAGAGACCAAATAGGGTAGTATTCAATTTTAATAATCAATGTGAGAGTTAATGAGGGCCTGGACTAGGGTGCTTATGGTGTAAGCACAAGGAAAGGAATGCATACAGGAGCTGTTGAGGGCTAGAAATCCTTAAGACTTGGCAAGTGATTGGATATGGAATTTGAGTGAGAGTGAACAGTCAAGGATGAAACCTAGTTACAAACCTAGGAGACTAAAAGACTGGCTGTGCCCTTGAAAAACAGGAAAGTTTAGGGCTGATGCTTTTAAGTTCTGCTGTGGACATGCTGAGTTTGAAATGTCTAGGGAACATCCAGGTGGATATGTTCAGGAGGCACCTGGAGATGTAGGACTAGAGATCAGGACTAGTTATGAAGATCTGGGGATCCTTTGCAAGCCAATAGGAGTTTAACCCCATAGGTACTGATGAGATCACTGAGAAAGTATGCAGAGAGAACAGAAGAAGGCACATAGCAGAGACCTGGGATACACGTACGGGGCAGATCATGGATGACAATCCTAGAAAGGGGGAAGAGAAGAATTTGTGGGACAAGTGGAAGATCGGTGTCACAGAAACCCAAGAACAGTCTTCCTGATTCCAGGCCCAGCACTCTAACCAAAGTACCTAGCTGCCCCATCCCTATTTTACAATGGAGGAAACTGAGGCAGACAGCAGCTAAATGACTTGCCCAGCGTCACAAACTTATAAAGAGTCTGAGGAAGGATTTGAGGCCAAGTCCCTTTGCTTTAAGTGTTGGGATCAGAGGAGAAGTTGGGAACTTGAATTCAGAGGATTGGGTTTGGGACAGCCCCTATGAGGGAATGAGAACAGGAGTCAACAAAGCAGCACACCTCGTGAGCAGCAGGGCTGGCCCAGCTGAGGTCACGCGCTTTAGATCTACAGAAGGCAAAATCGGCTCAGCTTCATGATTTTCTCCACTGATACTCAGTAGCTGGAGAGCAGGGAAAGAGAACTCGGATGTCCAGAGTTACCCAGAACTGAGATGCCACTGGTCTGCAATAGTCTGGGACAGAGAGGCAGCAGTTCCTTCCTTCCTGACAGGCTGAATGAACTGGTTCATCTGAGGCTGTGCAAAGAGGCATGATGAAGGCATGGCCTTCACCCAGGCTTGTGCTCCACTCAGCATTACCCTGACGCAGGCAGTCCTCAAGACCTCACTGAGTACACACTTGCTCTGTGACGTCAGCAGAGTCACTTGGGATCACAGGCGGGCTGGCAAAGGTCCCTAGAGGTCACCTAGTCCGATCCCTTCATTTTACAGATATGGAAATTGGGAGGTTCACTCGTTTACATAAGTTCACATAGGTAATAAGGGTAGACCCAGGATGCAAACTTAGGTCCTCAGGACTCACACCCATGCAGTACCCTTTTTCCACCACACCCCCACTGGGTCCTACTTTCCTGTCTTCCCAACAGGTATAGTGAGCCGGTTTAGGAAGCCACACCCCACTGGATCTCCATTTCTCCAAAATGGCAGGACAGACTAAGGAATCATTAAGGTTCCTTCCAGGCTTAACATCCTACTATTTTAATTTTAAAGTGAGGCGACTAGGTGGCACAATGAATAGAGCATCAGCCCTGGAGTCAGGAAGACCTGAATTCAAATTTGGCTTCAGACATTTAATACAAAACTAGCTGTGTGACCTTGAGCAAGTCACTTAACCTCAACTGCCCTACCTTCCTCCCTCCAAAAAGAAAAAAAAAAAAAGAAAAAAAGTGAACTGTTTAGGCCTCAGACAGAGGCCTTAAAAACTTAACATAAGTGTTCTAGTTTGTTAAAAGCAAAGTTATTTAATGGTCAAAATGCTCTGTGCTTTCAGCCTTATCATTTCATCACATTTGAGCTACTCTCTTCATAGAAAGTCTGGGCTCAGAAGCAGTTTGTTTCATATTTCTGACTGCAAAGCAAAACTGTCCAATGATGCATTAGGCAGAGGTCAAACCATTACAATATTGTGTACACAGGAAATGAAGGTGAGAAGATTCAGCAACCATGTGGTTTTGAAAAACTAGATCATTTTTAGCGAAGATTTTTTTAATTACCACATTCTGAAAGAAGAAGCTTAAGGACTCCAGAATACTAACACTCAGGAAGGCCCCTGGAGATAAAAGGAGCCACACAGATGCAGGCAATATCTGGAGATACTAAAGGGTAGAGAGCTTTTTCTTTTTGCCTCTTTCCTTTTTAATTAACACACACAGATATCTATATACAAACGTACATATACATACACACATATTATATATACGTGAGAATATTGTGTGAGTGTTTTCTAGCTAAAAAGAAAATCAAGAAAGGGGATGTGGCATAACAGACAGGATGCTGGATGTGGAATCCAGAAGACCTGAGTCCGAGTCTTGTCTCTGACACTTGCTGGCTATGTTAACCATAGATGAGTCACTTAACCTCATCAACTTATTTTCATCTGTAAAAGATGAGCAAAAAGATCTAGAATAGCCGCAGCTTGTTGATTGCTGTGAAGTTCACAAAGACCTTTAAAAGTACTACGTCGACTTTAAAATATCATAGAAATGTCAATTATTCTTATTAAAAAATAAAAATGCCACTATCAAATCACTCTCACACATCCCAATTAACTTCTTTGTATTAAACTGATTCCAGGTGGCCAACTGCTTTGCTCCCACACATCTTCATTATGTCAAAATTATGTCAAAACTTGAGGTTTTGCACAAGAGTGAGGCAGATTCAGGAGAGGATGTGGAGCAAATGCATGTTAACAAAATCTAACTGTAACCTGATGATGATGACAACTCATTCAGGATCATTTATGTAGCACCTCGCACGTGCCTGTGGGGTTAGACACCACCCCTGTGCACATATATTTCGCAATCAAGAGTGTGAAACATACACAGATAGCCCTAAAACAAAAGAATGCATCTGAAGTGCATTATGGATATGCAGAAGAAAGTGCTACATGAAGTCCAGAGACATCAATATTGAACAGGCCTAGAGAAGGGATCAGAGACTGCGGCAGAATGACATAATCATGAGAAAGATTAGCTTGATGGCAATGATACAAAGGCAATGGCAAAAAAAAAAAAAAAGGTGAAGGCGAGCTCTTAGGAAGCTACTACAATCATCCAGGAGGCTGTTAACAGTGGGAATAGTGAGAATGACTTGGAGACAAAATGTTACAGAAATGAGGGGGGGAAGGGGGGGATCTTATTCTTAAAGGTGGAAGTGACCTCAGAAGCCAGCTAGGAAAAACCTCTCATCTTCCAGTGAAGAAACGCAGATCTAAGAGGTGAACAGACTTGTGCACCCAGTTCACACAGCTTATAAACAGTAGACATTACAACCCACGTCTGCGGATTCCAAACATGGGGTTCTTTCCATTTTTCCAGGTTATTATATTATATTATATTGATACATTTTTCTCCCATTTCTCCTCTACTTGTTGTCCTCCCTCCACTTTAATCCCTACGTGCTCCCAGAAAGATCTGGCTAAATCAAGATTTCTCCAAGTCCATCCCTGTATGCCGTTTCTCGGTGTACAAATGGTGTACAACACATATTCAGCATAGCAGAGTGGGGAAAAGGGAAGGGGGCGGGGGGGGGAAGAATGTGACTTGGAAGTCAAAGAAACGGTTCACTTCTAGCTCTCACTACCTGCGTGACTCAGCTCATTGGGACTCAGTTTCCTCATCTGTAAAAATGAAGGAACTGGACTAGATGAGATATGAGCACCCTCCCAGCTATGGCTCTAGGATCATGATTCTAAAGGTCCCCAACCCAAATCTGCAATAATTGCAAATGAGCTTACCTGTGTTGCTCTTAACTTCCCTTTGCTCAGTCCTTTTCAGTCCTGTGGTCCTATTTGTGACCCCTTTTGGGGTTTTTTTGCCAGAGATACTTAGAGCAGTTTGCCATTTCCTTCTCCAGCGCATTTTACAAATGAGGAAACTGAGGCAAACAGGGTTAAGTGACTTGTCTAGGGTCACACAATTAGTAAGGGTCTGAGGCCAGATTTGAACTCGGGAAGATGAGTCTTCCTGACTCCAGGATCAATACATTATCACTGCAAAACACAGCATTCCCATCTCCTTTTCAAGAAGCCGTTTATCCAAAATGTTGGTCACCATTTTTCTCTAATCATTTTTGCATTAAAGCACTCAAGTATGTTAGTTTAGTAGATTCCAGTACAACCTGCTCATTATATAGATGAGATGAAGAAAGTGAGGACCGGAATAGACAAAGGGTCTGTTCCAGGGTCATCAAACATGCCAGGTATCAAGAGGGGCAGAGACAAGAACATCAACCTAGAGACCAAATTGCGTTTTTGTACCAACTTCTATAGGGTAGCAAAGGACCATCTGTAAGAATAAACTCAACTCTGACAAAAATCTGTGTGGGCAGAATATGTTCATGAAGCATTGGCAAACAAATCAAAGGTTAAAGACAAAAGTATATACTAGGTCACCCACCACCCTTGTGATTCAGATGTGACAGAAAACAGAGAGAATAGAACAGGTCCTGGTTATTCCTTTTTGCTCTAAGGAGAAAACGAGAAAATACCTATGCAGCCTGCAAATATTAGAGAGGCTGCACCTAATTCTCAGACATTTTAATACAGGTTCACTTTTGGCCTGAGTTTCTATTTAGAATTAGTTTTGTTTGCTTAGTTGGTCTTTTTTGGGGAGGCAGTCAAGGCTAAGTGATTTCCCCAGGGTTACACAGCTAGTAAGCATGTGAGGCAGAATTTGAACTCAGGTCGACCACAGGGCCTATGTATTATCCACTGGGGCACCTGGCTGCCCCTTAGAATTACTTTCTGAGTATGTGGCATTCTAATACTTAGAAAAGGTAACCAAAAGGCAGAGTCTGAATCCAAGAGCCAAAGATAACTCTAAGACTGGGAGGAACAGGGTCTGTCCCTGTGATTTTACTGATACAGAAAATTCCAGGTGAGGGGAATTCCCTCTACCAATATGGGTCAACACCTTCTCTACAATCTATATAGTCTTAGGAAGTTGCCTAGAAGTTAGGAAGTTAAGTGACTTGCCCATGGTCAGTCACCCAGTGAGCACGGGACAGAAAGAGGACCTCCTGGGTCTGAAACCAGCTCTCTCAAACACACACACACACACACACACACACACCCATACCCCCTTCCACTAAAGTTCCCTCAGGTCTAGTAATGGTGCGAGGGTCACTCATGATATAATAGCTAGCCTTCACATAAGGCTTTAGAGTTGACAAAGGACATTACACAGATTATCTCATTGGATCCTCACAACAAACCCCCCAAGATAGAAAATATCATTATCCATATTTTACGAATGAATAAACAGACAGTGAGGCCACGTGACTTGCTGAGGGTTGCACAACTGGTGGCTGAGGTGAGATAGAAATTCAGGTCTTTGAAACTGCAAGTTTAATACAGAATGCTTACTCTACCAAGTTAAGAAGCACTTGTAGGGGGCAGCTAGGTGGTGCAGTGATTAGAGCACCAGCCCTGGAGTCAGGAGGACCTGAGTTTAAGTCTGCCCTTAGACACTTAACACTAGCCATGTGACCTTGGGCAAGTCACTTAACCCCAATTGCCCTGCCTTCATCCCCTGCAAAAAAAAAAAAAGTACCACTTGTGGGCAGCTAGGTGATTTAGTGGATGGAGTGCCAGGCCCGAAGTCAGGAAGACCTGAGTTCAAATTCAGCCTCAGATACTTACTAGCTGTGTCACTTAACCATGTTTGCCTCAGTTTCCTCAACTGTAAAATTAGCTGGAGAAGAAAACAGCAAACCACTCGAGTATCTTTGCCAAGAAAACCCCAAAGGGGTTTTCCACCGAGAGCCAGACATGCCTGAAATGACTCAACAACAATAAAAACACTGGCAGGTACTACCAAATCATAAAGGATCACTGTTGGAGAGAGTGGAAAAGCTAGAAATGTCCTAGGCAAAGGAGGCAACCCCTAACTACCTGTGTGATTGAGGCATCTCACTTAACCTCTCTGGGCCTCAGTTTCCTCCTCTGTAAAATGTTCAGATTAGCTCACCTCTGAGGTCTCTTCCAGTCCAAAATCTATGACCCCCAAGGTCCATTGTCCTGGAGTCACCAGGCTGGTTTTGTTTTCAGGGTCTTTGGCCATAGCAACACACAAAGACATTTATATCTAGTGGAAGGCATGCCTACCCTAATGAAATCAGAAATCTTTGAAGGATTTATCTGTATACTAGCGGCAATGACAGTGGCCATGTGACAGTGGCAGATGCTGACTGACATTGGTTTTATATAAAAATTCTAGAAAACCACAAATCCGGTACCCTCTCAATAGGACTCTTGCCTGTAGGACGTTTCCCCTTCCCTTTTTGAAGACACTTAAAAGCCTTTTTCTTAAATTTAAACCAAAAAACAAACAAACCACTAATTGCTTCCTTTATGCAGAAAAATGTTACCTATGAAATACACTTGGCTAAATAACTGGAGTGTGGTAGGCAAAAATCCTTCTGTCCCTTCTTCCAGTCAAACCCCATTAAACACCTGTGGAGGTGGTTTGGGGTTCTCACAAGAATATTTCCAAAACTATTTCAAATAATTCAACCCAAAATGATAGCGATTTAAAATGAGTTTTCTCACAATAAAATAAGAGAGTAGTTCACATTCCTTAGCACTTACAATTACAAAAATCACATATGCTCTATGAATTAGGTAGTGAACATAATATTGTCCTATAGCAGCAACCACACTGGCATCCCCAGGATGACTGCTAGTACAGGTTCTTAGATCTGCTTTATCTTTTTGATTACATTCATTAATTCGGGAAAAAAATCATCACCCTGAACTTTAGAGAAAATCCAAAAAAACCAGAGAAAATACAAGCAGAGAAAGACCAATAGACATGGCTTCTGTCTGAGAAATTAGTGCAGATCAACAGACAGAATCAACTGTCTGACCAAGACAATATATACAGTTACCAGAGACAGAAGCACCAACATCTGGGTTTTTCAAAGTGGGGGGATTGAAGGGGGATGTGTGGGGGCGTGGCTTACTTCATGGCTACCCAGAGTCTCATCTGGCCAAATCACACCAACACTCTTCCAATGAGTGAGCTCCAAAGCAAAATGCTAACCTCAAAGTATATATACCCTTTTTAGAGCCAGAAGACATCACAACCCTCATTACTCTGCCTAATTAGAAATTAACAAAAGGTGTGAAAGCCTTCCTACAAGCAACCCTCCCCTAAGCAAGCTTCCCTTAATGGGCTCCACCTGAGGCCTATTAATGGGCAGGAAAATCTTAAATCCCATTAACATTACATGTCCCCATTTTACAGATGAGAAAACTGAGGTCAAGAGAAATGAAATAACTTGCTTACAGTCACACATGTACCAACTGCAAGAAGCAGAACTTGTACCTATGTCTCCACCATCCAATTCTAGTGGCCCTTCCACTCCTACTTCCACTGCCTCTCCAGTATAATACACTTAGTTCTCAATCACCTGTGCTATAAGAAGGGCCTTGGCAGACAATTCATTCAAAAGTGGTTTTTGTTAGGCTTTGAAATGTAGGTGTGTGCTTTTGTCTGAATATAGCTCTTCATAATATTCCAGCAATTCACAGTATTTCAGTAAAAAGTCATTGTGTGAAGACTTTACTTCTAAAAACTTTTCAAATTCTTTCGCTTTCTCACTCTATCCACTACTTCCCACTATGGATGGAACATCAAGTACTGAAGACAAACACCAGCCTAAGCAAAGCCAGTATCACCCCCACTCTAGGCGTGCTCTTTTTGAATGAGAACATTTGCTGGGACAGAGAAATCAATAAATTAGGTTGATTTAAAGCAAGAGTGTGAACCTGCTGCAGCCCAACGCTCCAGTGCTACCAAACCTATTAAAATGTAATTGGAAAATATTTAACAAAATAAATAAAAATACAATAAAACATAGATAATGTTCATTAATGGCGATCCTTATGCACAGTTTGATGGCTTCCATTTCTAATTGTGTCTGACACCAATGGTTTAGAAGACTTTTCTCCAAGTTCCTGCTAAGCTCCATGAAGTTCTATGAAGAGTCCTTCAGGGAACCGTCACCTTATTGGTGAGAGTATTCCTTCCAGCTGAATAGCTCCCATTCTTCTGCAGCTTTCTCATCCTGGGCAATTCTTCCCCATATATCCCCATAAACTTTACACTAGGAATAGGAGTAAAAAAAACATAAACCTTTCATGCTCAAAAGACTTAGTTTAGATCAAGAGCAAAGATATGCCAAGTGGGCCCAACAAGAATACTGTATGTACTTGGGGCAGCTAGGTGGCACAGTAAATAGAGCACCGGCCCTGGAGTCAGGAGGACCTGAGTTCAAATCCAGCCTCAGACACTCAACACAAAACTAGCCGTGTGACCGTGGGCAAGTCACTTAACCCCAAATGCCCTACCTTCCCCTCTCCAAAAAGAAAAGAAAAAGAGAATACTGTATATACTATCATCACTTAGATGGCATTTTCTTCTAAATTGTCTTCTTTGTTATAAGGGAGGCCTCTCTTAGTAAGGAGGCTAGAGAGATATATTTGGAAATGAAGGTGATATGAAAGCAAAATAAATCAATAAAAAAATTTTAAGGAGATTTAGAAAATATACGGAATGCTATTACATAATGTGGCTCACATACAGAACCCACCCACCTGTAAAATGCTGCATCTTCATTTTCTCTTCTAAAAAGGTTCCTATTTACACATTCCCTTTTGAGGCCCATAGCCATGACCTTACCAGGAGGATTTAATTCTGAAAGCCTTCCAGGCATGTGAACACATCTCAAATAACAAAAAGAACCAAAAATATACAGCTGATGATTTTAAGATTAAAAATAAATCACAGGGCATGGCTATTTTTAGCAGCTCCCCACCTAGATGGAAGCAGCTAAAAAAGAGGGTCAGAGAGAAGAAAACCAAGATAAATGAAACCAGGGCTGGGGCTATTTGTGGCCCATATCTCTTTTTCCTGATGTTTCAATTATATACCTTCATGGCAAGTGCTACGTCTCCTTCACAGGGAGTACGCCAAGATGTTCAATAAACGTTAACTAATACCACTAATGAGGAACCTTGGCAAGCAAGCCCACTTTTCCTGCCAGTACTCCCATGGAGGCGAAGGAAGGGAGGTTTCAGAAGGCACAGTCTTCATCTCATGCCTTAATGGGACCAGACTCAGATGTGGGATTTTTTTTTTCTCCTCTCAATTTAATGTAACAGCACTAATGTTAGAGTCATATTAGATCTGATGATCTTTATCTAGAGGCTGTTGTCATGTCAGCCAAATAGATGATTACTGTGAGTGTCCTAGAACAGAGGTGCCTTGTGGGGTGCTCAGATCCCCAGCCCCAGGACCATATCTCTCCCCAGCCCAAAGATGCCATCTCTGGCAATAATGAACGAATGATCCCTGTGAGGCAAACTCTCTCTCTCTCTCTCTCTCTGTTATAAGAATAAGCTGACCTCTGTAGAATTTCCCTTATATGAATGGGACTATCTTGTACCAGCAGAACTATCATGTACTGATTACTGATTCCCACAGTTACTGTATACAATCCAGACATGAAACCATAGATGTCAACTCCCAAGGCTATCTTGTTACAGACACAGACATACAGACCCCTTAGAAGGGCCCCACCCCCTTACCCCCTACCCCCAGCCATTCCAGTAGTGAATGATGCCTATGTCCAAGGTACCAAAACTGTATGTTCACTATCTAATTAGCATACTTGGAACACCACTCACTGAACTTTTTCTATATAAGCTTTAGCATCACTCCTGTTAAGCTGCAAGTGCCCTAAAGGAGTGCTATTCACCATATTAGCATTATAATAAATTTTTTACCACTTGACTGGAAGACTGCTTGAGTCTGTGAATTCTTTCCAGACAACCCTTCCCTAAACCTTGGTATTTTGGGGTCCCTGCAACCCCAAACCACATTGTGCCCAAATCACACCACCAAAAACTCCTGAGTGTGAACCAGATTAAAATGTCATGGGGCGGGGGGCAGGGGCGGGCAGTGGTTGGGGAGGCAGCTAGGTGGCACAATGAATAGTGAACCAGTACTGGAGTCAGGAGAACCTGAGTTGAAATGTACTCTTAGACACTTACTAGCTGTGTGACCCTGGCAAATCACCTAACCCTGATTACTTCCCAAAAAAATGTAATTGGGAAAAGTTTAACAAAATTAAAATTCAAGACAGCATAGATAATGTTAATTTGTGGTTTTCTAAGTCAATCTGTGGCATCAGGGTTCTGTTTCTACTTTGAGTTTGTCACCACTGCACTGGAGAAATGTGTTTAAGGCATAAAAGAAAGGCCTTTGTGAAGAAAACCAGCTTTGTACCACTAAGATAAAGTCCAGGAACAAGGGATTACAAAGAGTTTGTTAAATCCCTAAGTATAGAGCAGAGGATTAATGCAGGTAACACAAGAACGCATTGTTAGCTCACCAACTAATCATGCATTTACTGTGTTACAAGAGAATTTCTCAGGGCAACCTAGTATTACTCCATATTATCTATTAATTTGAAGGAAGTTTCCAAGTAAAATCAAGACTTTGACCAGGTGGGAACGCTCTGATCTATGTGTTTTCCTTTCTTTTTATTCAGACCTCACTGACTCTCAATACGAGAACAAATAGCTTTATAAGGGACTAGAGAAAGCCAAAGGAATAAAAAGGCCTAGCTCTATGGCTCAAGGACACTGACAGAGAGTCCACACTTGGGGCCCACAGAGCCTGCAGCCCAGGTTAAGTGACACTTAAATTAGATGCGCAGAAAGGAACACAGATTTCATCCAGACAAGTGAGTGGTATATTTACTTAATTACAGTCTCCCCTGATATAGATAGGGTTTAAAAAAAAAAGATGTAACAAAAGGTCACAATGTCTTATACAATGCTCTATGTCCGTTCTTCTTAAAAGGAAATATTCATTTTTGTTGAAGTTTGTACAGTTTCAAAATTTAAAAAGAAAATGATCTTAAAAAAATAATAATTGTAGTCTCTTACGAGCACAAAACTTGAAGTTAGAAGACCAGCATCTGAATCCTGGCTTCACTGTCTGCTAAATGTAAGAGGCTGGCCTGATCACTTCAATTCTTGGGGCCTCAGTTTCCTCATCAATAAAATGAGAGGCTGAGTTAAATAACTTATACGATCCTTCCAGGTCTAAATTTTTGTGATCCTGAACAATTTGAGGTAAGAAGCAAAACTGCCTAATTTAAATCCTAAATTCATTAGCAAAATCAAACTCAAACTAAAATTAACCAAGTATTTATTAAACACCTAGGGAAAGAAAGTCATTTTATTTCCATTTTATTGGGTTGGGACAGAAAGAATAAAGCAAGAAAAGGTACCGGGATAAGAAAAGTTCTTACAACTGAGGGAACCAGGAAAGAGCTCTCTTAAGGCGGTGCTTGAGATGAGCCTTAAGTAAAGTAAGGAACTCTCACATTTGGTGATGAGGAGGAAGAGCGTCCCAAGCATGGGAGGAGAGCCTGTTTAAAGGTATACAACCAGGAGGAGGGCTGTCAATTATTTACATCCCACTTCAAGGCTGAGTCTCAAAGACTCAAGTAAAAATCCTTACTAGCTGTGTGACCCTGGGCAAGCTCTTTGAGAGTAGGTATTGTTTCTTCTTTTTTTTTTTAATTTAATAATAACAATGATAATAGCAGTTTATATTTATGTAGCACTTTAAGGATTACAAATGGTTTTTCACATTACCTCATTTGGTCCTCCCAACAACCATTTTACAGATGAAGAAACTGAGGCTGAAAAAGAGTTCCTCAGAGTGTCAGTATGGCTTCCCAATGTTGAGTTACTAGAGGCACAGAATGCCCAAGTCTCAGAGAGTCCCTGAGTGATCAGATGGACTAAATCAAGATGAAAAGTAAAAGAAAATGGCATCCTTAAATATCCATTAGGTCACCAAGGTCCAGAGCAATTGAATGAATGAAGTGAATAAAGAAATAATGGACAGGGGCGGCTAGGTGGCACAGTGAATAGAGCACAGGCCCCTGGAGTCAGGAGGACCTGAGTTCAAATCTGACCACAGACATTTAACACAAAACTAGCCATGTGACCTTGGGCAAGTCACTTAACCCCAACTGCCCTACCTTCCTCCCTCCAAAAAGCCAAAAAAAAAGAGAGAGAGAGAGAGAGAAATAATGGATAAATGAATGAGCTGATAAATAAATAATTCAAAAATATAGTTAACCTGGGAACCAAAAAGGCTGGAACTGTAAAAAGTTAAGTATACCCAGCACAAAAGAGATACAGTCAGGAGAGACCATCCAGTAAGGTCTGGAAGAAGTGGGAAGCAACTATTTGTGAGTCTGACATTAATAATAGAGGTCTGCTGTCTTCACAAGTCATAAGTCAAGGATAGAACAGAGAAGCACCCCGGATTTATCAAACCTGATTCATCTACAACATAGCTGTTGAAACAAATATACCTACCAGAAGGGACCTAGAAAGTATTGTTAAGGTTTAGGTTATAAAGTCCAGTACTGTTCAATCCTGGGTGAGAAATTAAATACCATATGGACACATGTAGAATTTTCATTTTTATTACAGATTGAAGTCAAGGACTTTGAAAGACAAAGGCAGAACGGAGACATGAAAAGCTAGTAAGAATGGTGTCTGATAGTAAGTTTTGTAATTCTGTACAAAACAGAGGTTCTAAACCCAGGGTCCACAGGCTCTAAGGGTCATGTATAGATTTCAGAGGTTATTAAATTTTGGTGGGGAAAAAAATCCATCTTTACATTCACTAATCTCTAATATTTAGCATTTCCTTCAACCATGAATTTTTTTTTTAATTTATTCTGGGGGTGGCTAGGTGGTGCAGAGTTCGGATCCGGCCTCAGACACTTAACACACACACAAAAACCTAGCCGTGTGAACTTGGGAAAGTTACTTAACCCCAATCCAATTGCCCTCCAAAAAGCCAAAAAAAAATTTATTCTGACAAGAGGTCTGTCTGTAAGCTTCTCACCAGACTACCAAAAGGGTTCAGGACACATATACAAAAGGTAAGAATCCCTGGCTTAGAATACAGGAACAATGGACTCTGGACCAGGAATAGAATGCACATTAAAGGACTGCTAAAATTATATTTGTCTATAAACTTGGGGGGAAGAGGGGAACCGTGTAGCTAGGGGACATAGTGAATAGAGTTGCTAGGTCTGGAGTCAGGAAGACTCATCTTCCTGAGTTCAAATATGGCCTCAGACATTTACTAGCTGTATGACCCTGGGCAAATCATCTGTTTGCCTCAGTTTCCTCATCTATAAAATGAGCTGGAGAAGGAAACAGCAAACCACTACAGTATCTTGCCATAAAAACCCAGAGTCAGACACAAGTGAATAAAATAATTAATAGCCTTAAAGGTTTTAAACTGGGGGAAAAAGGAGGAGGGGAGATTCTTTACATCTATCAAGGAAACTAGAAAGTAGAACATATGGCCTAGGATCTCTAGGGCATCTAACCCAAACCTCTAATTTTATTCATGAGGAAACAAAGTGGTTACTTGACTTGCTGAAGGTTGCACAACTAATAACTAGTTGGGCCGGTATTTAAAATCAGGCCCTTTGACTAGAAATACAAACCTCCTCCTCCTATACTGTGTGTGGTGCTGAGAAGGTATAGCAGTTTAGAGTGTCATGACCTCTGATCTAACAGTAACAATAATTAGCATTAATAACTCATTTTAAGGTTTGCAAAGCACTTTGCAAATATCTCATTCGATCCTCACTACAACCCTAAGGGGAAAGGCACTATTATTATCCCCATTGTACAGATGAGAATACTGAGGTTCAAAGGGGTTCGATGGCTTGACCACAGTCACATAAGCTAGTAAGTGTCCGAAGTATAGTTTGAACTCAGATCTTCTTGATTCCAAATCCAGAATTCTATCCACCTAGCTGCCTCTAGTCAACCGAGTCTCAGAAAAGAGGTCAAGACTAGAGAGACACATTTCTGTGTCAAAGTCACAGAAGTAAGAATGTCAAGGGAGAGTACAGGGTGTAAGGATAAGAGGGCCAAGAATACATCCCTAAGGACACCGATAATATAAGTTTGGGGAAAGAATGAGGAGCCAGCCAAGGAAGAGGAAGGAGACTGGGAGAGTGTTTTGTCTGTGAAATTCAGCATTCAGGAGCAGGGCATGTCAGATAATACAGAACCTGGAGGCAAGAAGCACGTGGGTTTAAAATCCCACTGCCAATACCTATTTGACTAAGTATATAACTGTGGGCAAGTGATTTGCCTGTCTACACCTCATTTTCTTAATCTGCAAAATGGGAATAACAATCATTGTAAAACCTATCTCAGAGTTGTAACAAAAGAAAATGCTTTGTAAGCCAGAAAGTGCTACAGGTACAAAAGCTATTATCATTAGGAGGCAGCGTTTAACAGTACCAAAAGCTACAAAAAGGTAAGCACTGAAAAACAGACCACAATGTGGAAATGCCATGGGAAATTCAACAGGAGAGGTTACTTCCCAATGAAAACTGGGAAGGCTTCGCAGAGGAGATGGCATTTGAATGTGAAAGTACAGTAAGAGAAATCCAAGGTGAAAGAGAAAGATCATTTCTCTTCGACAACAGGGAAAATATTAAAGGAGATGGCATTTTCATTAGGGCCTGAAGAACAGGTAATAAACTGGATGAGTGAAGCTGATGGGGAAGGACATTTCAAACAAGATCTCTAGACTGTCACTGACCAGTGACTACAGACCTCAATTTGACTCAGCTTTTTGCTGACATTAAAAACAAAGATGCAGTCAATCTAGGATATGCGACTTTTCATGCCGTACACCTCAAATGACATCACCCATTCAGGCCCAAGACAGGGAACGGCAAGAAAAGCCAAGGGGTTATTGAGGGTCTAATAAAACATCCTACTCTGAACAACTTTCAAAAGCCACTACAATAGTTTATTACATTCTAATTCAATTTCTTTAAAAAGAAATACATTTGTGCTGAAGGGAATTTCTGTTTAGAGAGCCATAAAATGTTATACTGGAAAATGGAAGAAACATGGTCCACAGTGGCTAGTCAAATACGAGTCAAGGAATTGTGTCCCCATTACAAACACAGTTACACTGATACTTCTCTGTCTGCATAGTTACTGTATGTGTTATGTTCCCTTCAAAAGGAAATACAAAGTCTGAACATTAAATCATATAAACTGCAGCACAAAAGAAACAAATCTGGGTGAATTTCACAATGTGGATGGCAGAATAGGAAGTGATTTCCATCCCCGCCCTCCTCCCCCAAATTTTGGCAAGAAAAACTTGATAGAAGAGCAGGAAGCAGCCACAGCCCTCTTAGCAAAGTGAGTCTGCCTGGAAGTGCAAGGTTTCCTAGCCTCTCCCCAAGCACCACCTTCTGTGGTGCATCCAGTGCTGTCCCTCTATCTCTGCATGCACTACATCTTCTTGACATTTTTCAGTGACTAGTCCAGAGGACACTTAAAATTTCATTATATTTTCAGCCTCCTGATTCAAAGATAATATAGAGGAAATGAAAAAAAAAGTTTATGCCTCTTTGGTGGATAACAGCGTATAACTCTTTATTTTAGAACTCTTTTCTTCCCAAAACCCACGAAAATAAACGTTGTTTCTATCCAACCCTCTCTCCTTCCAAAAGGCACTAGTTCATTAGTCAAACATGGATATTCAGATTCTAGCCATAACTATGCGTGGTGTCGTGTTCTAAAGGATTCAGAAATTAAAATATGGTAAGTTTCTCACTCTCACTCCTATGCCTCACTGAGAGGACTTTCTCTATGCTATCTTCATATCTAGAAACGCACTATTCAAAAGGGCATCGATCTTGAAATCTGATACAAATGACCTGGAGGTTGTTTAGCAGAATCTCAGAACCTGGAAGGACCTTTTACAGACATTTATAGTCCAACCTGTATTGGAGCAAGAACCCTTTCTAGAGAGGGAGGGAGAAAGAAAGGGTAGTAGAAAGGGAATATACATTTACATTGCACCTTACTATGGGACAGACACACTGCTAAGCATTTTACAAATATTTCATCTGATCCTCATAAAAACTCTATAAGATATGTACTGTTATCCCCATGGGGATACTGAGGAAACTCAATCAAATAATCAATCAATCAATATGTATTAAGTGCCTACTATGTGCCAGGCACTGTGCAAAGTGCTGAGGTTAAATATTCAATGACTTGCCCATGATCGCACATGTTACCTCCCTACTCTTAGTATAAGTGTCTGAGGCTAGATTTGAACTCGGATCTTCCTGACTCCAGGCCTGGTGCTCTATCTACTTGTACCACCTAGCTGCCTCCTTTCTACACCATACCCAACAACTGGTCATTCAAATTTTGCTTGACTGCTTCCAGTGAGAAGTAATCCACTATTTCCCAAGCCTGCCCTTGGACAGCTCTAATGCTATTAGGAAGCTTTTCCTGACATCACATCTAACCTGTATCTTCCACCTCTCTGTACATTTCAACCCATTACTTTGCATTTTGCACTCTAGGAACAGGAACAAATCAGATCTTTTTCATCTGAGAGTCTTTCAAATACTTGAAGAAAAGCTGTCACATCCATAGGATGCAGCCCAAGTTTTCCCTTCTCCAGGCTAAACAAACCTAGTTTCTTCAACTCCTCTTCACAAGGCACAATTACACAGCCTTTTAACATCCTGAACATCCTGCCCTCCTCTAGACCCCTGCCAATTTATCAATGTTCTTTCTAAACTGTGGTGTGCCCAAAACCGAACATTCCTCCTGAGGTGGCCTGACCAACGTGACTGCAAGACTATTACCTCCCTATCCCTAGACTTTTAGTCTCTCTTTGTGCACTCTTAAAATTCCCTCATGCTCTCTCCCTGTGCTAATCCACCTTTCCTACCACTGCCAGACTAATCTTCATTATGGGCAAATCTGATTATGTCACTTCTCTGATTAAAAAGCTTTATTTGCTCCCTATTGCCTACTGACACAAATTCAATTTTCTTTCTCTGGCACACAAGATCCTCAAAAATCTGGCATTTCTGTTCCTTCTCTGGTTTATTTCATCTTACTCTCCTCTATATTTTATATTCCAGTAAAACCATTCCCCAAATACACGCTGTACTTTCCCACTTCTGGACCTTATTCTATTTTATATACATACATATATATATAATGTATAATGTGTTATAATAATGTAACACATATGTATAATATCATATTTTATTTTATTCCATATGCCTAAAATGTTCCCCTTCCCCTTTGCCTATTCACTTCCCACATCCTTTAAAGCCCAATCCAAATGCCACCTCCTCCAGAAAGCATTTTCTGATATTCCATCACTAACAGGCTTAATTTGCATCATTCTAATACACTTCCATATTAATTGATATTGGACTTATCTGTTTGTCTTATTATCCTGTTAGACTATAAACTCTAAGAGCACAGGGGTCATACCTAAATTTTGCATCTTCACCAGGACCTAGCATAGTAATCTGCAAACAAGACACATTTAATAAATTTTCATTGAACTTGTTTAATTCTGATGTGATAAACCAAGAGTTTTTTCCTTAATTGGATGAGGTATAATCTTCATCAATCTTATTTCTTTCATTGAAGAATACTTTACCCAACTGAGTGAATGTATTTTATGAACACCTACTGAAATTAAAACCTGAAGATTACTTAGGGAAACATAATGACTACAATGACATAAACAGAAAGAATAATAACATGAAACTAAAAGCACTACTATTATATTGACCAAGCATGACCCTAGAAGAGAAGGAAATACATCTCTTTCCCTTCACGGAAGGGAAGGGAGGGAATTATGTGTGCAGAATGCTACATATAATGTCCGACATTGTTTGCTGTGCTGGTTGGTTTTGTGGGACTTTTTGTTTTGTTTTCTGTTACAAGGGAAGGCTCACAGAATGGGGGTATATTCAGGATACTCAGAAGTAAATGTGATATAAAAACAAAAAGCATCAATACATTCTTTTTAAAGAAAGTTACTTGGGTCAGTTTTATGTACAAAGGTTTTTTACTTCTCACTAAGAAATTGTTTATGATGAAAAGCAGAAAGTCTTTTTATTAGCTGATGATGTTATAGGTTAAGTTCTAGACTTCTATTTACACATAGACAACGCTAATTCCTCTTCCTGATGGAATGGAATGCTACTAAGGATCATCTACAATGACTAATAATCTGAAAAACATTTTTATTTGATTTATTTCTGCATTTGTTCAGATATAGTTGTATTTAATGGTTCAAGAATTCATGATACTTCAACTAAACTAAATTTAACTAAATTTAAAAATCATGATATTTCACATTAAATTAAAAAGGCACACTATAAAGTGATTCTATTTCATACTTAGCATAGTGCCTGGCACATAGCAAGCTCTTAGTAAAACTTTTTGCTTGATTGATTTAGTAGGGATAAGAAAACTATCCAGCTTCCTTAATCATAATTTTCCCCTGCTCAGAAATCTCCTCCAACCATCACCCTCCATTGCTTGAAATAGATATTACTCGTTCACTGGATTATAAAATGGAACTTATTTAGCCAGATATCTTCATTTTATAGATGAGGAAATTTGGCTCCAGAAAAGATACATGACTTGTCCAGGGTCATGTTGACAGTAAACTGCATAGCAAGGATTCAAACTCAGATTAAACCCAGCACTCTTTTCCACTAAACCTTCAGGGACATTTAAAAAAAATATAGTTCTATGTCAAAGGCCATTCTAAGCTTTGCTTGCAGTAGAGAAAGCAACTTTTAAGATAGTCATCCCAGGGGCGGCTAGGTGGCACCAGTCCTGGAATCAGGAGGACCTGGGTTCGGATCTACCCTCAGACACTTATCACAAAAACTAGCTGTATGACCTTGGGCAAGTCACTTAATCCCAATTGCCCCCCCCAAAAAAGAAAAAAAAAAGATAGCCATCCCCATCAACAAGGCACTGAACCTTCATTCTTTCATGCATAATATATGGGGGATAACTACCTTAAGAACTACTTTCTTTACTGCAAGCATAAGAGCCAATAAATTAGTGACAGTCAAGAGAAGAGGACAATATAAAGTTGAAGAAGTTAACTATAGGGTTGAAATTCTGAAGAGAGGAAAAGTGACCTACACAGAGGGGATTGCCTGGAAAATGTGCAAAGAGGGATGTGACTAAAGGCTGTGGTTAAGAAAACAGAAAATAGATTTTAGGAGGGAAGAGGCAGAGGGAGAGGGGAAAAGCTGAGTCAGAGTCAGAAGTATATATAAGGAAAGCTGAGTGCTGCAGAAGTCATACTGTGCTGCTGGAGAAGACCTTTGAGAATGCCTTGGAAAGCAAGGAGATTAAATGAGTCAACATTTAAGAAATTAATTCACAGGGCGGCTAGGTGGCACAGTGAGTAGAGCGTCGGCCCTGGAGTCAGAAGGACCTGAGTTCGGATCCGACCTCAGACACTTAACGCACACACAAACAAAAAACCTAGCCGTGTGACCTTGGGCAAGTTACTTAACCCCATTTGCCCTCCAAAAAAAAAAAAAAAGAAATTAATTCAGGTTATTCACTGGAAGGTCAAATACTGAAGCTGAAGCTTAAATATGCTGGTCACATAATGAGAAGATGGGACTCATTGCCAAAGACCCTGATGGCAGGAAAGATTGAAGGCAAAAGGAAAAGGAGACAGCAGAGGATGGGATGGAGAGATAGTATCATGGAAACAATGAACATGAACTTGGACAGACTTTGAGAAATAGAAGAGGATGTATGGGTTTGAGTTGCTATGGTCCATGGGGTCACGGAAAATCAGACACAAGTAAAAAATAGAAACAAGAAGTGTTCCAGAGTTATGGACTGTGGAAGTGAAACATTTGTGGGTAATAATGTGATCACAGATCCCTATGAGTGGCTGAAGTGAAGGTGCAGGTTACAGATGTTGAGATGGGTGATAAAATGAGAAACAAAGCTATCTGAGATGACATCCACACATAAACAGAAGTCCCAAAAAACAAAGGCAAGGACAGAAATAGAAGAAAGACTGAGCAAAAAATTCTAAACTTCTTGAGAAAGGAGAAAACATGGCCACCAGGATCTGGCAAGGCTGATTCACACGTATGAGGAAAGTTGCCAAGTGATGGTTGTACATGAAGGTGCATGCCTTCTGGACACACCTGTGGAGGGACATGAGAGAAGGTGCCTCCAGTACTGGAGAGAGAAGCCAGTGATGCAGAGGCATGGGGCAGGGGGTAGAGGAGGGGAAACAACACATTCCCATGAGTGCTAGAAGATGGCAGCAGCATGATGGGAAAGGCAACTTGTTAACAACAGAAGAGGGTTCCACAGGGCACAGAGGTGAGGGAGGGGAGAATGGGATAAGGACACGAGAGGGAAAAGGCTGAAATGGATGGCTAACGAGGAGTAGAGGATACTAACCGGGGAAGGAGGCTCCTGCCTTGGCAGACTGTGACTGAATCACAGGAATTCTCAGTAGAAAATCAACGCTGCTGTTCATAAGACAGTAGACCATCATGCTTTCCTCTTCCTTTAAGTGCCAACAGAAATCTTGCTTTTTACAGGAAGCCTTGGACAATCCCTCTTAATTCTAGTCGCTGCTGTTGTCCAGTTCAGTTGCATCTGACTCTTTCTGATCCCATTTGGGGTTTTCTTGGCAAAAATATTGGAGTAGTTTGCTATTTCCTTCTCCAGCTCATTTTACAGATGAGGAAACTTGGGCAAACAGGGTTAAATGATCTTCCCAGGGTCACACAGGTAGTAAGTGCCTAAGGCTAGATTTGAACTCAGATCTTCCTGACTCCAGGCCCAGTGCTCTATACACTATGTGCCACCTAAATGCCCATTAGTTCTAAAGCCTGCCCTTTAGCAATTATTTCTTATTTTCCAGTATATAGCTTGTTTGTACATGTTTGTTTCTTGTGTTCCCCACTGGATTGTGAGTTCCTTGAGGGCAGAGACTGTCTTTTGCCTTTTTTTTAATCCCTAGAGCTAGACACAGTGCCTAGCACATAGTAGGCATTTAATAAATGTTTGTTTATTAATTTACTGATAGTAGCAATGGTAGCTAAGCTTCCTTAGCTCAGAGTATAACACAATTGAAAGTCAGAGGACTTGAGTCCAACTCATGGTTCAACCACCTGTGTAACCTTGGACACATCCCTTCCTTCCTTTAAGTCTCCATTTCCAATATATATAAAATAAGGAAGTTGAAGTAGGTGACCTCTGAGAACCCTTCTAGTTCTAAATTTGTGATGCAATCATCATTGAACTCAACAGTCCTGAAAAAAGATGCTCTTGGCTACAGATTCTCAAACTGTATTTGAGAAAAAAAAATCAATAAGGCAGCTTTCTAAAAATTATTTGGTGCCAGGAACTGTTTTCCACTCAGACACTACATTAAATCTTAGTTGATTAGGAGCACAATGTTCATGAGCTCATGGTTGGGTTCCAATCTTCAGACAGACAAGTCAATTTCATTCTATGGGCAAAGATGCCATCAACAACCAAGGTCTGCCATCTGACAAAGCAGTATCCCTGGAGAGATGAAGAATTATTTTGGCAAATATTTATTAAACACCCATTTAATTCCACAAACTTAAAAGTTCATAAGTATATAGAAGGTTTCTATTATGACAGCTTGAAAAACAAGCCAAGTGATTATCTTCATGATGGCAAGTCATCTGAATACTATTAACCTAATGGTCATCGCCTACCTTCCTATATTCTTCCTACCTTCAAAGGAGACATATCATTAACCTGGTTGAGATTCCTATTATGCTCCTTACCTACCTATGTGACCTTGGGCAAGATTCCCTAAGGCTTAGTTTTCTCATCTTCTTTAAAAAAAGGCAAAGAAAAGAAAAAAATAATCTTGTTTCCAGATCTAAATTTTATTATCTCTCAAATCTCTGCAAATCCTATGAGCATTTACCGAGTACTTACTACATGAGTCCCATTAAATAAGCATTTTAAATGCCTCCAATTTTGAGAAAGGCAATTAGGTGGCCCTGTGGATAGAGCACTAGGCTTAGAATCAGGAAGACTCATCTTCAAATCCGGCCTCTATTTGCCTTTTAAGGTGGAGAAGGAAATGGCAAAACACTCTAGTATCTTTGCTATAAAAACCCCAAATGGGATCACAAAGAGTCAGACATGAATGAAAAAGGCAGCAATGAAAAAAGCACTGTGGGCAATGGAGGGACACAAGGTCAAAATGAAAATTATTAGCTGACCGCAAAGAGCCTACACTCTACCACACATGAATGTGCAGTGTTGAACACCTTCATCTTGAAATGACTTTCTAGCTCTAACAAAAATGGCATACCTGGATTGAGATATACTGATCTAATAAATTTTTTTTTTTGCTTTTTAGAGGGCAATTGGGGTTGTGACTTGCCCAAATTCACACGGCTAGTGTGTTAATTGTCTGAGGCTGGATTTGAACTCAAATCCCCGATTCCAGGGCCGATGTTCTATTTACTGCACCACCTAGCTGCCCCCTTGATCTAATAATTATAACAGGAAGGAAGGAATACTGGATTTTACACACACACACACACACACACCTTGAACTTGAATTAGCCTTGAGTCTCTATGACCCCATGCAAATTATAAGCAAATGAAAATGTTTCTTCTCAGTGGCTCACAGAATCAAAAGCAGAAAGCTAGAAGGACCTCTAGAAGGGATCTAACCTAATCCTTTCATTTTATGGGTGAGAAAATTGAGGTGCAGAGTTCAAATAACTTGCTCAGAAAGAAAAACCCATAAACTACCAGGTTCAGGCTTGAATCAATGGCCAAGACCCAATAGATATAATATATAAGATCTTGGTTTTACAAAACATAATGGAGTAGGAAATGATTTGGCTGCCACAAATAACAAACCACTCTCCCAACCACCACTCCAGGGCTAGTCAAGATAACTACAGGGTCTTCTGTCTGCTACTGGTGGCTTCAGTTTTTCTATAAACCTTCTTCAAGAAACTGGTTTTTCTAGAGATTTTCTTCAAGAAAGTCTTTATCAAAAGGATCAGAAATTATCAATGGCTATATGAAAGACTATAGCAAATCACCAATAATATGAGAATTACAATTCAAAATAACTCTGAGATTTCACCTTTGTTCAGGAAAGCAATTTGGAAGTATATTAAGTGCCTGAAAGGTCCATACCCTTTAATCCAGCAGATGTAGACTTCAAGGAGGTTACTGCCAAAAATAAAAGCTCTAAATGCACCAATATATTTATAGCAGCAGTTTGTGTGGCAGCAAAAAGCTGAAAGCAAAGTAGATAACCATCAAACTGAGGAGTGGTAGTTTGAGGTACTATAAATGAGGTAAATTAAAATGAGGCAAATTGTGGTGCATGAAACTTAATGTAATATGTGCTACAAGAAATAACAAATATGAAAAATTGAGAGGATCAGAGGAAGACATAGGAACTAATGCAAAATGCAGTAAGCAGAATCCACATCCAGAGAAAAATCTATGGACTCTGAATGAAGGTTGAAGCTCACTATTTTCACTTTTTTGGTTTTTTCTTTTTTGTGGCTTTCCCCTTCTGTTCTGTCTCTTTTTTCACAACATGACTAATGTGTAAATATGTTGCCATGATTGTACATGTACAACCTATATGTGACTGTTTGCCATCTTGTGAAGGGAGGGAAAGAGAAAAAATCTGTGACTCAAAATCTCATAAAAATGCATGCTGAAAACTCTCTTTACATGCAATTGGAAAAAATAAAATACTATGTACAAAAAGCAAAAAGATTTTTAAAAATGAAGTAGGCAGGACCACAAAAACAATAGGTATACTGCCGACACCATGTGACCATCTCTTATCAGAATAAAATATAACCACCAGGAAGTCCTGGTTCACTGAAGGACAAGGCAGCCCAAGGAGAGGTCTCGCCTGGCTTACCAAAAGAGCTTCTGATAACAGAGACCTAGATGTCAAACAATAACAGCATATGTGAAACTGAGGCCATATAGTGAGGATAATTACATACATGTGAGTAGAAGAGTATTCTATGGACTCGGGGGCCAGGCAGTCCCTGATACCTAATACCTAATACCTAGCTGCCCATTTCCCTCCCTTGACAAGGAAGTAAAAATATTCTAAATTGATCAGCAACAGCTAAATGATCCTCTCCTGATCTTACATAAAAAAACAGCATGATGCTCTGGGCTAGAATACCATTTCTTGTATTATGTAAGTAGAACATGGAAAGAGGCCAAAAATGGCCTCAGGGGATTCTGGGGCTAGTACCAGGAAGCTTCATCTCAGAGCATATGTATATGCTTATATGTACATGCATGTGTATATGCATATATGTGTATATACATATATACACACGCAGGCAATTAGAGAGACAGACAGACATTTGTTGTTGTTCAGTCACGTCTGACTCTTTGCGACCCTGTGTGGGGTTGTCCCTTTTTTTGGAGGGGAAAGGAAGGCAAGGCAATTGGGGTTGACTTGCCCAAGGTCACACTGCTAGTGTGTCAAGTGTTGGAGGTCAGGTTTGAACTCAAGTCCTCCTGACTCCAGGGTCGGCGCTCTATTCACTGCTCCTCTTAGCTGCCAACTCATTTGGGGTTTTCTTGGCAAAGCTACTGGAGTGGTTTGCCATTTCCTTTTCCATCTCATTTTATAGAGAAGGAAACTGAGACAAAGAGGGGTAAGTGACTTGCCCAGGGTCACAGAGTACTAAGTGAGGTCAGATTTGAACTCTGGAAAGTGAATCTCCCTGACTCCAGACCTTGCACTCTATGCACTATGGCGCCACCTAGCCACCCATATACACAGGTATGGTCTTCTGACTCTTCATAAAATGTTCTTGGAACTTCCAGTCCACATTCATCTGTCCCTTCTCTGAACTCCTGGCTGTTTAACGCTTAACTGAGCTCTACTAGTATCTCATGCTTTGTCAGTAAGTGCCTAAGAGTGAGCATCGGCCCCTTAACCTTTCCTGGTGGGTCCCCTTTAGGGTGACCCCTAGCACAACAACCTCTGAGAGGCATGTGCTGCAGACATCCTAAGTCCCATTTTACAAATGAAGAAATTCTACCGAGCGAGAGGAGGCGCTTTGCCCAGGGCCACACTGCCAGCTGCTGTCCAAGGAGAGATTCAAACCAACGTCCTTCTGTTTCTAAGTCCTAGGTACCGAGTGCCTGGCAGGATCCCCAGTCCCAGAGATGGATCAAGCTCTCTGTGCTTGCCAAGAACTTCCCTGATCCCCACCGATGTTAGTGCTTTCTCTACCCACCTCCTGGAATTACTTTGTTTCTATTTTCTTTTCTGTACACATGCTGTTTCCTGAGTAGAATGCATGATCCTTGAGGGCACGGACTGATTCATTTTGTCTTTGTACCCTCAGCACCTAGAACATGGGTGGCACAGTAGATAGAGTGCTGGGCCTGGAGTCAGGAAGATTCCTCTGCCTGAGTTCAAATGTGACCTCAGACACTACTAGCTGTGGGACCCTGGGCAAGTCACTTCACCCTATCTGCCTCAGTTTCCTTACCTGTAAAATGAGCCAGAGAAGGAAACAGCAAGCCACTCCACTAGCTTTGCCAAGAAAACCCCAAATGGGGTCAGGAAGAGGCAGGCATGGCTGAAAAGACTGAACAACAACACCTAGAACTCAGCCTACCATACTGTAGGTACTTAATAAATGCTTATTATGGAATGGACTTGAAAATTAACAAGGAAACATGGGGCATACTAACATTAAAAAAACACCTACTGGTAGGCAGAAGGGAAAAACCACCAGGTAGGAAGGCAGGACAATGAAAAGAATGTATCCTGGTTCATTTGCCACACCCCTGCCTCTCCCATTCTGCGATTAAACAGGAAGGTTCAGTTGAGCAGGAAAAGTCCAAAGAGGGTATCAGTTTTAACGTATTTCTATGATAAATGATTAAGCTAATGTAAGGTAATTGTTTCAGACAGGCACTCCCCACCTCACTTTTTTTCTATGTATCTATTCTCCTATAACTTCTAAACACACACACACACACACACACACACACACACACACACACACACACACACACACACAGTTAAATGGTAGTTTGGGAAGAAAGGCACTAGAACTGTGATATCCTTCTGAGTTTAAATAATTTTTAAATGAGGGTCAAGGTGAGGGATTAGGAAAGTCTTCAATCCAGAAAATGGTGCTTCTTAAAGGTAGTGTACACAGCAACAGGGATGGTCTAACAACCATCTACTGTGAAAGTCAACTATTCTGATCAAGACGATGATCGAAGACCATTCCAAAAGACTCACGGTGAACTATGCTATCCATAATCCAGAGTAAGAACCGATGGATTCTGAATGCAGAGTGATGCAAGCTTTTTTCCCCACTTGCTTTAAATTTCTTGCTTACTTTTCCTTTTATAACAAGGCTAATATGGAAATATATACTGCATGACTTCATATATATATATATAACTGATATTGTTTACTGCTGCTTTAGTCATTTTCCAGTAATGTCTAACTTGTGACACCCTGTGGGGTTTTCTTGGCAAAGATACTGGAGTGCTTTGCCATTTCCTTCTCCAGTTCATTTTACAGATGAGGAAACTGAGGTAAACAGGGTTAAGTGACTTTCCCAGGGTCACACAGCTAGTAAGTGTCTGAGGTTGGGTCACACAGCTAGTAAGTGTCTGAGGTTGGATTTGATCTTCCATTTTAGTTCTCAAATATACCAGAACAATGTTCTTTGTAGTATTCTCTGATAATTGTATTCTATTTTTTTGTGTTCATTGTAATAGCTTTCTTTCATATTTGAGTTTTCTGAATTTTAGAAACTAAACTTGATAATTTTAAAAATTATTTTTAAATAAAACTAAGGAGTATTTTTAAGGACTTTCCCTTTTAAAAATAAAATATTATTGCAAAATGCAGTACATTCTCAGTGCAGTCAGATAAAAGTGAAAAGTTATCAAAATTAGGAAGAAAATAACAATCTGGTGACCAGAATTGAAAAATAATTGATGGATTATATATTTATTCTTTGGAGATATTTCTTAATCTTCTAAGCATCTTCTAAATTAAAAAGGAATTAATTAAAAATTGCTAAAGATACAGTTCAAAAACCTAACTAGAGCCATTTTATTTCAGAATGGCAAACCTAGACACAGACATACGCGCAGTTTTAAGCACAGATTATTTGTTTGTCTCTCTACATCTCTATATCAAGCCCTAGCCTTTCCTTTAAGCTCTAGTTCCATATCACCAATTGTTCATTGGATACCTTTAGCTGGATATCCCAGAGACATCTTAAACTCAACATGACAAAAATTGAATTTATTATCTTTCCCCTCTACACCCTCCCTCTTCCAAACCCTCCCTGTTTATGTCAAAGGTCCCACCATCCTTCTAGAGTGTCCCAGGCTTACAGTAGCATATCCCAGTTCAACTGCACTCTCCCTCACTCTATGTAATCAGTCAGTTGCTGAATCTTGGCCTTTCTATCTTTGTAACATCTCTCAAATCCAACCCTTTCTCTCTATTCCTAGAACTATAACCTTAAATCAGGTTGGCATTGGATTATTGCCACAGACTCCTTCCTGGTCTTCCTGTCTCAAGTCTCTCCGTACTTCTGTTCATTCTTCACACTGCTAGTTAAGCACTGATCTGACCAATTCTGCTACTCATTCAAATCCAGTGGCTTCCTATTTGTTCTAAAATAGACTAGAAACTCCTCTGTTTAGCCTCTAAAGCCTTGCATGACCCAGCCTCAGCCTGTTTTTCCCAGCCCTTTCAGATGTTACTTGTTCCCCTCTACTCTATGATCCATGTAAACCAGTTTTCCCTTTGTTTTTCTGTTATAGCATTCCATCTCATTTTTTTGATGCTTCTGTATCATCTTTCCCCCATGCCTGGAATTCACTCCCTTTTTAGCAATGCCTAAACTCTCTACCTTTATTTTTTTACAGTTAGGAAAACCTGAGATCAAATCCAACCTCAGACACTTACTAGCTGTTTGACCCAACCTCAGATACTTACTAGCTGTGTGACCCTGGGAAAGTCACTTAACCCTGTTTACCTCAGTTTCCTCATCTGTAAAATGAACTGGAGAAGGAAATGGCAAAGCACTCCAGTATCTTTGCCAAGAAAACCCCACAGGGTGTCACAAGTTAGACATTACTGGAAAATGACTAAAGCAGCAGTAAACAATATCAGTTATATATATATGAAAAAATCTTTGCAGTAATCATAGTTGAAAAAATCTGACACGAGTTTAGAAGGCCTAGAAATTTACAAGATTATTATCTAATCCCAACAGACAAATGGTTAAAGGATACCATTCAAGGAGGAAAAAAATAAAACATTGTTACTAATTACTCAAAAAAAATGTTCAAACTCTCCAACTGAGACAAGTAAATTAGTTCTTAACAACCAGGCGGTACTACCTTCTTAAGCCACAGTAAGAATTCTGGAGAGCTTGGATTTGAGTCCGGCATCTTAATAAATCAAATCCAGAGCTCTTATCAAAATGATGTTTCCTTTTTTTGAAGAGCCATCTGACAGAGGCACCTAGTAATTCCTCATCCCCGAGAAGATCACTAGGGACTGTCCTAAACCAAATTCTACAATCCTAGGTTTATTATGAAAATGTATTTTAGGTGGTACAAAACAGGAGTAATATAAAACATTTTGCTAAGTAAATGAAAAGAAGTCAATGTCCTATGTTTGTGCCTAAATAATAACCAGTGTGACAAAGAGACTTGAGAAATTTGTCATATAAATGTTTCTACTGTTTACACAACCAACCAGGAAATGTTCACCGAAGGCAAACCAGGAAGCAACTGCTTCATCAACATCTCCAGCCCTGAAACTCAGCAGCACCTGTTGAACCTTCCAGGCAAGGTCACTGAAAAGAAGAAATGGTTATTTTGCCTACAATCTTTTAATCATATTCAAAACTTTTAAAAGCAGACAAGGGGTCTTTTCCAAAAGAACTGTTTTTTAAAAGACTAGTTTTACTAGGAAAAGACACAATAATCATGGATTTCTGATGTTAAGATACTTTATAAGTTCTCCAAAATTTTTGAAAGAGGTCACATACTTAAGCCAGGAGGCAAAAAAAAAAAAAACAAACAAAAAAACACAACACCTTGGTTAAAATAAACCTATAAAATCCCTATAGAGCCAACAGGAGGTATGTTCTGTAAAACAAAATTGCATCAAGCCTAAAACAATTCCAAAGGACTAATGATGGAAAATGTCATACACATCCAGAGAAAGAACTATGGAGTTTGAACACAGAACAAAGCAGACTATTTTCTTTTTCTGTTTTTTTCCTTTCTCATGGCTCCTCCATTTGTTCTAATTCTTCTATACAACATGACTAATGTGAAAATATGTTTAATAGGAATGTATATGTAGAACCTATATCAGACCGCATGCTGCCTTGGGGAGGAGGAGAAAAATTTAAAACTTTTGGAAGTGAATGTTGAAAACTAAAAATAAATAAATTAACTTTTGAAAAATCAACAAAATTGTATCTACATTATAGAAGATGGCTCATTACCAACAGTGCTTTGTTGATCTATTTGTGACAGATTCTCTGTGCCAAATAATCTAGACAACTAATGCCTTCTGTTCTTCCTGCCCATGTGTCCGAGTCACTCAAAAGAAAGTACTGTCCACTGTTTGCAGGGATAAGGGAAGAGAGACAAAAGAATTCACCGGGGCTGGGAAGGAATATTAGACTGGGAATGATTTTTGATTCCTGGCCGTGACAGTCACTATCACCAAGTTAAGAATTTTATGAATGAAAAATAATAGGGCTCTCTGCTTCTCACAACAGAAAGAGTTAAAATACTGGTTTCTTAAAACTATTTCACATACAAAAAAGGATAGAAATATTTATGCTGGAAATGAAAAATAACTCAGTTCTTTTAAAATGCTTCAGGGCAAGGGGCTTGACCCTTTTTTGTGTTGAAAACCCCTTTGGTAATCGATGATGACTATAGACACCTTCTCGGAAGAGTGGTTTTAAATTCATAAAACAAAATATACAGGATTACAAAGGAAACCATAAAGGAAAAGGAAAATAAAATTAATTATCCTGAATTTCTGGAAGGAAACATATGTTCTTCTTGAGCAATTATTAAATGTCATATCTCCTACTTGAGGCATTATTTTTTCCCCCAAGGAAGTTTACAGTGTACAACTTCAGGGCTTTCTCTAACAGAGAGGTGAAAAAGAATGCCATAGTACTAATCCCAAAAAGCTACACAGGGGCAAGAAGCTTAATGAAGTATGCAGATAACTCCCTTGTACTCCCACAGTTTATGGAATATTAGAACACTAAGGTGGGGAGGGGGGGGTAGAAAGGAGGAAGGAAACTTCACTAAAAATGAACAGGTCTTGCCTTTTCATCCTGGTACATCTTATTTACGTTCTCCATCTGAAAGTTGTGTCTGGATTGGATTTTGTCCAGCTGCTCTCGCTGTTTTTCTAATTCTCCTTGGAACTCATTCTTTTTCAACTCTACAGCACCTCTCTCTGCCGCTGCCCTTCGGACTCTTCCTTCCAACTCCAAGATCTGAGTCTAAATGGAAAACAAAATATAAGGAACACTTAGTCGCCACTGTGGACCACAATGACTCAGATGTAATAACAATATAAGAGAAGCAAAATTTACTGAACTACTTCACAGAAACAGCCCAAGAATCACTCTAAACAGGCCCCTCTTTCTAAAAGTTAATTTATAGGTCTGGAATCTGGCGCTCAGAATGCATTTTCCCACAGAAAACAAATGGTTTGATTCCTAGGCCATCCCACAAAAGCCTTTTTAACCCAAAGTATAACTGACATGGAATGTTTAGAGACCCATTTTAACTATTCCAAAGTACTGTTTATGATGGTTTTTCTACAGGAAAATGCATTGTGAGCTCAGGATGTCAGAAATTTCATCTACCTTAGGGCCTCTTCCATCTGGGGAAAGAACTCCTAGGAGTAGGCAGATTTAAGATTGGTAAATAAGGGTCGGCTAGGTGGCGCAGTGAGTAGAGCACCGGCCCTGGAGTCAGAAGGACCTGAGTTCAGATCCGGCCTCAGACACAACGCACACACAAACAAAAACCTAGCCGTGTGACCTTGGGCAAGTTACTTAACCCCAATTGTCCCCCAAAAAGCAAAGTAAATAAATAAATAAAAGGATTGGTAAATAATCCTGGGAAATAGTATAGCTCACATTTTACAGTAACTAATGAGTTGTTAACTCAGAACATGGGCATGAAAAGAAAGTGCTATTCATTTGGTAAACAAGGACAATATAAAAGGCAACACAACAATATAAGAGTGATCTAAATGTCATTTGTAATAAGAGTTTTGGGGATTAAAATATATAAGCCTATAAAGGAATAATAATTGTATGCATATATATACACACATACACATCATATAGATAGATACATACACATGTTATATATGACATACCTATCTCTCTATATATACACACATATATGTGTATGTGTGTATATCACCTTAAAGTTTGCAGGATACTTTACATTTTTATCACACTTGACTTCATTTGAAAAAAAAGCTTTGAAAGTCAGGAGGATGCATGGCGGGTTTGAACCCCACCTTGACATAAACAGGTTGTATGACTCTAGGTCAGAAAAATCTCTCAGAACCCAGGTAACTTTCTAAGATTATAAATCACGTTATTACTGCTGATCTGCATTCATAGAGGGCATTTGTCTCATACTAATGAAATTATCAGTATAGACCCTCTCCCCCTCCAAAAAACAAAAATAGGAGGAAGGAAAAGTTAAGCAGATTGTGACACGCTAATCTACATGGATAGTATTAGGTGAGTAAGGACCACAAATATGAGGAATACAAAAAAAATGATAATTATCTTTAATGAAATATAAAATTAAAAAAAAAACTGAACCAGAAGCATGGAGTATACTGTACAAGCTAGCTGGTACAGTGGATAGAGCCCTGGTCCTGAAGTTAGGAAGACCTTGGTGCAAATCCATCCTGAGACACTTACCAGCTAGTTGTATGACCCTGGACAAGTCATTTAACCTCTGTCTGCCTTACTTTCTCCAACTGTCAAAAGGGGATATAATCATAAGAACAGCACCTACCTCCCCCAGGGATCTTGTAAAGATCAATGAGATAATATTTGTGAAGCACTCAGCACAGTGCCTAGCACATAAGCAGCACTGTATAAATATTAGACATTAGCCGTTATCATATACAGAAAAGTGAATAAAAATAAAGTATTTTGATGGAGACTTGAAGGGAAAGACTGGAAAAGTGTTATGAGTCTGTGCATTAAGATTAATTTACATGCAAACAATTAGCAAGAAACTTTGGTTGTTTGTACTGATATTCAACAGTTTCTAAGAAATATTTAAATATACATTTGTGTGCATGTATACATTTATATATTTACATATATATTTGTTATATATAAATGTATTATATATTTGAAATATATATTTATACATATGTGTCATTCCAAATAATTCCAAAACCACTCCCCAATTTATACTTAGATTCAAAGACTGAAGACTGATTTAAAGCTCGGAAAAGATGCAAAGTTGGGACTGGCTTATATTCAAAACAGCCTGGCAATTACTCTTGCCAATATCCACTTAATATGGCTCTCTTTAGAGCTGCCAAGTGGTGGGAAAGGGTGGCAAGGGAAAAAAATTGGGGAAGAAATCTTGAGAAGACTCACAGAGGGCTGAGATGGTTGGACAGAAAATATGCTTCTCGTGGAAAAGCGCTCGGGGTGGCTTGGCTTGAAAGCAGATGCGGCACAAACCGTGTGCTAAGAGAGAAGGGAGGGGTCTATACAGACAGAGCCAAGACTGAACCCAGCGCGGGGCAGGGGGAGGGGGGCTTGGCACTGCAGTGGAATTTTTACAAGCCACTACAGCTTTCTCCTAGACTAAAAGAGAAAAAGCTGGAGCTCAGTGAGTGAAGCCTGTTAAACATCAAGGCAAGAAACTAGCTGGTCTCTTGCAAGGTAAGCTTTTTATGACCTCTGAAGAAAAGTCCAAGAACCCTACCTGGAGATTCACACTCCGGGAACTTGCAATCCAGTAATTGAAACCCAAGACGATAACACAGGCTAATAAAGCTGCTACCAGAAGAGGTGGTGACTTCATCCCCCGACGCCCATTGCCTAGACCCATCATCTCAAATCAGGTGCAGGAGCCTAAGGATTCAAAAATAAAGAAAGAAAAAAAATCTTTAGAAAAAATCTTTGTAAAAAATAAATCTTTATCATTATCATCAGGGAATTAAATTACACCCTAGGTACCACTAATATTTTAAATGTCACCCAGCGCTTACCCGAAGACTGCTCTACAATGTTTGTACAAGACAGAGAAGCTTTGCCTGCTCTATTTCCTCTTTTTGAAATTTGACATTTTCTCTGGGAATCACAAAGGATTTAAAAGGTTTGGGAAAGCAGGGAGGCAGACAGGGGCTGTAAACACAGCAAAAAGGCCGATATCACATCCAGAATCTAGCTATTCCAGCACATCAGTTACAGCCCTGGAAGGAAGAAAATTCTCACTATTCCCCAGTGAAACATTTATGATTTGGTTCTTTATAAGCACAGGACGGCGCACATTCACTAACAAGTCACACTAATTAATGATGCTGGTCTCAAACATTTCTCAAGGCAAAAGAAAAAACCACACTCTTCAAAGGCAACGTGAGAATTTCACTGTGTAAATCACCATTCTCTCCTGCTTAGACAAGGCTTTTCATCAGTCAAACTCAAAACAACTTTGTAAAGAACAAGTTTCTCAGCAACAGTCCTGTCATTCAGAAAGCATACTTGTGCAAGGGGAAGGTATGTGACTTAGCTGAGGTCATAGAAAAAGCGTTTTGCATGAGAAGCAGGGTGAGAATCAAGGCGTTCTGACTCTGATTATGCCCTTTCACCACTAGGCTACATTCAAGCCCTGCCAAGCTAAATGGAAGAGTTGACATTTATTACTCTCCCTGTAGAAGACTGCACTTGTGTGCTGTTATAGTATGGTGCGTGTTAATCTGAGTTTACAACAGACTCTGAGGGAGAATCAAATCATACTTCAATGGTCACCTGATTCCCCTTGAGAATATTTTTTCTTATGCTCCATATCTACATCCTTAACCTACTCTGCTTTTCTTTTGGGAATCATTTTCATAACCATGTCCCTTTCTTTCTCTCTTAGTCTCCTCTGGAAACTGAAAGTGTTTTCTGAAACTCTAATGCAAGCCTTTTCAAACAAAGAAAATGATCCTCACCTGCGTGACAAAAATAAAGCCCAGGTCTGAAGCAGATTTTTCTTCCACAGTGGCTACAGACGTCCCAATATTCCTGTAATCTGGCTTCACAGATCCAGCACTGGCCCCTGGGCCTCTGAGGACTTAGGGCTCAAAGAGTTTCCTATTTCGAGCTAGAAGAAGTCTTAGAGGTCTATCTTGTTCAGTTTTGTCAAACTCAAGTAGAAATGGGGGTCACTAAAGCAAACATAATGATTCCTATTAACATACTAAGAAAACCACATACAATATTATCTATGTCTTATTGCATTTTTGCATATTTTACCAGATATTTACCAATTATGTCTTAACCTGGCTTGGGCTACACTCAGGACTGTTGTGGGTCACTGTGTTTTGGGCATCTCTAGACAGCCTCTTCATTTTACAAATGAGGAACTGAGGCCTAGAGAGTTTGAGCAGCTTACCCAAGATCACACAGAGAAGAGAAGGAATGACAGAACTGGGATTCGAACCCGCATTCTAGGTCTTCACCCAGCATTCTTTTTTCTCCAAAACTCTTTTCTCTCTCTCTTTTCCACTTTCTTTTCTCTCTCCTCTTACTCATCTCTCTTTCTCTCCCAATCTTTGCTCTTACATTCAAAAACTCATGAGACAATCCACGTAGACACTCCTCTCCATGGCCACAGATGAGGAACCCTTTATCCTTTAGGAGACTGCCTTCCAGAGTGACTATTGCCAAAAATAAATGAAAATTTCAAAAAATCAAAACATGATAGCCAATATTTTGGTAGCGAGCATCTTGGCAATTTGGCTGGGGTTTGTCCTCAGAGGACAGTCCATACCTTACGGATTCCCAGCTCAACCTATCCCCAAACAAGCTGGCCATCTTTCTACCTAAATCTGCTCCTCCTTCTGACTTGACAATTTTTGCCTGATTTACCTGGGCTCCCATGTTAATAACTAATGTTATCTTCTCTATTCTTCCCCCTTCCTCATATTCAATTGGTTACCAAATCCTGTCTAGGACACCTTAATATCTCTTGCATCTGTTCCCTCTTTTATTTTTACTGCTACTATCCTAGCACAGTTCTCTTCATGGTGGAATATTTGAGTTGCTCAGCACGGTGAATAGAGCACCAGCCCTGGAGTCAGAAGGACCTTAGTTCAAATCTGACCTCAGACACTTTTAACACAAAAACTAGCTGTGTGGCCTTGGGCAAGTCACTTAACCCCAACTGCCCTCCAAAAAGCCAAAAAAAAAAAAAAAAGATTGAATTGCTGCAAGAGTGGCTTTAGAGATCTATCTTCCATCATACTGCAGGGAAGTCTGCTGTTGCATTATCTAGGCCCATAATTTGTTAATCTGGCTGCCACACTGGCCTACCTGCAATGGATGGTCCTTTGTAACTTCTCCAGCTTCCTCTTCAAGAGCTACAAGCAGACACAGCACCAAGCTCAACAACCTCAAGGCCCAAAACTCATTCTGTTACAAGCCTGCTGCCAACAGCAAGGGCACCATGGTGGTGCTGCAGCAGAGGCAAGTCAGAGAAGCTTGCCACCTCCTATGTGAGGACCATGATCAACAAACATATTCAGGCCACATTCAACAGTGTCTGGCACATCATTGGCAAGAACAAATACTGGAAAGACCTCCATGTGGCCACTCTCCACTAGGCCCTTTGGAGTCAGAAGCCAGAGGTGGTGAAGAAGAAGAGAACCAACCCACCCACCCAAGAGCACCAATGGTGACAGGTTTGCCTTTGGCTAATTAAGTCAAACCGGCCCCTCCCCCAAAAAAGAGATAAGGAACTGGGGCCCCATACAGGTTAAGTGGTTTCCCCTAGAGCACACAAATAATTAAGTTTCCCGGCCAGTTTTGTGACTTCAAATCCACAACTATTTTCACTATACCTACAATTAAGATAAGTCTTAGGGAGGTACCTATGGTTCTCTGAAGTTTAATGACTTGCCTGTGGACACGGCAGTTAGGAAGTATCAGTGAGCTCTACATACAGGTCCTTCCAGATTTCAAATCCTGTTCTTTTTCCACAGTGACATGCCGTATAATTTTAAAATAAAAAGTTAGCAAAAGATAAGCACGTGTTTCATCTATAATTTGACCCTGGTTGGATTCTAGTAGGATGTAAACTCCCTGGAGACTAGAACTACCTCATTTTAAAAATTTGTATCCCAGGTGTTTGGTACACAGCAAACACTTAATAAATGCTTATTGATGGACTAGATGAAAATGCTGCTCAACAAGGACATCCCAAATACGCCTGAGAATTTAAATAAGGAATCAGGGAGCCTACTGCCGTGAACCACACTTGATTGAAATTAAGGTAATCTATGGCCTTCCTGACATACAGCTGCTATCCCCATTAATAAATCTCAGAACAAGGTAACTGGCGGAGGGAGTTCTGGCCTTCTGGGCATTAAGCTGAAGCAGAGGCATTGGCAAAATGCAGGAAGAACATAGTACTCCTGGGGTCTGCACAAATTAGTCAGTGGAGAGTGGAAAAGACACTACTACACTATGGTCATGTGCAAATAACTCACTAGAATGGTAACTATCCTGAAGGAAGGGAAAGCATTCTGTCCACTCCGCTCTACTCCCTAAGTGCAGATGATCAAGGAGTTCCAGTCAGAACCCTGTGGGGGTCTGGTAGGGAAGGAAACCATATCCTGGAATGCAGCCATCCTTAGGGCTCTTTTTATTATTTCTACCTCTGATAATAAAGTTTACAGTGACAAAGTATCATTAAAAGCCGTACCGGGATGGCAGAGTAGAAGCAGGAAAACTCCATGAGCTCCCCCCATAACCACCTCAAATACCCATAAAATATGACTAAATAAAATTTAGAGCTACAAACCCCACAGTGACAGAGAAACAAGTCTCCCACTGCAGGTAGCCTGGCAGGTAGACAGAAAGGATCGAGTGCAGGGCGCTGGGAGCCCTGGCCAGCCTCACACGAGCCCATGGTTTTAGCCTCAGGGCAACCCAATCAGCAGCAGCTGGAGCAGACATCTTGGAGAATGGATCACCAACCACCTGCACATGGCTGCTTCAGAGCTCCTGGCCTGCAGATCGTAGAGGGACCAAGAGACCAGAGGGTAAATGCTCTTGTGTTAACCTGCTTGGATCTGGATCACTGTCTTAGATGGAGGTCCTGGGGTGTGTGACCAGTAAGCCAGAGTTTGTGGGAGCTGCAGAGAGGGCACCCAACTAATAGCTCCAGAAGCTACAAAAACCCCAGCAATCTGGGACAAAGCTCTCCTCTCTGGAAGCAGAGTGTGACAAGGAGCTCAAAAGTCAAGTAATTGAGTGGCAAAATGAGCAAGCTAAGGAAACAAAGAAAACACAGCAGTCAAACCTTAGGTTCCTTTTTGGGGGACAAAAAGGATCAAAACATGGAACAAAGTCAGAACTCCCGTACCAAAAGTTTCCAAGAAAAATATGAATTGGTTACAGGCCATGGAGGAGCTCAAGAAGGATTCTGAAAATCAAGTAAGAGAAGTGGAGAAAAATTGAGAAGAGAAATGAGAAGGATGAAGGAAACTCATGAAAAGAGAGTCAACAACTTGACTGAAGAAAATAATACCTTAAAAAATAGACTAACTCAAATGGTAAAAGAAGCCCCAAAAGCCAATGAGGAGAAGAATGCCTTAAAAAGCCAAATTTGCCTGATGGAAAAAGAATCTTAAAAGCTCACTGAAAAGAATAATTCCTTCAGAATTAGACTGGAGCAAATGGAAGCTAATGACTTTATGAGAAGTCAAGATACTATTAAACAGATCCAAACAAATGAAGAAATAGAAGGCAATGTGAAATATCTCATTGGAAAAACCACTGACCTGGAAAATAGAGCCAGGAGAGATAATTTAAAAATTATTGGACTACCTGAAAGCCATGATCAAAAAAGAACAAAAAATAATCCTTCAAGAAATTCTCAAGTAAAATTGCCCTGATGTTTTAGAACCAGAAGGCAAGATAGAAATTGAAAGAATTCACCAATCACCTCTTGAAAAAGATCCCAAAAAGAAAACTCTTGGGAATATTATAGCCAGATTCTGGAATTCCCAGATCAAGAAGAAAATATTACAAGCAGCCAAGAAGAAATAATTTGAATACTGTGGAAACACAATCAGGATAACATAGGATCTGGCAGCTTCTACATTGAAGGATTGAAGGACTTGGAATATGATAATCCAGAGATCAAAGGAGCTAGGATTAAAACCAAGAACCACCTACTCAGCAAAACTGAATATAATGTTTCAGGGGAAAATATGGTAATTCAGTGGAATAGAGGGCTTTCAAGCATTCTTGATGAAAAAACCAGAGTTGGATAGAAAATTTGACATTCAGATACAAGAAGCAAGAGAAGCATGAGAATAGGGAAAAGAAATCATAAGGAACTTATCAAAGTTGAACTATTTACATTTCTACATGGAAAAACGATCATTGTAACTTATGAAACTTTTCTCAGTATGAGGATAGTTGAAGGGAATATATATATATATATATATATATATATGTGTGTGTGTGTGTGTGTGTGTGTGTATATATATGTCTATATAGGATGGTATATGTGCATATGAATATATATGTAAGTGTGTGTATATATGTGTACAGGTATACATAGACAGAGGGCACAGGATCAACAATTGAACAGGAAGGGATGATATTTAAAAAAATAAAATTAAGAGGTGAGAGAGGAATATAATGAGAGGAGATAGGGAGAGACAGAATAGGGCAAATTATCTCATATAAAAGAGGCAAGCGAAAACTGTAACAATGGAGGGGAAGAATAAGAAGGCAAAAGGGAATGGGTCAACCTTACTCTTACTGAATTCAGCTTAAGGAGGGAATAACATACACACTAAATTGGGTATCTTATCCTACAGGAAAGTAGGGGGGAAGGGGACAAGCTGGGGGTTATGATAGAAGGGAGGGAATATGGTGGGGGGAGGGAAGTTAGAAGCACACACCTTTGAACAGGGACAGGGTCAAAGTAGAAAACAGAACAAGTAGGGGGCGTGACAGGATGGAGGGAAAGATAGTCAGCCTTTTACAATATATCCACTATGGAAAGGTTTTGCATAATTGCTTATCTTTCCATAAAGGTGGGTGACGAGGGGAAAAGGGAAAAACCTGGAATTCAAAGTTCTAAAATCAAATGTTCAAATAAAATTATTATTATTATTTTACATGCAACTGGGAAGTAAGATATACAGGCACTGGGGTATGGAGTTCCATCCTGCCCTACTGGAAAGTCAGAGGGGGGATGGGGAAGGATATAGGAGAGAGGAGATTGGGGGAGGGGGTATTCAGTAGGATCGCTGTTTTGGGGTGGTAGGTAGGGGATAGATGGGGAGAAAATTTGTAACTCAAAATCTTGTGGAAATGAATGTTGTAAACTAAAAATAAACATAAAATTTAATTTAAAAAAAAGAAGGGGGAAAAAAGCCATCCTCTTCATTAGTAGAAGTAGCACTATAATAACAAGGTTGAAATGTATGAAAATAAATGCCATTCTAACTGAATCACCTCCTCTCCGCTCCAAAAAATAAAAATAAATTACTAGGTCCAGAGCTCTTGTATAATTCCAACTATCATTTGTGAAGCCTAATTGAAGTTTCTTGGAAATCATGACTAAAAAAGAATGATTCTTTTTTAGAAATTCAATTATCAGAGCAGAACATATGCTAAAAGAGGGTAATACTAAAAGATATTTTAGTGAAATGGCACTTATCAAGTACTTTGAACACATCGATCAATCAACAAATATTATCAAGCACTGTGTGCCAAGTATGTCCCAGGAGCTAGGGATACAAAGACATAAATGAATCAATTCTGGCACTCAAGGAGCTTATATTCTATCAGTGAAGAGGGGGAGCATGTGTGTGCACATATATGTATATATACATTCATATACAGCCATATGTATATATACACAAGTGATACATACAAAAGAGACACAAGGTAACCTTGAATGGGAAAGTCCTAGAAGCTAAGGGGAGCAGAAGGAAAGGACTCCTGCAGAAAGTAGTACTTGGCTGAACCTTTTTTCAGTTTTGTTCATTTCTTCTCTGATTATCTCTTCTGATATTTAATGGGTGTGTATGGGTGTGTATGTGTAAATTTGTTCAGTCACGTGCCCAATTTGTTAATCTGTTCTCTTTTTTCAATGACAAAAACATTTAAAGACATAAATTTTCCCCTCAGGACTGCTTTAGCTGTCCCAAAAATCTGTGTTACTTTATTGTTGTCATTATATTTTATGAAATTATTGCTTCCATGATTTGTTCTTTGACCCACCCATTCTTTCAGACTATGTTACACAGTCAACAATTTTTAACCATTTCTTCAACAGCCCTTTATTGAAAAAAATTTTATTGCACCATGGACCATAAAAGATTTGTTTAATATTTCTGCTTTTCTGCATTTGTTTATGAAGTTTTGTGCCTTAATACAGGGTCAATTTTTGTGAAGACACTATGCACAGCTAAGTGAAATTCCCATTCAATAATCTCTAGTGGTCTAGCATAGCTAACTTTTCTAAAATTTTATTCAAGTCTTAACTTTTTAAATGCTCTCCTGCTCCGAATTCTACAAGTTCTTTGACCTGGACTTGGGTATAAGCAACATATCTGGGGGCTTGCCCCTGTTTGGAATTCCAGTGAACTGTTGCTTGACTGAGCCACAGTCAGCTGGAAAGCTCTGCAGTGTAAGAGTTAAAGGATTTCAAGCTCCTTTCTGTCATGTAACTCCTGCCCTGGCTATTCCACTGTCGTCTTCAGACTGAGCTGGCAGTCGGTACTGAGACCCGCACCACACAGCTCCCACTAGCTTCGGAATGTGCTTCTGGCTCGTAATGGGGCCTCACCTGGACCACCCCTAGGGAGAGGCCCCCTCAGTCCCACAATGGATCTGTGAGCTGTGGCTGCGAGTGATGGAGTTGCCATCCGGCACCTCATCCTTAAGTCTGCACAGACCTAGGCTGGGACACCTTCTTGCCCTGGTATACAACTTCATCCTTTCAGTCCTATACCAGAATACTCTACCCAGTGGCTCTGGCTAGCCCTGGTCTCCAATGTCCATAAACTTCTCTGTCTCCTTATGCTGACCTAGGCTGGAAAAATGACTTTATTTTTTAAATTTCCTGATCAAGACTCACTCTGGTGCATTTTCTAGATCTTTGTGGAGGAGATATAGGGAAGAGCTCTAATGTACTTCTTCCTACTTTGCACGTCTTGGCTGGTCTACTCATTTAAGCTGAATCTTGAAGAAAGCCATGGATTCCAAAATTTGGAGGTGAGGAGGGAAAGCATTCCAGATATGAGAAACATCCTGTGCAAAGATGTTGAGACTCAGACGAATGTTGTCTTATGCACAAGGAACAGCAAGTTAAGTCATGTGTGAAGAGTTAATATGTAAGGAGAATGAAGAGGTAGGTAATAAGGGGCCAAGCTTTGAAAAAAACAAGAGTTTGATGCTAGAGGTAACAGGAAGTCATGGAAGTTTACTGAATAGGGGGATGACAAGGTCAGATATGTCGGGGCCAGACAGACAGATGGCTACTAGATGTCATATTCCAACAGAGTGCTGGGAATGGAGTCAGGAAGATCTGAGTTCAAAACCAGCTTTAAACACTTACTGTGTGACACTTAACCTATTTGCCCGGTTTTCTCAACTAAAAAATGGGGACAATAATGGCACCTACCTCACAGGACTGTTGTGAAGATCAAATGAGATATTTGTAAAGCATTTAGCATGGTGCCTGGTAAAAAGCAGGCACTACAGAAATGCTGGTTATTGTTATTATTACTATTATTATTATTAGACTCTGAAGATAACAGTCATTATTTTACTATCTCTTTCTTTTAAAAAATGGTCTTATAAAATTTACAACCACAACAGTATTCACTGACAACTCTTATTCTAAAAAGCATTTATTAAATGATGACTAAATGTATTATATTACGCTATTCCTGAGACAGAAATCAACACAATCTCATTCTTAAGTAATTTACAAGCTAACAGAGAAGAAATATATACACAAATTCAAACATTAAAACAAGTGAGTTAAGTGCACAAGTGTACTGGTAAAGGGAATTTGAAGGTCTAAGGGAATTTGAAGACCTTGAATGTAATCACACAGAGCCTGTGGTGGAAGGAGTTTGCTGAAGGGTGGAGCAGAGCCCACAGGAAACTGGGAGTCAGAGCAGCTAGAGGGTGGGAGAAAGAAGACACACCCAGGGAGACAGCTAAGACTTGTGAGTGTTGGTTTGTGGGAAGGCTAAAGGATGGTGTGGCTTCATGCTGTGCTATGGTGTATTAACTTCTATATTGTTATGATGGATTCGGTATCCTGGTGTTGGGATTTGGTTTTCTGGTATCAGAATAAATGTTTTGTTTCTGTATTATATATTATGCTGGCATATTTACAGTCTCCATGGGCTCTGTGAATATTGCATTGGCACATTTATCTGTATGGTACTATGCTATTCCTGAGAGAGACAGAAATTAACATAATCTCATTCTCAAATAACTTACAAGCTAACAGAGAATAAAGATTTACACAAATTCAAACATTAAAACAAGTGAGGTAAGTGCACAGGAGAAGACCAAGCAATGTGTTATGGGAAATCTGAGGAAGAAGCTCACTTTCATAGGAGAATTCAGGGAAGTAGCTCCAAAGGTGGACCTCACAAGACGGATTGGCTTCAAGAACTGGAAGGGTAAGAGGACAGGAGACAGTAGGAGAAAAGGCACAGAGACGGGAGAGAGTAAGACAAGAACAGGGGTGAAAAGTGGTCTAGTTTGATTAAAGCAGGGAATATATTGCTAGTATCAATAATTCTGATGATAAATATTACTCATGCACAAAGTTATCAAGGAGAAAGCTGTAAATAGTACATGTCAGAAGACTTACTAGTATCCTAAAAGCAAATCTCAAGAGGAAGAACATATACAAAACAACTAATTCCTATGGGATACAAATCTTAATAAACATTTAAAAAATTATAAAATGGATACTAACAGATTTAAACAGAAACTAAAAAATTCATACAATATTAACAAAACATAGGGTCCACCACCCTAAAGCAGCTACAGAAAGATTAATGTTTCTGCATTAAAAAGAAAAAGAATCAATATATGTTCTCAGAGCATTTGATTTTTTTTTTCAAACTGTATCCAGCTTTATTAAAGATACTTTTCATAAACAATCATGGTAATTCAGGCAGAACATGGGCTACGATCAGCAACAACAACTTTCAAACTCCCCTCCTCCATGGACTACCAAAAACATAAAGTCACTATAAAACCCAACGAAGAGTCTTTATTTTATACTTTAAACAGGGAAAGTTTAGAGTGAGGGTGGACACTTTCACATTGTGTATGTTATTTAACAACTTTTCATGAGCCTACCCTGACTTTGAGGAAATGAAATGAAAACTGCAGAATTCTTAATTGGAAAAGATCTCCAATATGAAAGGAACTTCTGCTCTTTTGGGGAGGCCTCTTCAGGGCCATAATTCAAGTCCAGATCACCCACCTGAAAGACTGGTATCCAACACAATTGATTTGGGGGTAGGAGAAAGGAGGGAAATAGGGCCAGGTCCTGATAGGCCCCTGGGTTTGGAGGAGTCAAGTTGATGCTTATGGCAGACAGGGAAGAAGTACAAATTTTTGAAGTTATCCACTCCTACCCCCACCAGACAGGCTGAGGGTATCAGTGTTCATATCCATGTATCTGGGGTATGTGTGGTTGTGTGGTGTTGTGTGTGTGTGTGTGTGTGTGTGTTTGTGAACCTCTTCTTGGTATTCAAGAGAAGTCCATCCATTTCAACCCAGCTTCTGAGACATCCTATCTGTAACATCTGCCCCATCCCCCCAAAACAACAACAAAGCGTTCTGTGCTAACAACATAGCTTAAAAAAAAAAAAAGTAAAACAAAATTCTGCATTTTTATAAAACTTGATAAAAAATAGTATTTCAAACTGTACAGTCACCAGAAGTACACACTTATCAAAAATTCACACAATTCACTTGGCATCTCCTGCACCTTCAGCTTTCTGTGCCTGATCTGTTTTGGCATCTCCATTCTCTGCAGGGTTGTTCCCATCCTTACCGGAGTCAGCCTTTCCCTTTTTCCCTTTGGGTAACTTCTCTCCCTTCTTTGCAGGTGCCTTTTTGGGTTTGGGTTCTGGCTTCGGAGGAGCAGGTTTAGCAGATAACCGCGCCGATCTCCTCTGGGGTTCGTCCTTCACCTTGGTCTTGTCTCCCTTCGCATCGCCTTCTGCCTTTCTCTTGGGCATGGTGGTGACGGTGGAGGGGCAGGAGCAATGACAGCAGCGGAGTCTGGGCGAGGGTGGCAGCGGCTGGTTGGGGGTCACTCCTGTCTCCTCTTCCTTACACTGCTTCTCATTTGATTTTTTTAAAAAGTTAAAACTTATAGGACTACATTTGGAGCAATTATGCATCACCAAAAAATAGTAAAGAGGCAAAGAGAGAGAAGCCACTGGATTTGTCATATTTAAATCAGATAGAGCCCATGAAACAGCTAAGATCCACCAATGAAAGCCAAAAGTCCTTTCTGCAGCACATCCACATGAACTCAAACAAGAATGTAGAGACAAAGAAGCAATTGAACAAAGGGACTCCTCATGCACAGATCTATTTATAAAAACAGGAGTTTGTGAGAAGAATTCAGGACTACATGTTGATCAATGCTAATTATGGAAGGAAACAGTAGAAACTATGTGATACCTCACTGAACATCTACCAAAAAGAAAAGACCCTGTGGCTTGAATCATTCGTAAGAGCTGGAATTCTAAACCTTTTCTGCGTCATGGATCCCCCTAGTATAGTGAAACTTATAGAGCCCTTTCTCCAAATGATGTTTTTAAATGCACAAAATACAGAGTAGTAAAGAGGAAACCAATTACCAAAATACAATTATCAAAAAAAAATATTTTGCTTTTTTTTGGAGGGGGGGGAAGGCAGGGCAATTGGGGTTAAGTGACTTGCTCGAGGTTACACGGCTAGTCATTATTTATGTGTGGGTGCTCATTTTCTGAGGCCAGATTTGATCTCGGGTCATCCCAACTCCGAGGCCGGCGCTCTTACTCACTGCGCCACCTAGCCACCCCTTTTAGGGCAATTGGGGTTAAGTAACTTGCCCAAGGTCACACGGCTAGGTTTTTGTTTGTGTGGGTTAAGTGTCTGAGGCTGGTTCTGAACTCAGGTCCTTCTGACTCCAGGGCCGGCACTCTACTCACTGCGCCACCTAGCCGCCCCACTAATTTATTTCTTATAGGGTTACTGCTACTGCCAAAGTTTCCCAAATATGAAAGGGATACATGACAGATGAAAATACAATCTCCTTGGCTAAGAAGAATTTAGATAATTAAAAAGTTACAAAGCTTTTGGTCCTGCTTAGTACTTTTCATTCTGGTTGTATGAACATCCCCCACTTCCTCAGAGTCAGCTAGCCCCCAAATTAGCAGCTCCATCTTGTCTAAACATTCCAAGGGAGGAATGCATTCCAATAAACTACAAAGGGCTCTAGGGTACTTCAGCTTCTTTCAGGCCCCTCTCATCCTCTGGGTCTGCCACATAAATGCACAGGCAAGGAAAGGCAATCATCAGCACGCATTTATTAAGCAACAACTATGAGGCAGGTATTGTATAAATACAAAAGGAAGACAAAGAAAAGACGAAGAAGAAGTGTATATGTGTGTATGTATATATGAATGTGTGTATGTGTCTGCATAAACATGTATGTATATAACATACATATTTACACACACACACTGCCTACATGTCAGGCGCTAAACTAAGGGCTTTATTTTTATCTCGTCTGATCTTCACATTGAGTATGCTGAAGTTGGTTAAGATACAGCTTTACCTTCTTGTTTTCTCTTCATCAAAGGCATTATCTTGTGTTTCTTGAGCTTTCTGTAGAATTTATCCTCATCCTTATGTTGTATCCCAATGGAGTCAATGGGGGTCTGAACAAAAAGCATTTTGCAAATGCACTGAAAGAGAATGCCAGTGAGATGCTATTATTTTGATTCCCATTTTATATATGAGGATCATAGAGAAAGACTGTATGATATACATAAAGAATAAATCCACAGTAGTAGAGGGCATGCACAGCTAGAGGAATTAGAAAAAGAGGAAAAGCTTCTAGAAAAAGCCAACACTTGAGCTGGGACTTGAAAGGAACCACAGGTTCTGAGGAACAGAAACTGATGAGGGAGAGTCCACATTCCAGGAAGCTGAGACAGCCCAGCTCCCTCTGACTGGAAGACGGAAGGAGTCCATGAGGCGCCTAGTGCAGAGTCAACTAGAACACAGGACAGAAGCAGATACATGTCCAACAAAAGAGTCTACTAAAGGCAATTGGGGAAGAGTGGACACTTCTTGAGCAAGGGAGGAACGTGGTCACGTCCATCCTTTAATAATTTGGCAAGCAGGTTGCATGAGAATTTTGAATGAGAATGGGAAATGAGTGAGAATGGGAAAGACTGGAATCTAATTAAGAGGCTAACACAAGAGTCCTGGTGAGAGGGGACAAGGATTTGACTTGGGGCACTTGTGGTATGAATAAGAAGGGGTGGGAAGTGAGATGTAGAGGAGGCAGAAATTTCTCAAGCTCTGTCTTTTTTCCTCTACCCTATGATATTTTTCTTCATTATGCTCTGTATTCATTTTCTAACACCTTAGACCTTAGATCCTAGATTTAGTTCACTGTTCTTCTGCCCAGGCCCCTGGATCTCACATCTTCATGAATTTCTGACTTTGACTTCAGAATGGTTTACCCATTACTGACCTTTATCTCAGCTTGAACTATATCCCTCCCATAGCCCCAAGACTGCCAATCCCCATATTCCCATGACTCCATGTCTACTGTCTTCCTGTTTTCTGCAAATCTAAGAATCATGCTGCTTATATTTTTATCTGATGAAAATGCTGAGATTTAAAACTGGGACTGCATCCTAGGAACTATTTCAACCAATTTACTAGTCAACTAGTCAACCAATTTACCCAGCCACAAATGAACTTATAATCTACTCCACATCTCTCCATCTCATCCAAATGTGTCACTGAAATCCCAGTAAACTCAGGGCAAAGTTCTTTCAAAAGTTTCTAGCCATATGATCAGAAATTCAAGGGTTCAGACTAAATGAACCTTTTCATAACATGATAAAATAAAGCTTGCTATTCAAAAACAGAGATTTTTAGCAAAACTATAAAAGCAGTCAAAACCAAATTTAAAATACTTTATTTATACAAACACAGTTATAATCTTTGTACCAGTCACTGGGTATTCTTTATTACGACAATGAAAATAGAGGCACTTAGCAAACAAATAATCTCCAGTTCTGGTGGGTATATTCAGTTTCACCACATCTAAATTCAGAACAGTGATAGTGGTTCTTCTTAGCTTGGTCACATAGCCAGAAATATCTAGTGACTAGGCCATACTGGGCTGTTGTTAGGCAAGCTGCTAAGTGGGCAATCTCTCTCTCTCTTCTTTTTTTTTTTTTTGGCTAAAATGTCTCATGTGGGTCACACTCCGGGATAAAACAGGTCTCAGGTAGTCTAGAGATCACCTTAGAGATATAATTGGGAAACATTCTTATCTGCCAGTCTAATGACCCTATCAAAAAGGAAATTAGGTTACTCTAGTATGAACTATTCTCTGTTCCTTTCCTGGTTTTACTGATGTTCTTTTGCCTTTTTAAAAAATTCAGTATCACTTCCCAATGATTCCTTTCCTCCCTCCCCATAATGCCTTCCCTTGTAACTAATTAAGTACATTCAAGCAGAACAAACCAGCACTAGGCCACATTCCACAGCTACAACCCCCCATCACTCTGACAAAAGGTAAAAGATTTGCTTTACCAATAGTTATTTGTGGTCATGAATGGCCACTGCACTGAACAGAGTTCCAAAATGTGACGTGTTCTTGGTGAAAATGACCACTGTTTCTTTTTCTAAAGGCTCAAAAATCACCCTCTTAATATGTACATTTTTTCTATGAATTTGTTAAGATACCCAGCTTACAGTTTCAAGGCTCTATCTTTTTCCCCTTAAAAAAAAAAGGCACATTTGCCCATCTCTCTCTTTTCTTTCTCCCATTCTATACAATTTTTCAGACCAGTAATTACACTTAAAAAGTTTTTTCATTTCTCTGAAAGGTAGCTCTTCCAGGCTTACTGACTTGAAATCACAGAATAGAGTGAAAGCCTTTATAACTCTAATACACTATGGTACTGTAAATACAGTCACCTCAGACCTTTGAGAAAAAAAAAAAAGATTAGTGTTGGTTGTTGATTTGTTACAAGTAAGGGTTTGGTGGGTTGGGATAGAGCTAGGGGAAATGACTGTGGTATCAAACAAAAGGCAATAATAAAACCATTTTAATACATTTTTAATTTACTATAGGAAAAAGCTTATGAGAGAGACCATACATTTTGTTAGGTCTAATTTATGGTTTTTGTTATTTTTTTAACCTTTAAACCTTTTGACCTAAAACTTACCACAAAAATCCGTAACTTTTTCTGATAATTTCTCAGGTCCTAATTTATTTATTCCTAGATAGAGACTGATGCAAAGATAAAAGGTAAACATAAGACAAAATTTTGTCACAAGGTAAAAAAGAAATTTACACACAAAACACTACAATATTTGAGAACTTATATTTGAATAACAAACAATGCCTAACTTTGTAGTCCCAAATGAATACATGAAAGGTTCTCACTAACTTCAACACCTGCCATCCATACACTGCAAAGATTCCATGGAGCCAGTCAGTGGAATTGTTACTTATTGTAACAAAATATTAATTGTTACTTAGGCAACTCAACAAAGTTTCCATATTCCCATTCTTTATCTTGTGTCTTGCCCACCTCCCTAATAGACAGCTCAAGCTAGATGTCCCGTAGACATCTTAAATAAAATATACCTAAAATTGAACACATCTTTCCCCAAAGTCTTCTCTCCTTCTAACTTCCCTTATCACTGTAGAGGGTACCACCATTATCCCCGTCACCCAATCTCACCACTTAGGTGTCAGCCTGGACTCCCCCATATCCAATCTGTTGCCAAGGCTTCTTGATTTCACTTGTGGAGCACCCTCTTCAACACGCCCCCCCCCCCTTTTCTCCCGTAGTGGCAACCACACTGGCATACCCAGGATGATAGCTAGCACAGGTGCTTAGATCTGCTTTACAGAAAGATAGCTATTTAAGGAGTCAACAATGTTTTTAATTATATTCAGTAGTTCAGGGAAAAAGTCAGCACCTGGAACTCCAGAGAAAATATAAGCAGAGAAATAAAGACCAACAGACAGGGCTCTGACTGCCTGAATCAAAGCAATACTGCTATATACTTTACATACATCCCTGGAGCCAAAGAGCCTTTACATCCAAGCAGTCAGGGAGCTCTGAACATATAGCCACTCAGAATCTCAACCAGGAAGCACAAGATCCTTGTCGTAAGGGAGCCCCCAAAGCAAATTACCAACTCAAAGTATATATACACTTCTCAGAGCCAGAGGGCATCACAACCACTGACTGAACACCAAATTAGAAATTAACAAAAGGTGTGAAAGTCTTCCAACTAGCAAGCCTCCCCCTAAGTAAGCTTCCCTTAATGGGCTCCACATGAGGCATATTAAATTAAATTAAATTTTTAAAAAGATCCTAAATCCCATTAACATTGCATCTCCTCTTAACAGTCATCACTGGTGCAGACTCCTCATCACTCCATACCTGGACTACTAGAATAGCCTGCTGGTGGGTCTGCTCGTCTCAAGGCTCTCCCCACTCCAATCCAAGCTCATCAAGCCACTAAAGTCATCTTCCTAAAAAATAGGTCTGATCATGTCACTCCCTCATTCAATAAACTCCACTGGCTTCCTATTGCCTCCAGGATCAAATACAAAATGCTGTTTGCCTTTCAAATTCCTTCCTAACCTAGACACTGGTCTCCTGGTGGTTCTATAAAGATGAAGATCCATCTCTCAACCTTAGGCATTTTCTCTGGCTGTCCCCCAGGCCTGGAATGCTCACCTACTATTGTTGTCCCTGGCTTTCTTTAAGTCCCAACTAAAACCCTACCTTCTACAGGAAGCTTTCCCCAAAACTTTTTAGTTCTAGTACCTTCCCTGTGTTAGGATTATTTCCTATATATATTTGTTTGTATATTATCTCCCCTATTAGACTATGAACTCCATGAAGGAAAAGTCTGTCTTTAGCCTCTTTTGTATCCTGAATGTTCAGCACAGGACCTGGTACATAGTAGGAACTTGATAAATTTTAACAATTATCTTTATCCCATCCAACTCCTATACCCTCCCTATCTATCCTCAGACACTCCCACTACCCTGGTAAGGATCCTCATCACTGCACACCTGTACTATTTCTACAATCTGCTGCTGGTGGGTCTGCCTGTCTTAAATCTCCCCCCACTCATTTGTCTAACTGCTCTTAAAATGTAGGTCCAACCATGTCACCCTCTATTCATTAAACTCCAGATATTTCCTATTACCTCTAGGATAAAATATAAAATCCCCTATTTAGCTTTTAAATTGGCCCTCCCTGGGTGCCTAGGTGGCGCAGTGAATACAGCACCAGCCCTGGAGTCAGGAGGACCTGAGTTCAAATCCGGCCTCGGACATTTAACACCAAAACTAGCCGTGTGACCCTGGGCGAGTCACTTAACCCCAATTGCCCTCCAAAAAAGCAAAAAAATAAAAATTTAAAAAAAGAATGACAGAAACCTCTAAATAAATAAATAAATTGGCCCCTCCCTAATTTTCCAGCCTTTTAGCATCTTATTCCCCTCCAAAGCTCTAAACAATCCATTAACAACATCCTTCTTTACTGCTTCTCACACATTGAGACTCCATGCATTTTCATTGGCTGTCCTCTATGCCTAGAATTCCCTCCCTTCCCTCCCTTCCCTCCTAGATACTCTGATTTACTTTAAGTCACAGTTAAAATCCCACCTGCTACATACCAGGCACTTAATAAATACTGGTTGACTTGATTTGACCACAGAAATATCATTCAACTCTCAGTGCCCCCAGGCAGCTCTCAGACTATTAATTACAAATGGATTATCTTAGCCACTTTCAGGGAGGGAATTTCCCGATCAATTTTCTAAACTGAAGAAATTACAAATCCTGAACACCCAAACCCTATGAGCACCTTTCCTATGTACAAACTGAACGTTTTATACCCGCTACAAATCTAGCACATGTTCCTTAAGTAAACATAATATGCCTAGTTTGGGCCAAAAGAACAATAAATTACTGTTTTAACTGTATACAGTTGTGTGTATGCCACTCTTGAGATTCATCTAAAACCATTTTAGGTTAAGACTAGCATATCATACACAATAGACACCCCATCAGATAAAACAGAACTGACCAGAATTGTAGCCATGGTATGGTTTGAACTTCCAAAACAACAAGCAACAGATTGGAATCGAATTTTTTTTTAAATAGATGATATAAAAGAAGTGTTAACTAACAAAATAATGCTCACAAAACAAATAATAATTTGCTTAAATAATTGCTTGACAAAACAATAATAGGGCCCTACGAAGAATAAATGCTCCACCCAGAGAATATGCAGAGAAATTCTGAATACACAGGAAAGGGTTTGGAAAATCTCTACTAATTGGGGGCCTCAGTAAAACCAACACTATATGCATTCACCTATTTTTCTTCCTTGAACATTCTTGGAATTCTCAAAATTCCCTACCCAATTTTGAGAGAAAAAATATTTTCTTTTTTTTATTAAATTTTATGTTTATTTTTAGTTTTCAACATTTATTTCCACAAGATTTTGCATTACAAATTTTCTCCCCATCTTTCCCCTCCCCACCACCCCAAAATAACTATCCCACTGAATACCCCCCTACCCCAATCTGCTCTCTCCTATATCCTCCCCCACTCCCCCTCTGACTTTCCAGTAGGGCAAGATGGCTCTCCATACACCTGTATATCTTATTTCCCAGTTGCATGTAAATAATAATAATAATTTTTGAAAAAAAATTCTTTAAAAAAAACCCACACTGCTTATTGAGTGAATATGCTATAATTAAGAGAAATTAGTTCCTTGTGGCATAGATAAAGCATCTTGATTACAAAAAGGACTCCCAGCTGGGAATTCCCTCCTTTAGCTAAATAGTTAAGTCCAAGGGAGTTAATTCTCTTAAGTACAGAAAGGTTAAGTGACTTGCCCAGGGCTACTCAAATGGATGGTTCCTTCCAATCACGCAAATCACAAGTCAGAGATACCTATTCTGGGGCAACTCAAGTCTAAGTTCTCCCATCACTTCATCAGAGTCTGCTCAATGTGCTGGACTTCTTCCTCCCTTGCTCCAGACATCATAAAGATACCTGTAAAGCATTCTGACTGGCCCCTAATCAGTCCTTGCCCTCCCACAGATTGGTATAATTCAGATCAAGGTCACACTGCTGCTAATTGTCAGAGAATGGATCTGAACTCAAGCTTTCCAGATTCCAATTCCAACTGCCCTATTCCATTATACTACAACTGCCTCCACGTTGTGGGGGTGGGATACATCTCTTCATAAATGTCAAAAAAAAAAAAAGCAGTAAAACCTGCTCAACATTTTTAAAGTTCCAAAATGAGCAATGTGCATATATATCACACTCAGCAGCCACAGTACAATTAAAGGTCAAGGGGCAGCTAGGAGGTGCAGTGAATAGAGCACTGGCCCTGGAGTCAGGAGGACCTGAGTTCGGATCCCACCTCAGACACTTAAAACACACAGACAAAAACCTAGCCGTGTGACCTTGGGCAAGTTACTTAACCCCAATTGCCCACCAAAAAGCAAAATAAATAAATAATCTTTTCCTTGTAACAAATATATATAATGCATTCATTCATTGATCATGTCTGAAAAAGTGTCTCATTCTGCATTTCTATTCCATTATCTCTCTGCCAAGAGGTGAGAAACGTGATTCATTGTCAGTCTTCGAGCATCAATGAGTCACTTCATTGACCAGTCTTTCAAAGTTGCTTTCCTTTATACTACTGAAATCACTGTACAAATTAGTTTCCTGATTCCACTCACTTCACTTTGCATTAATTCATAGGAGTTTTTGAAGCTGAAGCTGAATTCCTCTTAATTCATTCTTTTTCTCATTTCTTATGGTGCAATAATATTCCATTATTGTCATATATCAAATTTAGTCCTTCCATTGATCTGTATGCACTTTGTTTTTAGTTCTTTGCCTCTTTGCAAAATGATATGAATTATTTTTGTACACATGGCTCCTTTTTCTCTCTCCTTGACTACTTTGAGATACATGCTTAGTACTTAGAACACTAGATCAAAGGGTACACAGTTTAGTGATTGGGGTGGGGGGCGGAGAGGTGGTAATAGTTCCAGAATGGTTGGACTGATTCACAATTTCTCCAGTGGCACATTAGTGTGCTTGTTCTTCCACTACTCTAACAATCATTTTCCTGTTTTGTAATTTTTGCCTATTAGGTGGTAAGAAATGGAACTTTGGAGTTACCTTAATTTATATTTCTACATTTCAATTTTTTTCAAATTCATTAGTGATCTGAAACATATTTTCATATTGCTGATAGCTTAATTCCCTTGAGAATTTCCGATTCATACCCTTTGACCATTTATGAATTCGGGAATGGCTCTTGTTCTTACATATTTTTATCAATTCCCTACATATCTTGAATCTATAACCATTTATCCCTTATTTGGTCAAAAACATTTTCCCATTCATAGCTGTGAAAGGTGTCTCCTTTCTTTAATTTGTTTGTGATATGGCCTTTTTATATTTAAGTCATGTATTCATTATATATAGCATGCTTTCTGTTGTACATGTATGAAATGTTGGGCTATTCTAAACCAAGCTTCTGTTATATCACTTCCCAGTTTTGTCTAATAGTGACTCCTTACTCCAATACAATCATTAGAATGTAATTCTTTAGGGGCAGCTAGGTGGCACAGTGAATACAGCACTGGCCCTAAAGTCAGGAGGAGCTGAGTTCAAATCCGGCCTCAGACACTTGACTCAAAAACTAGCCTGTGACCTTGGACAAGTCACATAACCCCAATTGCCCTACCTTCCCCCCTCCAAAAATAAAAAAAGGAAATAAAAAAAAAGAATGTAACTCTTTGAAAGTACTTAAATATACTTTGTCTCATCCAAAATATCTTTATAAACCACTACATTTTTTCCAGTCAATAAACAATCATTTATTAAATGTCTACTCTATGCCAGGCATAGTGCTGGGTGCTAGGGATACAAAGACAGTTTTTTCCCTCAAGACAGACTGATCTTTGGCCCCAACATAGGGCCCCTGTAACTTATCCTGGAAGGCACCTGAGGGCCTTTTCCTTGCGACGTCAAGTCTGCGAGTCCTTCTGTTACATGACTTAGTCTATGAGCATTTGCAGAAAGAAGGAAATAAAGGGTCTTAATATCTCAGAAAAAGGAAGAGAATGGTCCATCCAGTAAGGGTATATATATCTCATCTTATGCATTCATTGTTGTACCTTCTTATGGCATCATGTTGACAGCATACTTTTTTTCAACTTTTATTGATTTTTTTTACATTACTCATATTTCTCAATTTTTCCCCAATCAAGCTTTTTTCCTCCTCTCATTTTCACTCACACACCAAAAAAATAAAGGAAGAAAGAAAGAAAGGAAAGGAGGGAGAGGGAGAGAAATAAAACCCTTATAACAAGGAAGCAGTCAAGCAAAGCAAATTCTCATACTGGTCACATCCAAACCACAGGCGCGCGCGTGCGTGTGTGCGTGTGTGCGTGTGTGTGTGTGTGTGTGTGTGTGTGTGTGTGTGTGTGTAAAAACCTTCTCAACCTTGTTTCACTGTTTTAATCTTTGTATTTGTTATCTCTAGCACAGTGCCTAATACATGGCAAGCATTTAATAAATACTTGTTTATATTTTGATTATAGAATTATGCTACTGTGTTCAGTTGCTTCTAGATGGTTATTTGTCAAATCTGTTTAATCTTTATTTTGCTTTTTATCATTTATCATAAATTGCAATTTATATCGCTTTTGCCTATTCTATGTTGTACATTCTAAAAAAACCACACACACTCAGGCAAACAGTTCAAAGACTTAGATCACCCTCATTGGACAACAAACAACCATTGCAGAAATAATCCTGCCTCACCAGAGAGCCATGGGAATAAAGAAAGCTAAAATGTTAGGCAACTTTAAGTCTTCAGAGAATGAATAAGCTCCCAACAAAACTGAGTCATTTCTGACAGCAATGAAACCCTACCTATTTAAAAAGGGAGTGACAAAGAGAAATGGATGCCAACTTTTTAAAAAGGATTTGAATGCTCCCTATTTAAATGTGTCCTATCCCAAATATTTATAAACTACTGAATTTAAATGGTCTACTCTGTGAGGATTTGTATAACTCCTCTTCTTCATGAGCTGTTTTATATCTCTCTGGCACAGTGCCCAGCACATACATATAGTCTCCAATACTTCAAGGCCTCGTGTTTTTTATTGGTGCAGATATTTCCTTCACACCTCAGTAAAGACATTTCTTGACTTGGTACGACTGCAAAAATTCATTCCCTAATGGTCAGACTTCTGGTGACGAGCCTTTCCAAACTTATCTAGGCTGGTCCTGGGATTATACCTATACAACTTTAAAAAAAAAAAAAAACATTTTTATTTAAAGTTTTGAGTTCCATATTCTATCCCTCCCTCTCCTCACCCCATCCTCAGATGGTAAACAATCAGATATGGGTTATGCAAGTGCAATTAGGTAAAACATTCCATATTGGTCATGCTGTCCAAAAAGATTCAAATAAAAGGGAAAAATGAGGACAGAGAGAGGAGAAAATAATATGCTTCAGTCTGTATTCAAACAATATCACTTCTTTCCCTAGAAGCAGATAGTATGCTTCATCATTAGTCCTTTGGCATTGTCTTGGATCATTGTATTGCTAATAATAGCTAAGTTATTCAGTTTTTCATAGAAAAATATTGCTGTTACCGTGTATAATGTTCCCCTGGTTCTGTTCACTTCACTATGCATCAGTTAACAGAAATCTTTCTAGGTTTTTCTGAAATCATTCTGCTTGCCATTTCTTATAGCACAATAATATTTCATTACAATCATAAACCACAGCTTATTTAGCCATTCCCCAACTGATGGGCATTCCTTTGATTTCCTATTCTTTGCCACCACAAAAAGAGCTGCTAGGAATATTTTTGTACAAATAGGTCTGTTTCCCTTTTTTTGGAAGTTTCTGGGATATAGACCTAGCAGTGAATACCTATATATTTTAATTCTAGTCCAGTGCTTGAAGGCTTTTCAGGTTAAAAGGACCTGCCAGAGAGATTGAGTTACCTGGAACAGCCAAAGAGGACCCAGAGTTTACCTCCACACCAGGAAGGAAAATAACATCCCCATGACCTTATATATAAAGAAGCTTAATAAAGGTGTGTTTAACTGTATTGCTGGAATCTAGCCTAGTGTTATATTTAATCTGTTACAGGTCAGTTACTTGTAAACTAATCTCCCTCCTCCTACCCCAAACACAAACGAAATTTCAAATGTCTCATTCAGAGAAAACAAGGTCCGATTGGAAGAACTCAGGGGGAAGAATGTAACTTTTTTTTCCTCAGAATTTATTCAAAGAAAATTGAGCCTTCTACAAAGGCCCAAAGATTTGGAAAATTCAAGATTTCCTCCCAAATACACCACAATAATAAAAGATAAGGAAATAAGATCTCCTTGCCACTACTTGGCCATTTTCTCATTCTTTCCAACAGCCATGAATGGTCAGACAAGAGTCCATGCCTGGATGTTTTTAACTGTTTTGACTCTGAAATTTGGGCCCTGGGCACCACCACCACCACAACGCTTCTCATTAGTGTCTGCCTTTCCTGGTCCACTATTTCAGAAAGATCCTAATTATGTACTTTCCTTCACTCACTACTCCCTCTCTATCTTCTGCCCCAACTCCCCTCTCTCCAGTTCTAGAACCATGACCAAATCAGCTCAACTACTGCTCCTGGGAGGGATGTAGCAATCTACTCCCAAATGACCATCTCAATTCTCCTGATGAAATGGAAATATATTTGGGCACTTGCTACTAAAAGGTGTGTCAATGTGGGAGGAGAGAAGTTGTTGTTTTCCTATTTGTGAAGGTTTTTAATTTGTGAAATTTCAAATTGTTATTACTGATGATGACGGTCTCTCTATCTGACCCATACTGAAGTATAGGGGGTACTCAGTAATGGTAAGGAAATTTGAAGATCTTCTCTGCCCCTTAATGGGCCTTAAGTAGAACCCAAAAGGAGTGGCTTGATTGGGGGAGGCTTGTTTTTTAGAAAGGCCCACATCTTTTGTTACTTTGTAAGTAAGCATTGGGTCATGCTGGTTGTGATGCCCTCTAACCCTGAAGAAGCATATATACACTGAGGTTAGCATTTTGCTCTGGGGGATTACTTATGGGAAGAATGTTTGAGTGATATAGCCAGATGAGACCCTGGGTAGCTCTTAAGGAACCCCCTGGCTTTGAAAACCCAGATGTTGGTGCTTCTCTCTCTGATAACTATGTATGTATGTAATGGTCAAACAGCTAGAAGCCCTGTCTGTTGGTCTGTTGAATTGTGTTATTTTCTCTGTCTGTAATTTCTGTTCAGGGTGCTGACTTTTTCCCCTGAACTAAGTGAATTTATATATATGTATGTGTGTGTGGATATATATGTATGTGTGTGTGGATATGGATATATATATATATACACACACACACAAACATACATCATATATATGTTTAACTAAAGATTGTTGATCCCTTTAAAGTTGCTTTCCTTTAGTAAAGCAGATCAAAGAACCTGTGCTAGCAGCCATCCTGGATATGCAAGGGTGCTTGCTGTTACCTACTCCCAAGCTCATCCCACTCTGATCAATCAGCAGGGATGTTCCATTTCCAAACTGCATCCCATTCACCACTTCTTAGGCTACATGATTCAACAAGTGCACAAAGTATTATAAGAACTAAGGAAAACCAAGACAAAGTGCTCTAGAAAAATACTTTTCAGCTAGAGGAGTGAAGCAAGAAAGCTCCCTGAAAGAAGTCCCCAATTCTCCTCTATATTAAAAACACTACTAGGCACCAACCAGGTAGTGAGGAGGCAAAGATTTTAAAAGATGCAGAGTAATGCTAAAATTAGTTCCTATTTAAAATAACTTTCAACTGAGCAAATTTAATATTGACTTCAAATGCTCATTCTAAGGCTTTTCCCCACTGGGTAATTTAACATTCAAAAAGGCTGTGGGGCTTCAGACAACAAAGATGCAATGGGAGTTAGTGAAAGATAGTAGAGCTTTAATAGGTCCCTCCTGACTAAAGCATGGAGGATAGTATCAAGTTAACTGTCAGTGGTCCAGATTTAAAATGACAAGAGTAATCTATTTCAGGCCAAGGTTCAAGAATTCCAGTGACACTGAAGAGATACCTAGCTTTTAAAAGTTTTTTATTCCAACAAATCATTACTGCATTATAATTCTGTCCCATTTAGAAAGTCACCAAGGCATTGCTGACATTTATATGGTCTTACAAGCTTAAATTACATGGGGCAGCATGAAACAAAGAGAGTCCTGGTATAGGAGTCAGAAGACCCAGGTTCAAAACCTGCCTTTGAAGCTTGCTACTTGCATAACCTTGGCCAAGGCGCAATCTCTCTGAACCTCAATTTCGTCATCTATAAAATCTGGGGTGTTGAGGGGCAGCTAGATGGCACAGTGAATAAAGCACTGGCCCTGGAGTCAGAAGGACCTGAGTTCAAATCTGGCCTCAGACATTTAACACTTACTAGCTGTGTGACCTTGGGCAAGTCACTTAACCACAACTGCCCTCCAAAAAAAAGGCAAAAAAAATAAAATAAAATAAAATCTGGGGAGAAGAGTGTACAGGAACAGTTCTTAACCTGGGGTCCATGAACTTGGTGGGTTGTTTTTTGTATTTTGATAATAGTATTTCATTATAATTGGTTTTCTCTGTAATCTTATGCATTTTCTTTAAAGCATTTAAAAAGATTATTCTGAGGGGGCAGCTAGGTGAATAGAGCACTGGCCCTAGAGTCAGGAGGACCGGAGTTCAAATCCAGCCTCAGACATTTAAACTTACTAGCCATGTGACCTTGGGCAAGTCACTTAACCCCAATTGCCCTGCCCTCTCCCCTCCAAAAAGCAAAAAATAAATAAATATTTTTTTTAATTAAAAAAAAGATTACTCTGAGAAAAGGGCCATAGGCTTCACCAGAAGGCCAACACACAAAAAGAATAAGAACCCCTGTACTAGAGGGACTCTAAAGTTTTTTCAAATAAAAATAGATGGATGGTGTAATGTCATCATTCTGATCTATATAACAACCCTTTGAAGAAGGTGGTGCCGATAAACTTTACCCTGTTCAGAAACAAAAACAGAGACATAAAGTGACTCCCTGGGTCACACAGCTCTTAAATATCATAGCACTGAGTATAACCCAGACTTCCCTTCTCTCTAAACCAAAGCTAACATGAACACACTTACAAACAAGGCTGCATGTTTCCTACTAAAAACCATCACAGAAGGTCAAGCCTCTTTATGACCCAAACAAAACAAAAACCATTTGATGGCACATTTAGATAAGTTCTAAACTGCTCTTTAAAAAAAGTACTAACTTACCTCTTAAAAATGTATCCTGCTCATTTTAATATCCTCTTATAATGACTAGAATGGAATACTCTAATAAGACTGTCCTTTATGAAGAAAAACAGTGTTTCAAAAAGGAGATTTAGATTTTTTTTTTCTAAAAGTACACAAAGTCCTGCTTGCAGAAAAACCACCACCAGGAGAATGTCAGGAAATAATCAGGAAGCTGGGTTCAACAAGGATTATACACGAAGAAAACTTTTTTGGACTGCTAGAAAAAATATGGCCCTGATCTCAATACTGCCTTCTATTCCCCATACCCTATATAATGAGAGGAAAATAAACCAGAAATGGAATAAAAGTGAGAAGAATACCAGTTCAAAATGTCTCTTTTCGTCATTCAATTCAATAAACATTCATTAGGCCCCTAAAGGAGATAAAAACAAAAGAAAAATAATCCCTGTCCTCAAACTGCTTATGTTCTACTGAGGCAAGACAACATTTAGAAAGGAAAATAAATTAAAAACGATTTTTTTTTTTGCTTTTTGGAGGGCAATTGGGGTTAAGTGACTTGCCCAAAGTCACACAGATATTAAGTATGTCAAGTGTCTGAGACTGGGTTTGAACTCAGGTCCTCTTGACTCCAGGGCCAGTGCTCTATTCACTGCAATGCCCTAAAAAATGATTTTAAGAGGTAGAAAGATGAACTGACAACTGGGGAGACTTGGGGGGAGGTCAGGAGAGACTTTATACAGGAAATGAATGACATAGGGTGTTTCAGGGTTCCATGAAGCACAGTTTGAGAAACACCAAGCTATTACAACTCTCTCCATTTACAGATGAGGCATAGAAGGAGGAAATCATTTGTCAAAAGTCAGTAAGTGGAAGGAAAGACTTCATTCTGGGTCTTCAGACCCCAAATCCACCATTGTTCTGTGACCCCATGCATCTAACACGATCGATTAATTTCACTGTTTTCTTTGTTCTTCCCATACTCCTTATTTACCTGCTTTAAATATCAAGTCCTACTCCAATGTCACTTCTTGACTTGGAGGTGATCTTGGGTTGAGAGTTAGGCCAAGGGAAGTGGAATCTTTGGCAGGTCCTATCAAGGACTAAAGGATTCCTCCAAGACAGTTTCAAAGGATTCTTGATGGAAAATGCTATCCACCTCAAAAGAAAGAACTGACTGAACCTGCATGAAGATCGAAACATACTATTTTCACTTTCTTTTTGTGTGTTTTTTTCCTTTTGTTCTGTTTCTTCTTTCACAACATGACCAATATGGAAATGTTTTACATGACTGCACATATATAACCATATCAAATTGCTTACCCTCTTAAGGATGTGGAGAGGGAAAGGGAGGGGAGCAAGGAAAGGAGGGAGAAAATTTGGAACTCAAAAATTTTATTTTAAAAAATGAATGTTAAAAATAATCTTGTAGGAGCAGCTAGGTGGTGCAGTGAGTAAGAGAGCTGGCCCCAGAGTCAGGATGACCTGGGATCAATTCTAATGGGTTCCGGCCTCAGTACTTAGCACCCACACATAAATAACTAGCCAAGTAACCTTGAGCAAGTTACTTAACCCCAATTGCTTTAAAAAAAAATAATCTTGTAGGGGTGGCTAGATGACTCAGTGAATAGAGCACCCACCCTGAAGTCAGGAGGACCTGAGTTCAAATCCAGCCTCAGATACTTAACACTTACTAGCCATGTGACCTTGGGCAAGTCACTGAACCCCAATGGCCCTGCCTTCCCCCCTCCAAAAAGCGAAAAATAAGATAATCTTGTAATTGGAAAAAATAAAATACTATCAGAAAAAAGGTATAAAGGCTTCCAATACAAACAGACTGCAAAAATACTATCACATCAAGTGGGGGGGGGGGCAGGTTGTGATGTCAATGAAAGAAGTAGACACTTCAAGGAAATTCAACAGTGGAATCTGGGATTTGCAATCAGAAAGACCTGAATTCAAATCTTACCTCAAACATTTACTAACAGAGTAACCTCAGTTACCTCAACAAGTCACTTAAATTCTTTGTCTTAGTTTCCTCAACTATAAAATGGGGATACAATAGCACCTACTTCACCGGGTCACTGAAAGGATCAAAAGAATTAACATTAAGGCACTATATAAATGCTAGCTATACATATAAAATCTGACATATAAGTAAAATTACAGACAAGAGGGGACATTTTTAATTGCTGTTTACAGTATTAGAGAAGTGGTACAGTAAACTCGAGAGAACAAGGTTGTTGGAAACAGAAGACACTGGTTCAAATCCAACACACTAGACCAAGGGCAAGTCAATTCAATTCGACAAGGATCTAAGCTTCTGCTCCGTTCCAAGAAGTTTGCTACATACTAGGGATATGAAGACAAAAAATACAAAAATCTCTGTATTCTAGCAGCTACATTCTATTTAAACTCCCAAGCCTGTTTCTCATCTGTAAAAAGGGGATAATACCTATACCTCACAGGAATTTTTTAAGGATAATAATATTATATTATCATTAACCAAAAAGCCCTCCATGCAAGACATCCACATAAAACTCATCCAATAACGGGGCAGCTAGGTGGCGCAGTGAGTAGAGTGCTGGCCCTGGAGTCAGAAGGACCTGAGTTCGGATCCGGCCTCAGACACTTAACACACACAAACAAAAACCTAGCTGTGTGACCTTGGGCAAGTTACTTAACCCCAATTGCCCTCCGAAAAAAAAAAATAAAATAAAAATTAAAAAAAAAATAAAACTCATCCAATAATATGTGAAAGAAACGTCCAACAAGCTGTCATGCAGATTTTTAAAACAAAACAGAGGGGTTATATGATGGCAATTCAGGATTAGGTTAGTGACAACAGATATTACAGGCAGGTCCATCTTAAGGAGTCCAGATCTACAGATCAATGCACATTATGCAAATGGTCAAAAGGCAACACAATACTCTGAGCTGCAAAAATTTAGCCCTTGTTAAATACCTCTGTAGTATTACCTTGGGAGTATCCAAAGAGATAAGGATGTCCCAATGATCCCTTCTTAGGCTCCTGGAGAGTTGGACAGACTCTGGGCCTGGAAGAGCCCTGCTCTAACCAACAAGCTAAACCCCTACCTTTCTAATGGATCCTAAGAAGAAAAGATGGATAGAATCTAAGAGGGAAGAGGGAATACACAATAGTCAGTAGTAAGCTACTATGGGTATCCACATCCAGAGAAAGAACTATGGAATTTGAATGCTGATCGAAACATACTATTTTCTCTCTCTTTTTTTGTGTTTTTCTTTCTTGTGGTTTTTCCTTTGTTCTGATTCTTCTTTCACGACATGACTAATGCTGGAATATGTTTAATATGATTACATATCTATAGCCTACGTCAGATTGCACGCCGTCTTGCGGAGGGAAGGAAGGGAGGAAGAAAAAAGTTTGGATCTCAAAATCTTATCAAAGTGAATGTTGAAAACTATCTTTACACATTATTGGAAAAAATAAAATACTGTTAAGTGGGAATTTTTTTTAAAGCAATTATGGGGGTTGGGGAGAAAGGCTGCCAGTACTCCACAATCCAAGTGATGTGACTGAAGAATGTAGGAATAGATAACTATCACTGAAAACCCCTGCAGACTACAGCAGGGGCTTTTCCCCTCCTCTTAGGCTAACACTCTTCAGCATAGGAAAGTACCCTTAAAAAGTTAGTTCAAGGGGCGGCTAGGTGGCGCAGTGAATAGAGCGCCGGCCCTGGAATCAGAAGGACCTGAGTTCGGAGCCGGCCTCCGACACTTAATCCGCACAAACAAAAAAAAACCTAGCCGTGTAACCTTGGGCAAGTTACTTAACCCCAATTGCCCTAAAGTAGGGCGGCTAGGTGGCGCAGTGAGTAAGAGCACCGGCCTCAGAGTTGGGATGACCCGAGATCAGATCCGGCCTCAGAAAATGAGCACCCACGCATAAATCAAATGACTAGCCGTGTAACCTTGAGCAAGTTACTTAACCCCAATTGCTTTAAAAAAAAAAAAAGTTAGTTCAAACATTCGCATTCTTTTAAATCTGCAATTTTAATAAATCCTGTAAATTATAGTGGGGGTAGGGGAGGCTACATACCTGAGAAGAAATTGTGTATATTTCTGGTATTAAAAGATAAACTATTGATATACAATACTATACATATATTTTATGCATTTCTGAGTTTCTAAATTTTTTCTGTGTTATCTACTGGCCTTTGTGCGGGGCTCCCACAAAACTCCCCCCAAATTCCCAATTAATTTCTTATGGCGACCTGAATGTGGAAGGGATACTGCACTTATTTTGCTAATCTAGGTAAGTCACTCAAATGTATCCTTGGGAGAAAGTCTGTTGGGAGGAGGGAGCGCATTAAAACTGCCCTCTTTTGCTAGAATACTATCTCTGGCTAAGAACTCAGAATTATAGAGTTGTGATTCATTTTTAAAACCTCATAAGACAGAAAGAATACTTAAACTAGGTCCCTCTGATGGGCTGGACTGGCACTGAGCCTGGACCACAGGCATTTTGGGCTTGGTTTGAGGGGAAAACTATTCCTAAAGGGAATGGGGTCAAGAGAATGGAAGGCAAGAGTAAAGAGTACCCTGGCCCAACAAAAGTCAGTCAGGAAGAGCAAGAATGACCGCCAACCATGTCTCCAGCAAAGCAAAGCACCATTCACTACAGTTAGCAACACATAACTTAGTAGCTACCAACCGGTATCAGAAAAAGGGCTTTATTTCATGAACTCTGCTGTTGAGTCCTTTTAGTAATGTCTAACTCTTTGTGACCTTATGGGAGGTTTTCTTAGAAAAGATACTAGAGATTTGCCATTTCCTTCTCCAGCTCATTTTATAGATAAGGAAACTGAGGCAAACAGGGTTAAGTGACTTGCCCAGGGTCACACAGCAAGTAAGTACCTGAGGCCAGCGTTGAACTCAGTAAGATGAGTCTTCCTGACTCCAGGTCTGACACCTCAAAAATAACCTTAAAAATTCAACAACTAATCTGAATTGGAACCAGACCACTGCTATAAACAGAATTGTTGCCCACAGTCACCTAGAAATAATATGTAACTATAAACATTAAAGAATATTAATAGATAGCAATAATTAATAAATAACAATCACAATCTCCAAGCTACATATAACAAAACCTTTTCAAAATATAGACTTAGCAAAAGAAATCAAAATCCCATAAAAATAGTGTCTTAGCGGTATATATCATCCTTGTCATATTGTCTACTCTTGGATTTGTCCCAAAGATGCTTTCAGTGAGCCTTCAGAAGGTGAGTTTATGGCCCAATACTTTCATTCAATTACAAAAAGTCATTATTGTATCTCTCTGTTCAATAGTCTATACAAACCATTAACCACAAAAGAATAATGGCAAGATAACAACATGTCCCAGAACCATTTTTATCTTAACTCAAAGAATGAGATTAATAACATGCATACCTTTATAAACCAACAAATGACAAAACCCCATGATACAAAGACAAATCCCAAAAGATTCTCAAGAATTCAACAAATAAATTGTCTGAGGACCAGAGTGTCATCAATAACTTGCCTATAATCAATCAAGCATAACAGTGACCCATAAAATCTAAAAACATTTTAATAGATATTACCATGCTGAATATTCATAACCTCCAGACTGTGGAATGAAAGACTGCTGATGAAGCACAGACACTGCCAGACTGAAAGAAGATGGACCCAAGATGCAGAGACATACATTTTCAAACAGGTCCAAGGTAGAACTTTGTTTATTAGTAATATTTTTTGCAAGGGTTTTCTTTTTCTTTTTTTTCCCCAGAAAGTGGGAAAGACAGTAGGAAGGGAGGGAGGGAGGGAAGGAAGGAAGGGAGTGAGGGAGGGACGGAGGGATGGAGGGAGGAAGGAAGGAAGGGAGGGAGGGAGGGAGGGAGGGGAGGGGAAAGAGACTGAAGCATCTCCTTTTAAATGCACAACAGAAGCCCAAGAAGAATCAGACACATAGGATAGCTCTGAAAATCACACATTCAACTTATTGTAGATATAAAGAAAAGAAAGTTGTCCATCACAGAGATACACAGTTTCATATATAGGTAGTCCTTTTCTTGTTATACTATGTATATGGAAATGCCCATTTTATTTGGAGTTTAATTTTGGAATTTTTAAAATACAATTTTAAAAAATTATGTGAATTGAAAAGATCTCAAATTATAGTGACTCAATAGAAAAAAATCAAAACCATATGTGCATAAGATGAAGCATATTTCATCCCTCTCATCCTGTCTGCTACTGGAGTTGCCCCAAAGATACTTTCGGTAAACCTGCAAAGAAGAACTTATATGCCAATTTAATTCAGTTACAAAAAGCAATCCTTATACCCACCTCTGTACTGACAAAAATATTCAACAAATAAACAAAAAGGAGCCTGTGGAAGAGTAACGTGTTCTGGGATCATTTCCATCTGAATTCCATTGGATATAAAAATGAAAAAATTAATAAAAATTATAGCACCTAACATTCACATCATGCTTTAAGGCTATCAAAGCACATCTCATTTGATATTCCCACTAGGCTCAAGAGGGTACAGCTATTTTTATCCCAGTCTTACAGATAAGGAAACTGAGGAGTCAAATGAGAATGTAAATAAAGCATTTGCTTTGCAAAACTTAAATCTCTATATCCCTTATAATATTATGGTGACCATCCTCCCCCACTTTTTTTTTTTGCCCTCTAAGCAATCTCTTTCATTCCTGTAGTAACATGTAGTCATCCTAGTAAGGACCTGATATTCCTGGCAGAGATTCAAAATTGTTTTAAAACTCCAGTTTCTACTTTTAAGCCATGATATTCCATCATTCAATTGTCCCTTTAGCAAATTAATAGTTATTGTCTAGAAATAAACTATTCTCTCATAATGAAATATATAAAAATCACTTAAAAACAAGGGGAAGGGGGGGGGTGATGCTAGGTGGAGCAGTGAACAGAGAACACTGGCCCTGGAGTCAGGAGGACTTGAGTTCAAATCCAGTCTCAGATACTTAACACTTACAAGCCATGTGACCTTAGGCAAGTCACTTAACCTCAATTACCCTGCTCTCCCCACTCCAAAAAAGCAGAAAAAAAACAAAACAAAAAAAAAAATCCCAAGGGGAAGGAACATCAATGGTGATTCTGTAAAGGAATTAAAAGGATAGTCATTAGGGTATATCAACAGTGACAGCCAGTCTGGAAAAATTCAGAGACATATTGTTGTTGTTCAGTCCCGTCCAACCTTTCATGACTCCATTTGTCCAAGTTGTTTGTCTTTTCCTTCTTCGGCTCATTTTACAGATAAGGAAACTGAGACAAACAAGCTTAAGTGACTTGCCCAGGGTCACACAGCTTGTGTCTGAGGCCAGATTTGAACTCAGTAAGATGTGTCTTCCTCACTCCAAGCACACTCTGCACCACACAGGGCAAAGGCCTAAATCTGTTCCCACCTGATATCCTTAAACTAAGTAATACAACTCCAAATGACAACTTCTGAATAATTCTACTGGATGTAAATGGACCTTTCAGGAATTCATCCACTCCCTCTTCAATTTTCCTTGGGTTTTACTTTAATTTAGAACTGAAGACCCCGTCCCCGTCCCCGTCCCCCCCGCCCCCACACACACACACACACACAACAGAGGAATTTTCCAAGGGTAAAGCCACAGAAAGTTTTGTTTTCCCAAATTGAAAAAGGTACTAGGTCTTGCGAAAACGGGTTTTCAGCTTCCCAACACCACAAAGACAATTCCATCAGTAATGCTTAAAAAAAAAAAAGGCAATGAAAAACACCCCTGGTTCTATCGAATGTTAGCTCTTAAGTCAATTATAACACTGGTACTTTAAGAAGATTCCAGAAAAAAAGAGTGCTGGCCACAGCGCTAAAGTTTTGCCTCGCCCCAACACCGCCAACGGTGCACCACAGATAGCGTAATCCATCCGGTTTCCTCTCTTTTAAGAAACACTGCTTCATGTTTCACGAAATTAACTGGAGTGAAACCTTGGAGGCAGACGGGATGCCGATGTAGACCAGCAGCCAGCAACGTGCCTGCTGACCGCAGGAAGCCCAGGTTCATCTCCAGACCTCCCCCCCCAAACACCACCGACACCCCCTCCCCCAACTGCACCTGCCCCAAAACAACCCCTACCCGGCGATAACATAGGAAAACACAATGAAGAGATCAAGTCCAAGGGATACAGGAAGAGGTATATATATCAGCGTTCCTCTATCAGCTCAGCAAAGACACGTTCACAATTAGAGCAGGAACAACTTCATTTTCCGGATGGGGATGTATTTTATTTTTTGACATTAACATTCATGACAGAACCGACGAACAAGAAAGAATCAGTAAACCGCAAGCATGCTAATGAAGAACATGGAGGGGGGAAAACACCTCCACTGGAGCACAGAACCTTTGGAAAGAATGCCAGACGCCTCCCGGGGGGGAAGAATGGAAACGGGATACAGGACTGGCAGGGGAAGAGGGGGCACCAGGGCAGCAAGCAACCTTCTCTCCGGCGACATGAAACTGATGCCCTAACGCAGAAGTGAAGGCTACCCCCACCCACAAAACCCAGGAAGGGATCCCGTAACTCAACTGAAAATAAAACAAAGCAGAAAGCCAAAAAAAAAACGCCAGAAAAGGACAGAAACACATGGGGAGGGGGATTTAGAGGGGGAAAAGCAGCGTTGGAGCTCTCTCTAAGGTCTAAGTTACTCTAGCAGAGCAAAGAGAAAGGAAGCGAAGGAGAGATGAGGAAGGGCGGTGGGGGTGGAGATGTGCAAAGGAAAGGAGGGAAGGACATAGGGCACCCAGGAAACAGGCTGGTACAACTCCTCGGACTCACCTTCTTCCCTACTGGATCCGGTGGCTAGTGGCTCCCCGGGCCCTCTCACTCCAGAGCTAGAGCTCTGCGGGCCTCCGCAGTTGTACCTTCCCCGCCCCCGGCTTCGCGACCGCTCCGTTCTCCTAGCAGCCTTCCTCCTTCTCCTCCTCCTCCTCCTCTACGCCCTCGCCCTCGCGTAGTACCTGGAGCAGAGCGGCCACCCCCTCCTCGGTCCGTCTGTCCACCCGGGAGGGAGCCTGCGCCCTTTGACTCCAACCCCAGCCCAGTCGCTGCCGCCTGAAGCAAAATCCCCGCCCTCTGGGGCTGAACCGCGCAGCTGGCCCGGACGCGTCTGCAGCCGGGAGAGGGAAAGGTGGAGCGTGGAGAAGGGGGCTGCAAAGCTTTGCGCCCAAGCCGCAACCGCTTGCGCTGCTCCGCTAACTGGGCTGGGCAATGCGGAGGGGGAAGGGGCGGGAAATGGGGAAGGGGCGGGAAATGGGGAATAGGGGCGAAGCTGTCGCTGAGGGGGCCTGGAGGTGGGGGGGGAGGGGAAGACGGGACACGCTGCAACCCAGCGTGGGGCGCCAGTCAGGAGCTAGCGCGTGCTCCGCTGCTGGTGTGTCCCCCTTTCTCCCTCGCTCGAGGTCGGTCGCCCCTCCGCTGCCCAGCAAGCGCGCAGCCCCTCTTCCGGAAAAAACAAGTTTCTCACCCACCCATCCTGTGCCAAGCTGAGCCCCTCCCTTCCTCCCCTCGGCCCCCGCCGCCCCACCTCCACCTCTTGATCCAGCGGCATCTGATTGCACCTAGTCCTTAAGAATTTGATTGCATCACCGCTAGGGCAGCAAAATCTGGGTAAAAAAGGGAGAAAAAGAGGGGAAGAGTAGAGCTATGGTCAGAGTGACCTTGACCCTGCGGAAGGGACTCCTAAATTATAAACTACCCTTTATTCTACTCTCAATCTCCTTAGGAAAAAAAGTCCTGAGAGAAAAGAGGAGAGGAGGTTGCGAATTGGAGCATTCTTAACACTTATCAAGATTTTTCCCCCAAGGCATTTCCAGTTGGTGTTAATTTTGCACTGTTGTTTTCTTTCAAGCTGTTAGGCTAAGCTGTATTCTCTGGAAATGGCACACTGCCATCCAAACAGCCTTTGCATTCCATGGTCTTTTCAAATTGAAGAGGTGCCCATAGCTTCCATAAGCTTGACCTGGACTGTTACAGCCTTTGTGCCTATTTAGCTGGGATTTCAAAAATCCCTGTTGGGGAAAATAAAAATACCTCCACTACCTGCTTTCTGATGCCTGACATTCTTTTAACTCTGGACAAAATCGTGTTCCAAAATTAGAGATAAGGCTTAACATACGAATGCCCCTAGGAGAAGTAACTCAAAGTTATTCAGGCTAAATGAAATCCGGGATCATCAGATCAGTCTCCGAGAACAGATTTTGATGGGAGGGCGCCTTAAAGTAGAAACAAAAGGAGAAGGGGCAGAAGAAATACTTTTGGAACTACAAAGAAGAACTTTGACTTCATAAATTTGCCTGTGTCTGATGCATTCCTATCTAGCATAGCACAGTCTGTGATTTAAAACAATTATTTAAAATAGAAAAATCCTGAATGGGAGCACTTGGTTTAAGATGATTCTTTTAAAAATATTTAAATCCTAAAACAATAGAATTTCAGAGTTGGAAGAGACTATAAAGGTTATACAGTCTATCCAGAATCATGAATCACAACCCACCCACCACCCACCTCCGTTTCTAGCTAATGAATTCAGTTTGACAAAACTAGAGTATCTCAGTTCACCCTAGAATTTGTTTCTATAGCCCTGGGGTCTATCAGTATTAAGGACATAAATCTTCACCCTTGGAGCAAGCAGGAAGAGCAGCTTGGCCAGTCTTTTTTTTTTTTAAGAGCATTGGAGGGTGGCACAGTGAATAGAGCACAGCCCTGGAGTCAGGAGGACCTGAATTCAAATCCCACCTCAGCCACTTAACACGGACTAGCCGTGTGACCTTGGGCAAGTCACTTAAGCCCAATTGCCCTGCCTTTCCTCCCTCCAAAAAGCCTTAAAAAAAAAATTGAAGAATCTGCCAAGGATAATTTGCACAATCTAGCCCTCTTGCTCTAAAGGAAGATGGGATACAGAAAGGAATTAAGAAAGCAGACTAGTCCCCTTAACCCCAAGATTTAATGGGGAGGACTCGGGCTGGCAGGGAGCATAATCAGTAACTAGTAGGAAACAACTGGGACAGTTATCAAGAGCCTACCCAGAGGTGGAAAACATTTATTTAAATTGTCTAAGGATTTGTTCTAAGACCATACAACTAGCCCCTTCATGTGGAGGATGAGGCTGTGGAACTCTGAAGTGGGTTTGTGTACATACATGTACATGTATATGGCATAAACCACTGAAGGTTTCAGAAGGCTGGAGGGAATGGGGCTTGCAGTCTTGAAAGGGCTAAAACACTGTGCTATTTGAGAGCCGGTCCCCTGGAGATAAAATAATGAGCGCCATCTGCTGGAGACCTGAGTTAGGGTGAAGGTAAAGAGCATTCAGACTAGGAGAGAGCCACGTGGTTTAGTAGGGAGTACTATTGTGAAAGAGGTAACCAGTAGCCTTAGCCCACTCCCTCCAGTTGAGACCTCATCCAGTGCAACACTGTAAATCATAGAGAATATATAGGTCTCTAAGGATGGGTGCCCACAGGTTAGAAAGTACTGCCTCAAAGGGCTCAGATGGGAGTCCTTACTCTGTATTTTCTTATGGAAATAAATCCATTGTATAAGTTGAAGCCTTGTGATCCTGAGTACTTATAAGAAGAAATTAACTACCATTGGTTTTTTGTTTTTTTTTACCCTTGGTCAAATTCCAGATACCGTAGATCCTAGATTGAACTTGAATGGGAGCAAAGTGCCAAGGAAGTGAGAAATTTCCCGAGTATGCTTGAACCCTTTGTCAGAAGAGGGAGGCTTTGGCTTACACGTGTACAGAAGCCCCAGTCCTAACAGCACTTTCTTTCTTTTTTAAATTAGTTTTTATTGATTTTTCCTGTTTCTTACATTATCATAGTATCCCATATAGAGAGCTGACAAGTGCTACTTTTTCAGGGGAGGGAGAAGACAGTACAACTGATCAATACACTGAAAAAGTCTAAAAACACCTGTGAACCTCCTACCTTCCTGAAGGGGTATATTTGGGATGTCTTCTCGTTCTTCTTCATTTGAGTCTTGCTTGATTTTTTTTTAATTTTGTTACATTTCCTTTTGATCTTTTGCTGTGTCATTCTTTCCATTTACATTGCTGTAGTTTCTGTATATATTGTTTTCTTGTCTCTGGTTATCACTCAGTAAAGCTTTCCATTCATTTCTGTATTCATCACACATCATTTCTTACAACACAATTCCATTACATTAGTGTTCCACAATTTGTTTAGCCATTACCCAATTGATAGGCATCTACTTTGTTTCTAATTCTTAGGTATCACAAAAAGTGCTGCTATAAATATTTTGGACTATATGGGGACTTTTTTCTTATTGATAGCTTCCTTGAGTAATGGAGTCTCTGGTTCAAAGGGTATGGATATTTTGGTCACTTTATTTGCATAATTCCAAATTGCTTTCCAAAGCAATTATACTATTTCATAGCTCCACCAACAATGTATTAGTGTGCCTATCTTTCTACAACCCCTCTAGCATTTACTATTGCCATTTTTTGTCAGTATTGCTAATTTGCTAGGTGTGAGGTGAAACCTTGAAGTTGTTTTGATTTGCTTTACTCTTTTTATTAGTGATTTGGAGTATTTTTATATATGATTGTGAATACTTTGCAGTTCTTTTGAGAACTGTTTGTTCATATCCTTTGACCATTTATTTATTGTGTAATGGCTATTACATATAGATACAGATATAATCATATTGATACCAAACTCTTATCAGAGAAATTTGATACAAATAAAATTTTTCCCATTTGACCATTTCCTTTCTCATCCTAGATACATTATTGTTGTCTGTGCTGAAGCTTTTCAGTTTCAAGTTCCCTCTTCTGCTGTAAACACAGTAGTATCTCCATATATGACTTTCATCTTTTATTTGAGGGGGCCCAGTTCTCACTGGTTCTCTTCCCCTCTACCAGATCCACTCTTCTCAATACCCCTTTCTCCTTTTTAGGGTTTTGTTAATTAGTTCCCTTTTCTCTCCCGCTTTTTTTCTAGTTATATGTCTTTTTTTCTTCCTTTTTCCTCAGTTAATCGAGTAGATTCCCTCTTCCCCTTCTCCCCTTCAACTAGTTCTGTTCCTGTGGTTTTGAAATTTCAAGTTTTTTTGCACCACTTTCCAAAAAAGATTTCTATTTCTCTCTTCATTGTTCATCTTCTCTTTCTGTTTCATGGGTTCCCAAAGTGAGCAATACCACTCCCTGGGAGGCACTGGAAAGATCCAGACAGTAGCCTTGGTTGCATTTGGGGAATGAGGGGTAGAGGGCAGTGGGAGCATAAGGAAAGAAGAGAAGAATTTTTGAAAAATGGTTCATACGTGTTTCATCTGTTGTGTAACAGTTAAAGTCATAGTGATTACATTATCTTCCAAATAAACACACAAAATACAAATTATAACCAATCATGGTCAACTCCACATACAGGTCTTAACAAGTATGTATTGGCAGGCAAGTTTGTCACACTTGTCAGGAAGTCCAGTATGCATTGGCATAGATTGGCAAGATAATAACTTGTTTACAATATGGTACTATACAGTTACCCACAAATTTACAATAAATCATTTAAGATGGATCATTTTAAGAATTTCTATTTTTTGAAATGATGTGAATTTTTAAAAAATTAAAAGGTTAAAGAAAATAGATTTGGGGTGGGAGGTTGAGTTATTTTTTTTTTTTGAAAAGGGAATAGTAGGCCAAATAAGTTTGGAAACCTCTGCTCTAGACCCTCATTTTCTGATTCATGACTCCTAAAATTATCTAGTTTCTCTCGTTTCTCTGTATTCTTCATGCAATAAAAGTTTCCACAGGATCCATTCTAGGCGTTCCCCTCTGTGCACTTTCTGCCAATGCCTTGTAGGGTTTGCTTCATGGATTCCCCTCTTCTATTGTGCCTTTTCCCCCTATGTCCTTGATTATGCTGCCTACCCATCACCTATACCCTCTCTTGTTGACTTTTTTTCCCTTTGTTTGCTGAGAAATCTCTTCCCCGTGTCCAGGCTCCCCCATTTCTCCAGGTGCTTGGAATCCCCTAGGGATTCCAAGAAGACTTTTCACCTACCAAATCCCCCAGACCTCATCCAGTATAAAGTCCCCATCTCCCTTCACCAACCATCTCTCTTCACTCATTGGAGCATTCATCAGCAGAACAACCTCCCACCTTCAAAGTAAGGCATCTCTCCTTTCCTTCCCTTTTTTGATCTTTCTCTCCTCTTCATCTACTCCCCATTAACCTCTTCTCTTTCTGTGATCACAGGGGTCATCTTCCCCTCATTGCTAGCCCTTGATTTGACCCCTGCTAGTCCTTCATTCCTCTCTATCCTTCCCCTCCCTCCTCTGTATGTACCCTCTCATGTTGTAGTGTAGTCCCAGAAAAGAAGCTTTCAACTGTAGCAGGGTGTCACCAGGTCCTGTCCATACTACCCCCTGTCTGTCTCTTCATTCATTGTTAAGACTCCAGATCCCTGCCCTCACTCCTGTCTCTTCATATCAGGCACTGTTCAAGGTACTGAAGCTACAGAGACAAAAATGAAACAATCACAGTTTACTTAGAAAGAAGGCTGGTCTCTCTGCTGTCACTGCTCCTGTCTTTACCTGCTTCATTTATTCCCTCCTCTGATATTTATGTGGTTTGTGGTTTTCTAGAGGCAAATAATCTCTTCAGTTCTGGTTTTCTATTTTGTTGTTTGTTTTTGCTTTTTTTTTTGGAGGAGGGAAGGTAGGGTAATTGGGGCTAAGTGACTTGCCCAAGGTCACATGGCTAGTTTTTTGGTGTGTGTTAAGTGTCTGAGGCTGGATTTGAACTCAGGTCCTCCTGACTCCAGAGCCAGCACTTTATTCACTGTGCCACCTAGCTGCCCCTTCTTTTTTTTTTTTTTTTGTAAATTTTAACCATATTTTATTTTCCCTCCAACTACATGTAAAGATAATTTTTGACATTCATTTTTTTTTAATTTGAGTTTCAAATTTTCTCCCTTCCTCATCTCCCAAGGGAGGACTCTGGTTATCTCTCTAAAAAAATATTTCAAATCCTTCCTTATTATTGAAAATCCATCTTTTGTCCTGCTTTCTGGAAGACATTTAGCCCAGGGCCCCCATGACATAAGACAGGTGTCAAATATGCCACGTATCCCTAGCAGTTAGCAACAGTCCCGTTGTAGCAGAAACAGATTAAAACATAATTGGGAAATATTTACATAAAAAAAAGAATATAATGAATCACAGATAACATTACATTTCAACACTAAGTCAATATGTCTCCAGTAGAGATCCTTATGTATATGCCACACTTTTATTTACTGATCCAAGGCAAAATGACTGTTCTCCTGAGTCTTATATTAATATTCTGCCTTCATCACAGGTCCCATTATTTATAAAGTAGGTTTAGTGGAGAACTTATGGTGTTTTTAGCTCTTAATGACATCAAAAAAGGAACTTTTGCTCATTGGCCCATTCTCTTTCAGCTTCTACTATGGAAAAAGGCTATCAGATGTTCTGAGAAGTGAGAATTAGAAAAGCAAACCATCTTCCTTTGCAGTAGTTGGAAATCAAAGAAAGCTTTCCAGGCTTTTGAGAGATAAGGAGATTCTGAGGGGCTTTGATGCCAAACATCTGAAGATCAGTTATTTGAAGGAAAATTTGGCTCCATATTCAGAAAAATAGAGTAAGAACAGTAGGATTAGGATAGGTGCCAACAGTTAAGGGACCACGTCTGTTTGTTGCCTTCCAATGTATATCCTCAATGCTTAGTACAGTATTTAGGATACAGTCAACACTTAATAAATGCTTAAAGACTGATTGATTAAAGATTAATAGGAAAAGTACCAAATTGTTTCTAGGTAATTATTTCTTTATAAACTGTTCTAAATTGTTGTTGTTAGTTTATTTTTTAATATTTTTGGTGGATTGTTGATTTAATTGATACAAGGAACTGCTGGTGAGGAAATTCCCTCCACCAATGCCAATCTGCACCTAATATAACTGATAATTTAGAGAATTGGCTATAATTTAAAGTCAAAGAATTGTTTAAAAAGTGGAAAATACCTACTTGAAAATCTGTCAAAGGGAGTTTGGGAAGCCTTAAGCAAAGATGATCTATCTCCCCTAATCTGAGTTTCCTGCAAAACATGTCTCAAGGTGTATGACCAAGACACTTACTAGTACTTGATGCCAGTATATCTTAATTATAGGAAAGGTATAGAATATTTAGGATTGCTTAGTGGTGTGGTGGCTAGAGCACTGGGCTTGGGATCAGGAAGTCTCATCTTCCTGAGTTCAAATCTGACCTCAGATATTTACTAGCTCTATGACCCTGGGCAAGTCACCGTTTGCCTCAGTTTCCTCATCTCTAAAATGAGCAAGAGAAGGAAATGGCAAACCACTCCATTATCTTTGCCAAGAAAATCCCAAATGGAGTCACAAAAAGTCAGACACAACTGAGTGATGGCAAAAATAGAATATTTTATTTCTAAAAACCTGAAACTACAAACCTAAAACTACAAAGTGATAGCAAACAGGGGTGGCTAGGTGAGTAGAGCGCCAGCGCTTGAGTCAGAAGGACCTGAGTTCGGATCTGACCTCAGACACTTAACACACACAAACAAACAAAAAAAAAAACCTAGCCGTGTGACTTTGGGCAAGTTACTTAACCCCAATTGCCCTCCAAAAAAAAAAAAGCAAAGTGATAGCAAACACAATTTTAGTAGTTTTTAAAAAAATATTCAAAAGTAATAATTTCAGTGCCTGATATTTAATGATAAAGTTAAAACCAGGTATTTAGAAGTTGGAAAAATCCTGTCAGGAAGAACCTACCTCCATGGAAGGCTTCGTGCCTCTAACCCTATTGCTGTAAATATTACATTACATTAAATTAAATATTATATTAAATATTAGCCCTGCAGTGACAGTATGCAGGAGATTTGAACAGAGTAGTAAACCTATTCTCTTAACAATTCCTCTTTCATGTCTTCTAGTTAAGTTTTGCATTTGCAGACTGATGGACCATAACTTCCATCTAATTTACCTCTGGGTACAACTCCTTTAGTATCTTTCATTTATCAGTGTCCAATTAGTTGGTAGCTAAGAGAGTAATTCTTAAGCACCACATATAAACGGTTGGTTTGCCCCGCTCCTAGAGAGGGGGAATTAGTTAGATACTTCTTTCTTGACGAAAAACCTTTCCTTTCTTGACCAAAGTCTTGAGAAGTGATGTGACCCAATTTGGAATTTTTATAATCAGCCAATAGTTATTATCATTTGGGGTTTACAGGATTTTTTTTTTTTTTTTGCTTTTTGGAGGGCAATGGGGGTTAAGTGACTTGCCCAAGGTCACATGGCTATTTTTTGTGTGTTAAGTGTCTGAGGCCAGATTTGAACTCAGATCCTCCTGACTCCAGGGTTGGTGCTCTATTCACTGTGCCACCTAGCTGCCCCCAAGGGTTTACATGATTTTAAAAGCTGGGGAGAATGTCACAAATTTAGGGGGTATTCTGCTAGGTTGGGGGTTTTTTTTATAAACTGGCGGTTTTGTATAATCAGGTTGCTGTTTGTGGTATAGGAAACACAGGAACTTATTGAAGCAAGAGTACTAACCTAAGGAACCAGAAGATCTGGATTCTAGTTCTGGACTTGCCAAGAACTGTATAACCTTAAGCATATAGCTTAACCTCCCTGAATCCCAGAAGGCCTCCTGACTATCAGATCAAATAATGTCTTTGCTGCTGTTATATCCTGGAACTTTCCTCAGTGCCTGAGGCCTGCTGACCCTGGAACATTTCCCTGTAACCTTCTCAACCTGTAATTATCCTTCCATGTGGCCCACCTCCTTCTTCCAATTGTGAGTTCCACATGAGACCTCCATTTTGTGGAGGGGCCTAAGCCAGACTCCATTCTCCTCCTGGTCCTATTCTTGACCTCCTGACATCATGCTGAGTACTTTCTCTCATGCCATACCAGACGTTGCTTTTCAGTTCCTTTTGTGTGTCTTTCCCTATTAAAATATAAGCTCTTTGAGGGCAGGGACTATCTTTCTTTTGGGTTGTATTTGTATCCCCAGTGCCTAACTCAGTGCCTGGCACATAGACAACAATAAATCCTTCCTTCCTTCCTTCAGCTTCCTCATTTGTAAAATGCCTATGGCTATACCTGCTCAGCCAATCTCATAGAGGTTTCAAATGAGATGATGGGCAGCTAGGTGGTGCAGTGGATAAAGTCCTGGGGCCTGGAGTCAGGAAGACTCATCTTCCTGAGTTCATATCTGGCCTCAGACACTTACTAGCAGTCACTTAACCCTGTTTGCCTTAGTTCCTCATCGGTAAGATGAACTGGAGAAGGGAATGTCAAACCACTCTGGTATCTTTGCCAAGAAAACCGCAGATGGGGTCATGAAGAGTAGGACAGGGCTGAACAACAACAGCAATGGATGTGAAGATACTTTGAAAACGATCTATAAAAACTATAGAAACTTAAAAAAAAGAAAACCCCTATAAAATGCATACACAACTTTTCTTATTCTTCCACCAGACAGCAGGGAAAATCCAGTTCTTCCCATTCTTCTGTCCATTTCCAAAGAACAACTAAAGAGGCAGGGGTGGGGGTGGGGGTGGGGGGAGGTAATTCAATACTTCTAGAATTTGTGATTTTGTTGAAGTGGTAGCTCCCTTCACCAGTCCAGACCACAATGACTTGATAAATGGTCTTTGAGAATTGTTCCAGAGGACAAATTCCTCATCCTGACACAAACTTGGGGTGAACCTCTCAGCTAGGCTGCTCCTCAAACAATAACTATATGGTGCCTTGGGCCGACCAGTTACAGTTTGTTCTCCAGTTGACTAGCCTTTGAAAACTCAGGGTCACTCCTGTACCAGAAGGCATCCAAAGGGGAACTTAGGGGATAGGAAATAACCCATTCCTTTCTTCAGACTTACAGTTAAAGTCTTTGAGCTAAGACTTCCTTTTCCCCATGTATATTGTCCATACACTATGACCTCCCGTGGTCTTAGAGGAGGGTGCTTCCAGCACTGTTGCGGGACTTGTTGGTCAGGGTGACTCAGAAAAACTAACTATTCAAAAGAGAGGATAAATCAAGTCTACACAGGAGGCAAAGGACTTGGAAAGAAGACACATAGGAGTAAATTTGGGGATTCACAGCAGAGGGTTCATTTTTAATCTGGTCTTTCCAGGGCCATACTTGTACATAGTCAGAGTAGGGGACTGCCTTCATGATTAGATTTGAGGGGTATCAGGAACTCCCTGCCCTCAAAATTCTCCCCATTAAGCTATCACAGATATTTGGGGCAGCTAGATAGTACCTTGAATAGAGTGTCTGACATGGAGTTAGGGAGCTGTTGTTCAGTCTCTCCAGTCATGCCCCACTCTTCATGACCTCATTTGGGGTTTTCTTGGCAAAAATACTTGGGTGGTTTACCATTTCCTTCTCCAGCTCATTTTACAGATGAGGAAACTGAGACAAACAGCCTTAAGTGATTGCCCAGAGTCACACAGCTACAAAGTGTCTGAGGCCATATTTGAACTCAAGTCTTCCTGACTCCAGGACCAGTGCTCTATTCACTGTGCCACCTAGCCACTTGGAGTCAGGAAGACCCAAATTCAAATGTGGCCTCAGATAGTTACTAGCTGTGTGACCCTGGGCAAGTCACTTAACCTCTGATTGCCTCAGTTTCTTCATCTGTAAGAACAGGATAATAAAAGTACCTACCTCACTGGGTTGTAAAGATCAGATTAGATAATTGTAAAGTGCTTAACACATTGCCTGGCAAAGAGTAAGTGTTATATACGTGTTAGCTATTTTATTGTGGTTGTGGTCATTGTTGTTATATCTGAATTCCCACCATTAGGAGTTTGTGACTTTCAGTTCATTTTCCTTTACCTGTAGTCCTCTACTAAAATGTTCTCTGGATAACTGATTAAGCCATTAGCACTTCTGTGGGAATTAGTTTGATCATATTTCTTCCATTTCTATAACATGAGAACAGGATGGAGAAGGGAACACTGAAATGATTAGGAAGGGTGTCTAGCACTGAAGATAAACCTACTTACTTCACAGACTTACCCAGCACTGACATTGCACTTTTCATTCAGAGCTGTAACTAGCAATTTTGACTCTTGGGGCCAATTCAGTTGAGTTGGATGGGATGGGGATGAGGAACAACAGAAAAGACAGATGATAGGAGCATAGATTTAGAACTGGAAGAGACTTTAGAGCTATCTAGCCAACTCCCTTGTTTTACAAGTGAAGAACAGAGACCCAGAGATGTTATATGACTTGCCCAAGGTCACCCAGGTAACAGTAGCAGATCCAAGACTTGAACCCAAATTCTCTGACTCTAGATTAGTTAGTGTGGTCTGTTCTGTCCTCACCTACCTCAACCTTCACTGGTCCTCAGCCCTACTTTCTTTCACTCTCCTTGATGGGGCATATGTTGGTGGAGCAGGTTGAGGTAAGTGGACAGTGGTCTCTGAACCTAGTCTAAGCAGAAGAAAGTACCACTCCCCTGAATGTCTGTATCTGGGACTAAGTCCTGTCCACTTTATCCTTATTATAGCTCTTCATTCATTTTACACATGGTAAAAAAGGCAAAGCAAATTTATGTAATTAAGACCTAATTGTTAAAGTGCTCTAAAAAGTATTCTTTCCAGTATACCCAAATTCATAGGACTTAGTTTTGAATTTTGGAACATTCATTAACCAAGATTTGAACTGACCTATATCCATTCATTTACCTGTTACACATATCACTTAATAATCTAAAAAGTTAGCAGGGATTAATTATAATTCCTTATCTACTGTGTTACAAGGACACTGACTTTTTTGTGAACTATAAAGGGTTTGAATGGTGATTGTAGGTCAAATGTATTAATGTTTTGAGATTTAACAACTAAATAAGTATTATTTTCAGGGTTGGTTTTAGATTCTTTTAAATTTTGCTCTGTACCACTAATAAAAATTCAATGTTACCAACCTTATGACTCTTCAAATCAGCCAATAAAGTAAAATGGAAAGATTTGGGAACCTATAGAAGTTCATAGAGTGCCAGGCCTGAAGTCAGGAAGACTCATCTTTCTGAATTCAAATCTGGTCTCAGTAGCTCACTAGCTGTGTGACCCTGGGTAAGTCACAATGTTATTTGCCTTAATTTCCTCATCTGTAAAATGAACTAGAGAAGGACATGGCAAACCACTCCAGTATCTTCACCAAGAAAACCCCAAAAAGGGTCACATAGAGTCAGAAATAACAATAACATAAGATCAAAATACCACTCTCAAAGTTAACTATCTATATGGGCCAAGTGACAATGTCAATTCTCTTTTCTCAGCCTTGGTAGCATTAACTTTCCTTCACTGTCTGTGCTAGAGTTGCTGCCCAGAACTGTGATTTCTTTGATGTAGGGAATGCCCAGTGAGGAATTTCTCTCCACCAGTAAGCATTTGCAAATGGTCTGAATTTATATTCATGGAGAATTGCCTGGGTCACTAATTGTCTTAAATTAATTTCCCTGGGTTACACATGTGTCACAGGTGAGACTTGAACCAACTTCTTGATTCCAGGTCCAAGACCAGTGTTATTTTCTGGGATTTTTAACACTGGAAGGTTCACAATCCTACTATGAATATTCATAGTTCAGGTTTTCATGAACTATAAGATCACTAATTTCTGCCCATTAAAACCTATGTAGCCCATTCCAGCCTGACTCCTTGACTTGTTCTTAATTCTTCCTAGGACCTCTGCTCATTGGTTCCCCTGATATAGTGATCCCTCTGACTACAAACTTTGATGAATCTGAAAATGGTGAATTCTTTGACCTATACCCTTCCTATTTCCCCACAGTTTCTTCTACATAGTGATTCCTATCAATGACAAAACTTAAGATTCAACACCTCACCCAACTATAGCTACAGCAACAGCTGGGCTCAATGGACCCCTGTTCTTCTCCTTCTGTAGTCCCTACCAGTAATATGGAAGGAATATTTCCTTTTCTTCCTGAATTGCTGACCCAAACCACAAAGCTATAAAGTTTCAATATTAGCCCAAAGGGAGAGGAAGGCTGTTTTGCCAGTAGAGTTGGGGGAGATTATCCATCAATAACAATGTATGTTGAAGAAGGTGTGGGAAAATTGGAACACTAATGCATTGTTGGTGGAGTTGTGAACTGATCTAACCATTCTGAAGAGCAATTTGGAACTATGACCATGTAATGGAAATGCAAATTTAAAGATCTTCCCTGCCCCTAGGCCCTTTGGTAGTCTTAAGAGATTCTGAGAACCTTTCTTGATTTGAAAATATACTCTGCCCCCTAATAGGCTGAATGTGGTCACAGGGAGCCTGTGGTAGGAGGCTTGGTTTTCAGGAATGCCTACACCTTGATGCTGTGTGATTGGGCAGTGGGTCAAGAGGGTGGTTACATTCTCTGACCCAGGAGAAGGCTATATAATCCCTGGTGTGAGGCTTTGCTTTAGGGCTCACTTTGAGAAGTGTTGTGTAATTTAACCAGATGAGACTCTGGGCAGCCACTGAAAACCCCGCCACTTTGAAAACCCAGATGTTGATGCTTCCCTCTCTGGTAACCGTGATTTGGTATGGATGTAATGGTTGGACAGTTTGGAAGCCTGTCTGCTTGATCTGTTTGTTTCTCTGTCTTGTAAGTTCTGTCTGTATACTTTGAAGTTTGGGGTGCTGACATTTTTCCCCTGAACTAGGTAAATAATATGTTTGATTGATTAAAGTAAGCTTGTTAACCTATTTTGAGTTGCTTTTCTTTAGAAAAGCAGATCTAAGAACCTGTGTTGGCAGCCACTGTGGGGATGCTGGGTGCTTGCTGCTACAGACCAAAGGGCTATAAAATTCTGTATACCCTTTGATCCAGCAATACCACTACTAGGTCTGTATCCCAAAGAGATCACAAAAAAGGGAAAAGGACACACGCATGTACAAAAATATTTATAGCAGCTCTTTTTGTGGTAACTAAGAATTGGAAATTCAGGAGATACTCATCAATTAGGGAATGGCTGCACAAGTTGTGGTATGTGAATGTAATGGAATACTATTGTTCTATAAGTAATGATGACCAGGTTGACTTCAGAAAAACCTGGAAATTTACATGAACTGATGCTGAGTGAAGTGAGCAGAGCCAGGAGAACATTGTACATAGCAACAGCAACATTTTGCAATGATTAACTATGATAAACTTAGCTCTTCTCAGAAATACATGATCCAAGACAATTCCAAAAGACTTGTGATGGAAAATGCCAACCATATCCAGAGAAAGAACTATGGAGTCTGACTGCAGATAGTGGCATACTATTTTCACTTTTTTTTTTGTTTTTTCTTTCTCCTGGTTTTCTTCTTTTGTTCTGATTCTTCTTTCACAACATGATGAATGTAGACCTATGTTTAAAATGATTGTACATGTATAATCTATATCAAATTGTTTCCTGTCTTGGGGAGTGGGGAGGGGAGAAAGGGGGGGAGAAAAATTTGAAACTCAAAATTTTACAAAAATGAATGTTGAAAACTATCTCTGTGTATTTGGGGGAAAGAATACTATAAAGAAAAAAAAGAACAATGGACTAATGTCATTCACTGGACCAAGGAGTGACTAGTAATTTCACATTCTCTCTCCTTCAGCAAAACTTGTTTTCAGAAATGTAATTAAAAATAAAATATAAATTATTGATAAGCATTAGCCTGCCCCACCCCCAGCAATAATTCGGTTCCAGTAGGGATTATTATTAGAAAGGAGAAATGAGGTTCCAATTTAGAATTTCAGAGATTTTAAGAGATTTATCTTAAAAGAACTCTACAGCTTTGTAGTGTCCTTGAAACTTACCAATTAACTATATAAGAGATAGATTTTTTTTGTTTGTTTGTTTTGTTTTGTTTTTTGTTTTTGTTGTTTTTGGTGGGGTGGAAAATACTCTACTAAGAATACAAGCCTTTTGGAGACTTTCATTCCACCCCCTTCTTCCTTCCGCCAGGATTTCATTAGCTATGAATGTCTTGGGAGTGATCTACAGGCTTCCCATTCCATCCTATACTCTGTTCTGGAAACCACACAAAGCATTTATTTTGAAAGGTAGAACCGAATCCCCTTTCTTGTAAGGATTCCAAGTTGAGATTAGATTTTCGGCGATTGAATTTAAGGGCAACATAGCACCACCTCCTTGGCAGATATGCTACAGTGCACTAGGTACCAACCAAAGGCACCATTTGGCATATCAATGAAAGCATGAAATAGGAACCATCTCATGGTGAATGGAGGTTTGCCTTGAAGCATGTTCTTTATTTATAAAGTAGCAAAGCTAGTTCCATTTTCAATGTAATTAAAGTGTCCTCTTTTACATAGCTGTAATGGAAATGCAGATTTAAAGATCTTCCCTGCCCCTAGCTTAAGTGCACCTGGAGCCTGTGGTGGGAGGCTTGTTTTTCAGGGAAGCCCACACCTTGATACTTTGTGATTGGGCAGTGGGTCAAGGAGGTTGTTACAATCTCTGAGCTAGGAGAAGACTATATAAACCCTGATGAGAGGCTTTGCTTTGGGGCTCACTTTGAGAAGTGTTGTGTGATTTGACCAGATGAGACTCTGGGAAGCCGTTGTTGAGAGCCCCCCGGCTTTGAAAACCCAGATGTTGATGCTTCCCTCTCTGGTAACTGTGATTTGGTATTGATATATGTAATGTTGGGACAGTTTGGAAGCCTGTCTGTAACTCTGAAGTTCTGTAACTCTGAAGTTCGGGGTGCTGACCTTTTTCCCCTGAACTAGGTAATGTATGTTTGTTTGATTAAAGTAAGCTTGTTAACCCATTTTGAGTTGCTTTCCTTTGAAAAGCAGATCTAAGAACCTGTGTTGGCAGTCACCCTGGGGATATTGGGGTGCTTGCTGCTACAAAATGGCGATGAGGATGGGATCTGCTGAGTAAAAGGAAAGTATGGGGGCTGGGATAATTGTTTGTTTCCCAGTTGTGGTAGCTGTGATTCTGTGGAGCCATGGAGCAGGAGAGAAGAACGGCCTGCATGCTGACTTTGCTGAGCTGAGAGCAGGAATGGTGAGCTGCCTGCATGGAGATCTGTGGAGAAGCCTGGAGCCGCTGCCTTCTGCTGGAGGAGAAGGAACCCAGGAGTTTGGAGTTCAGCCACAGGACAAGATAAGGACTGTGTGGCAAAGCTGGGGCACTGAATGTGTTTCCTTGCTGCATCCCACAGTTTGGGACCCAGGGGGATGGACTTGTGACTATGGTGGGTGGGGTGAAGTGCCATGGACCCCAAGGACCCCACTTTGGTTTTGTTGCCTAGTTCCCTCTCTGGATTTGGAAGCAGGGGCTGGAGCAGTGTTATGGGAAGGACACCACCCCCCTCCCAAGAGTACTTTATGTGATAATGCTTTGTATTTTGTGAATTGATGTGAAAATGCAATGTACTTTGTTTAAGACCCAGTGGCCACTTTGGTAACTTTAGATGTACCTTGAAAATGTGACCTAAGAGATGTTTTAGTGCTAATTCAAATGTAAATTGTGTATGCTATGGGCAAGAAAGATCTTGGGGCCGAATGTAATGGAAATGCAGATTTAAAGATCTTCCCTGCCCCTAGCTTAAGTGCACCTGGAGCCTGTGGTGGGAGGCTTGTTTTTCAGGGAAGCCCACACCTTGATACTTTGTGATTGGGCAGTGGGTCAAGGAGGTTGTTACAATCTCTGAGCTAGGAGAAGACTATATAAACCCTGATGAGAGGCTTTGCTTTGGGGCTCACTTTGAGAAGTGTTGTGTGATTTGACCAGATGAGACTCTGGGAAGCCGTTGTTGAGAGCCCCCCGGCTTTGAAAACCCAGATGTTGATGCTTCCCTCTCTGGTAACTGTGATTTGGTATTGATGTATGTAATGTTGGGACAGTTTGGAAGCCTGTCTGTAACTCTGAAGTTCTGTAACTCTGAAGTTCGGGGTGCTGACCTTTTTCCCCTGAACTAGGTAATGTATGTTTGTTTGATTAAAGTAAGCTTGTTAACCCATTTTGAGTTGCTTTCCCTTTGAAAAGCAGATCTAAGAACCTGTGTTGGCAGTCACCCTGGGGATATTGGGGTGCTTGCTGCTACAATAGCCTAAGGTTATTTTGGAGCTCAAACTCTGTTTAATCATTTTTTGGCTCAGATTTTTAATTTATTGATAAAGAGAACTCCTTAAATTGATGTAGTTTAACAACTTGTCCATAACTTATAGTCTTGTAAGTTATTTATAATCTTTTAACTTATTAATTATAGGCAATTGCCAAAATGATTATCCTAAAACCTGAGTCAGTCCATATCATTCCCCTACTCAATAAACTCCATTGGCTTCTTCTTATCTGTGGAATCAAATATAATGTTTGGCATTTAAAACTCTTTCCAGTTGGAACCACGGGTTGCCATGGGGTGTTTTGTATGCTGTGATTTAGACATAATTTCTGAGTGGAGAACAGAATCGCTCACTGCATTCCTTCATGAGGGATGGAATTTGCAAAAGATGAAAGAAATCTTCTTTTCTGCAGGGAAAGATCACACACTTACTTCCCTATACCCAGAATATACTTCCTCCTCACCACTGCCTCTTAGAATACAGTTTCCTTCAGGGTTCAGTTCAAACTCCACCTTCTACTTCTAACCAGCCTTTCCTGATTGCCATCCAACTCCAGAAGCTAGTGCCTTCCTCTTAAAATTATTTTACCTATTTTGTATATCCCCAGAAATATACACATTATGTCCTTTGGCTGAATTATAAAGTCCATTAAATCAGGGATTATTTAATGTTTTTCTTTGTGTCTCTAGTTCTTGGCTTTTCATCTTATTAAAATAATTAATTTAATTTTACTAACTTTTTAAAAATATTCCCTTTGCTTTGTATCCCCAGTAGGTTTTAAATAGATGTTTGTTGATTAAATAGAGTTATACCAGTAGGTTAAGGGACTTGCTCTTGGTCACAAAGCTATTAAGATCAGAGGTAGAGCTTGAATCAGGTGGCATAATGTATAGAGTATTAGATTTGGAGTCAGAAAACAAGAATTTGAATTCAAACATTTCTTACTGGTGTGACCCTGAACAAGTCATTTGTCCTCTCTCCAGCTCATTTTTCCTTCCATAAAATGGAGATGATAATAATAGCATCTATCTCACAGTGTAGTTATGAGAGTCTATTTTGTAAACCTGAAAACCTATGTAAATGTTAGCTATGATAATGATGATGCCGTAGTTCCTCTCTGTTTAATCATGTTCCTCACATTATGTGGATTTAAATGATGCTGGTATTTAAGCAGATTTTTTTTTTAAAGAATGTGCTCTTCAAAGGATGGAATTTGTCCTGAGCATCTTAGGGAGAATGGAGTCAGCCCACAGCACTTAGATTCACACCTTCCCTCATAGAAGGTCAGGTCCACAGATGTAGAAAACATGAAAGACCATCTTGCTTCTAGGGGAAAAAAAAGATGACTTAGAAAATCTTGGCCATTAGTGGCCCACCACTCTCCCTTCACAATTCCACAAGCTTATGCACTATTTCATGTATCCAAAGAAAGCTAAAGAACTCTCTCAAGTACTGGTGGGCGAGCTTTCATACTATCCTTTCAACTATCCATCACACTCCACATCCTGGTAAGAGGAGTCTTCCTAAGGGTCAGGCACTCCAGCTGCCCACTTTGGAGGGATAAATAGGAGATGCAGAACTCAAGAAATTATACCAGATCAACATCCACAAAGACATTTGGCAAAGATATACACTGCCCCATGGGGGCATCAGCCCTACTCCACCAACTCTTTGCAGCTATGTTGGAGGCATCCCGGTATCTCAGCTGGCATCTCAGTTGGAAAATTGGGATCAACAGCAACAACAGGGAACATCTGCTTTTTGAGTGATATCTCAGAGCCCCAGGAAAAGACAAGGCAGCTACCAAGGGTATCTAAGCTGATTGGCATGGAAATGAACCTTGCAAAGTGATTGTGTGACACACAAAAGATAGAGTGCGTTGATTCAAAAGGCCTAGAGGTATCAAACTATATCTCCCAACTCACTGATTTCAGCAGGAAAACACCTTGGACAGAGGACAAATTGAAAAATGTGATGCAGGTGAATTTCAGCCCTATCTGCATATTAGCCAGGAATGAGATATCAGCTGAAGATCATGGCAGAAAGGAATAACCTACTGTGCCAATATAGTGGGTGAAACTAATCCAGTATGGCATTTAGAGAAACAACCCTACATTCAGTTGATCTCACCATACAAACTCCTGGTAGTACAAACACTTATTAAAAAGGATATATACTTCTCTTGGCCCCAAAATATGTTTTCTTCCTGAGAGATGATTTGCCTTACCCAGAACTACAGACTAATTCTGAATGCCCCATTTTGGATAGGAATAGCATTTTTTAATGCCCAGGAGGGAATTTGTAAATGTACCATTTTGGGATAAGCAGACCCCAGGCATCCTTAAACACATGAGTAGAGTAGATAAGTATGAATACAAGAATGGGTAGAAGTCCTTTAATATAGAGGGGCTACATTTATGGACCCATCAGCCATTCTAGAGGGCAGCTAGGTGGTACAGTGGATAGAGGGCCTGGCCTGGAGTCAAGAAAACTCATCTTTATGAGTTCAGATCTAGCCTCAAACACTAGTTATGTGACCCTGGGCAAGTCACTTAACTCAGTTTGTCTCAGTTTCCTCATCTGTACAATGAGCTGAAGAAGGAAATGGCACACGCCTCTCGTGTCCTTGCCAAGAAAACCCCAAGTGGGGTCAGGAAGAGTCAGACATGACTGAAAAATGACTGGACAACAGTCATTCTTGGCACTTCTCTTTTATGTGAAACCGCTCTGAGGGGGAGATGCAGTCTGATGCGAATTATGCATTAAAATGTCCGTCTATAATGAAGAACAGAGAGTAGATGTGTGTGGTTATGAGTGCATGGTAGAAAGAAGGAAGCAAACAGCCTTCCTACTTCATTATATAACAAACAAAAAGCTGTCAGGGGTGGCAAATGCCCTAGAAGCTGTTTAGACAGCAGCAAACTTTATGAGGAGGACCCTACTGACAAACCGAGGTAGCTAGGTGGCAGATAGTGTCAGGAGAAGGAAATGGCAAGCCACTCCCGGACCTTTGCCAAGAAAACCCCAAATGAGGTCACAAAGAGCTGGACATGACTAAACAATTTAACAACCACAATACTTAACAAAATGGATCACACAGAAGCATACCGTTGAAGGTGGGATGAGCCAATCCTCTGGTTGCCTGGGCAAAAATGGAAGTGGTGAGCCCTAAGCATCAATTGTGTTAGTGTATCTGTGCTCTCATCACATATAACAAGGTCAGAGCTAGAGGATTAAATTAATCACGTCTTTTTTTTAAGTGAATGTTTTACATTGATGCCAAAGAACACTATGTCAAGATGTTCATGTTTTTATTTCTTTGAACTCCTAATTAGCATTTTCTTTCCTTTGAGCTCCTTGGATGCTTAAGAGATTTCTAGGAAGATATTTGGTAGTAATAAACAGATTGTCACATGAAGGCCCAGGCCTGTTCGTGCTTTGCTTGTGACTAAGGCTGAGAAAACAATGAATATCTTCCCATTTTTGAGAGCTAAAAGCTGACTCCCATGCAGGAGTTACGGCTATCCAAGATCCCATGTCAGATGAGACCACAGAGATAACTTCATTGGATGATTCATTGAATATCAACATTCAACCAGGCATGAAACTGGGTGAGAAAAGTATACCTAAAATATTTGGCAGGTTCATGGAGGATGTCCGGCTCAGAATCCAAACAGAAAGATTCCCTGTTGACTGAGGTTTTACAGATGCTCTTGCTTCTATGATGATATTATTCTAATTACCTCAAGCCCCAGAACACTGCAGGGCTTTCTCAGTGAGGCCCAAGATCACACAAAGGAAATTAGCCTAGCCATTTACACGGAAAACACAAAGTCATGAAAAATCCTTTCTGCTTAGGCTCTGAAATTCACTCGGATGGACAGCCCATTGATATAATTTATCCTAGATGAATGCTACAAAAGGACAAAGAGCTAACCCTAGCTAGGTTCAGCAAGCAACAAGGAAGATACCAGGCTGTATGATGTTTGGGAAATTGCATCATGTATACAATGTTCCCAAGCTGCTCACTGCTGCAAAGCCCATCTTTTTTGAACATCAGTATTCTCCCAGTGATGCTATATGGCTGCAAATCAAGAAATACCATAATCTCATGAGAGTCACAATTGCAGAAGATGTTTTTAAATGGCCCTTTTATAGTTTAGTATTAAACAGATGCTTAACTCCCATGCTTTATGCTAAAACGTGAATTTCCATCCACTGCTCATAAAAGAACTAAAGGCATTGGAAAAAAAAAAGAACCAACATAGTCCTTGAAACTTGGTAGGATAGATCACATTATTCAGGGACTTTGCTACATTTTTAATAGCAACATTGCTGCAGGAGCCTTTCTGATAGACTCTGAAGAGGCAGCAACTGTGGAACAAAGCCACAAAAGACTCACAGCTGCCCACAGATGTTGATTTCCCCTGAGCTATAAAGGCTCAGTCAGGATTTTCTTCTGACACCAGCAATCAGTGTAGTAAAAATAGTTAGGAAACTTGTCCTTTTAGGCATAGAATAGGGAATGTTGGATTGTGTAGGGAAAGTTAGCATCATGCTTGGAGGGATTAGTGTTGTGAATCAAAGAAAAAGATTTCTTAGAATGCTTAAATCAATGTGGGCGTTGAGGTGGTGCCATAGTGCATAGAGTGCCTGACCTGGACTCTTCTTTCTGAGTTCAAATCTGACCTCAGACACTTACTAGCAATGTGACCTTGGGTAAGTCACTTAACCCTGTTTGCCTTAGTTTCCTCATCTGTAAAATGAGCTGAAGAAGGAAATGGCAAACCACTCTAGTGTCCTTGCCAAGAAAACCCCAAATGGGGTCAGGAAGAGTTGGACATGACTGAAAAACAACTGAACAACAGAGTCAGTGTATTTGTGGGTATTTTCAGGTATGAATCCCCAGAATTTTTATGAGTGACTTCACATATAGATGTCTCTTGTCTGGGTTCACCCCTAGAATGTACTTTGACTTTTAGGACCATGGGGAAAATGAGGATTAGGGCACAACAGAGGAAAGGTGGGCTATGTGGCTAACTGGCAAGTGACTAAGTGTGTGTTAGGTCCTAAAGCCATCCTTACAGAATGCTCCCATCTCTGAAAACAGTGTGAGGGGCTGGGGGATGGGAAGATAGCCCTTCCCAATCCTGTATCTGAGTGACATAGCTCTGAGCCCTTCAGAGTCTCCATACAGGAAAAGAACATACTGGGAGTTAAGAACAAGGAAGTTTAGAACTAAGCGGTTAGAGTACAATTATGATTTGGTGAATGACAGCTTCTGAATAGTGTGACATTGTCTTTTTTGCTTTATTGGAAAGGCAGTCTAATGTAGCCCCAATTCCAACTTGGACTAGTAGGGCAGAACTTAGCTTCTACTTGCCCCCTCAGAATCCAGGGGGTAGTCCTCCTTAAGGGCTGGGGGATGATTTTCTAGCAGCATAGCTCACAAACCCTACTATTGTGCTTTCATACATTGAATATGAATGATTTAAACCAATAAGATTTAATTAGCTTTTAACAATATTTTTACATTAATTAAAAAAAATTAGTTCCAAATTCTCTCTCTTTTTTGGGCCCTTCTCACTCTTATTGAGAAGGCAAGCAATATGATCCCCTTTATTTTTTTTTTTTTAAAGCAATTGGGGTTAAGTAACTTGCTCAAGGTTACACGGCTAGTCATTATTTATGTGTGGGTGCTCATTTTCTGAGGCCGGATCTGATCTCGGGTCATCCAAACTCCGAGGCCGGCGCTCTTACTCACTGCGCCACCTAGCCGCCCCTTTAGGGCAATTGGGGTTAAGTAACTTGCCCAAGGTTACACGGCTAGGTTTTTGTTTGTGCAGATTAAGTGTTGGAGGCCGGCTCCGAACTCAGGTCCTTCTGACTCCAGGGCCGGCGCTCTACTCACTGCGCCACCTAGCCGCCCCTATGATCCCCTTTATATAGAGAGAGTCCTTAATTAGTTTTTAAAACTTTTATTATTATTTTTTTCAGTGATCAAGCTTTCTCTTTTTATCCCTCCTATCCCTGCCACCCTCTAGGAAGGAAGGAAGGAAGGATTCTCATCTTATATAAATATAGTCAATCAAAACAAATTCCCACAAACAATTTTTATAGCCAATGTCTCTGATAAAGACCTCATTTCTAAAATATATAGAGAACTGAGTCAAATTTATAAGAATACAAGTCATTCCCCAGTTGATAAATGGTCAAAGGACAGGTAGTTTTCAGATGAAGAAATTAAAGCTATCTCTAGTCCTATGGGAAAAAAATACTCTAAATTGCTATTAATTAGAGAAGTACAAATCAAACAACTCTGAGGTACCACCTCACATCTAATAACATTGGTTAACATGACAAAATAGGAAAATGATAAATGTTGGAGAAGATGTAGAAAAATTGGAACACTAATGCACTGTTGGTGGAGTTGTGAGCTGAACCAAGCATTCTGGAGAGCAATCTGGAACTATGCCCAAATTGCAACCAAACCCTTTGATCCAGCAATACCACTACTAATTCTGTACCCCAAAGAGATCATGTAAGAGGGGATATTATGGTGTCTTGTTTTGCTCCCACAAATTTTATTGGGAGATAATCAACATTCCCAAGCTGTGTGGGACACTCACTTATATTATTTTACCAAGATAGTGGCCATCCTGGTGCCAGGGGGACTAGAAAGGTTGGGATGGGACAACCTATTCAAACCTGAAGGGTCATGCCCTGTCACTTCTTATTACCATGCCTATGTCATCGGCATAAGGGGAGAATGTAGGGTAATGAAGAATGTAAACAACCCTAACTCAGGCAAGATGGTAGAACTGTTTAACCTCACTCTTGCTTCTTCTGTATCAGTGTGGGTGTTCCTAGTGAGCACTACACCCGCTTTCTCTTGCAAGAAGCAGAATAAACACTTTCCTCTCCCTACTCTGTTTCTGAGTTCTTTTGGTGAGAATGGGTCTATTACGTGGATCTTCCTGAGGGTACACGATCTGGGAAGCAATAAACAGCAGAATCTCTTTTGGGCTAACTCCCTGACTTTGCCTGGAAAGTCCTGTGATCCCCACAAGCATGTTTCTCACAATCATAAAAAAGGGAAAAGGACATATATGTACAAAAATATTTATAGGAGCTCTTTTTGCAGTGCAAAGAATTGGAAATTCAGGGGATACCCATCAACTGGGAAATGACTGAACAAGTTGTGGCATATGAATGTAATAGAATACTATTGTTCTATAAGAAAGGATGAGGAGGTGGATTTCAGAAAATCCTGGAAAAATTTACATGAACTAATGCTGAGTGAAGTGAGCAAAACCAGGAGAACGTTGTACATAATAATAGCAATACTGTGAGATGACCAGTTTTGATAGAGTTAGCTCCTCTCAGCAATGCAATGATCTAAGACAATTCCAAAAGACTCGTGATGGAAAATGCTATCCACACCCAGAGAAAGAACTTTGGAGTCTGAATGCAGATTAAAGCGTACTATTTTCTCTTTTGTTGTTGTTTTTTAAATTTCTCATGGCTTTCCCCTTTTATTCTGATTCTTCTTTCACAATGTCTAATGTTGAGATGGCTAGGTGGCACAGTGAATAGAGCTCTGGCCCTGGAGTCAGGAGGACCTGAGTTCAAATCTGACCTCAGACACTTAACACAAAAACCAACCTGTGACCTTAGGCAAGTCACTTAACCCCAGTGCTCTCAAAAAAAAAAAAAGATGCCCACAATGACTAGTGTGGAAATGAGTTTGATATGATTGTACATGTATAGCTTATATCAGGTTGCATGCTGTCTGGGGGAGGGGGTAGGAGAGGGAAGGCAAAAAAAATTGGAACTTGAGGTCTTATAAAAGTAAATGTTGAAAACTAAAAATAAATAGATTCCCACACTGATCACACCCAAAAATGCACTGATCACACCCAAAAATGTATTTCTTATTTGGAATACTAGTCCATTATCTCTCTGCTATGAGGGTGGCAGCATTCTTCTGTATCCTTCTTCTGGAATTGTAGCTGAACATTTGGTTGATCAGTTCTCAAGTCTTTCAAAATTGTTCATTTAAAAAAATACTATTGTTATTGTATGTATTGTTCTGGATCTGCTCACTTCACAGACTTAATGAGCTTTTAGAAATGGGTTTTTACAGTGAATAGAGCATAGGACCTGAGTTCAAATGCAACCTCAGACATTTAAAACTTACTAGCCATGTGACCTTGGGCAAGTCACTTAATCCTAACTGCCCTGCCTTCCCCCATCCAAAAAGCAAAAAAAAAAAAAAGAAAGAAAGAAAGAAAGGAAAGAAGGAAGGAAGGAAGGAAGGAAGGAAGGAAGGAAGGAAGGAAGGAAGGAAGGAAGGAAAAAGTGGGTTTTTACTACAGTGGTCTAATTGGTACAAGACTTTCCCCAAAGGTCTGTGACACACTGTCCTATAAATACATGTAGGGGCTGGGGGAAAGTGGGTTCAAGTTTAGCTCCCATGTGGTAAAAGGAATTTCACATTCCTGGAAGTCTTTTTGGTGAGGACCTCAAAGTGTTCCCTTTAGATATGTTGTAACATTCTGCTATGCTATTTATAGAGCCTTGATGTTACCTTCCCTCATTGCATCTGCTCTGTCCCTCTGTCATTGGTTCTCAGAGATTCTGCCATCAGCTTGTCTGGGGAGGTTTCAAGGAAGTCATTGAGAAGTCCAAAATTCTCTGGACCCTTTGAAGCTCACAGAGTGCTTGCTTGGGCCAAGGGTCAATGGGGAAACAACAAGCCCAAGGTCAAAGCCAAAATTACATCTCCCCTCCCATCCCCCAAGTAATTCCTTCTCAGGGGCTTGAAGAGGGCTCCCACCCCAGCCTACCGGATGCTCATATCTCTTTGCCCTGAAATGGTTTTCTATTTTAAATTAATCCACAGGGGCATGGCCAAGTCTCCTCCTGCAATTCAAATATACTTCCCATCTAATAGCCTTCCTGTTCATCCAATGGTCTTTAAGAACAACTAAATCAAGCCTTTTCCCCATCTAGTGTAAAGTCTTGAGTTGACTGATTCAATAGGTGTCTTTAAGGCTTTAGTCATACCTACTTCTGCCTCTGACTGATTGTACCAATCAGGAATTACAGGCTTTCTCTAATTCTGGAAAAAGAGGAAAGAAGACACCCTGCTTGCACTGGTATGAGGACTCTGGAAAACTGGATTCCCATCCCAACTCAGATACATACAGCCTACTTGACCTTATGCAAGCATTAATTTTGGTTCTTATGTTCTTCATTTATAAACTGTGGACATTGGTCCAGAATGATCTTTAAAGTCTCTTTTTGGCCCAGATCCCACGATCCTATGAATAACTGTCCAACACATTCAAAATGATTGGAACAGTCCAGTTTTAAGGAAGTTGTCAGATTTCTGAGTTCCTTTTTTTAAGGAAATCAGAACTGACAAAAGGGAGCCAATGACATTTCAGAACGACCCAACTGTTGCATCAATTTACTGGGAACCTAGAAGCATACCTTTTGCTGGGAAGTTGGGAAGCTAAGAACCTTGAGCATCTAAATCAAATAAACAGGAAAAAAGACAATGTTTTCATGAAAGCACAAAATAAACTTTCATCTAGACAGTCTCATAGCTCTAATATCAGGAAGCAGGTAGTTTTATTTCCTAGTTGAGTATTCTTAGAGGAGCAGAATGTTATTAGAGGGGGGTGAGGGCAGAAGGATAAGGGGAAGGAGTTAGTTTCATTCTGTTATTGTACTGACTTTGTTGCTGTATTTTATTTAGGTCACATTACCTCAGGTTCTGTTTGGTAAAATTTGTTTGTAGTTTTATGTGTGTGTACATATACATGCATACATACACCCCCAGATGCATATGTATTTATTTTCCCCTAGAGGATCTTGGAATCATAGTGCTGCAGACATTAGAAGAAAGGAAAAAAACCAGATAGATATTACCTTATGTCAATGTTGTCTCAGAGCTTGGATAGTAGAAACAGGAGTAAGGAAAATAAATTAAACTGTTCTTTGTAGTAGTATTTTTGTCTCTTTAGAAGACAAACTGCATACTTAAACTAATATTACTTAATTGTTCCCTATTACTTCCAGGATCAAATATGAAATCTTCTGTTTGTCTTTTAAAGCCCTTCATATCCTGGCTCCTTTCCAGTCTTCAGTCTTATTTCCTACCATGTAGTCTACAATCCAGTGAAGCTGGTCTCCTTGCTTTTCCTCAAAGGTGACACTCTTATCTCCTCAACTCATGCATTTTCATTGGTTATTGCCTATGCCTGGAATGCTTTCCCTCCTCACCTCCACCTTTTGGCTTCTTTTGCTTCCTTAAAATCTCACCTTCTGCAAGAAACCTTTCCTAGTCCCCCTTAGCCTTCCCTCTGATATGATTTACATTTTATCATATTATATATGTATACACACACACACACACACACACGTTTGTACGTTGTTGTTTGCTTATTGTCTCCACCACTAGATAATTCTAATCTTCTTGAGGGCAGGGACTATTTTATCTTTTCTTTTTCTTTGTATCCCCAGAACTTAGCATGGTGCCTTTTATATAATAGGCACTTAATAAATTATTGTTGACATGACTTAACATAGAGCAAAAGAAGCAATCTTAAGTAACTATTTTTAAAGCAGTCATGTTAAGATGAGCTCAGCTAATTCACAACTGTTTCCAAAAAAACATGATTTCTATCTGCAAAACAAACAAACAAAAAAATAACGCAAGAACAGGTTCTTTGGTATCTCTTCCCACCAGAGGTGTGCTGATAAATATTAAAAACTGCCCCCCCCAAAAAAAATATATATGTATTTATATCCAAAGAAATGTATAAGATACTTTTTAAGTTTAATCTGTGTTATTAACATTTTATCTACTCATTCCCATAAGTCTATACAATTAATAAAATAATAAATAAAAAATTAAACCCATGTTACTTCAGGTAGATTTATGAAGTGCTCAGAGATTGTCTAAGTTTTTCCTACTCTGCTGCCTTCTCTCTGGCACTCAGTTTCCACTTGCTTTCCCCTCCCTCTGTGTCAAAACTTAGTCCAATCTTTCAGCATAATTCCTTTCATGTTTATAGAACTTTACAGTTTTCTAAGAAGTCTTATACAGGTATCACTGGCCCCTTTGGGACCTTTTGGTTGTGTGGCTACAGTTCTGCTTCCTTAAGCCTATAAGAAAAGAACATGTCTCTGTGTAAATTATTCATCAAGGGAGTTTGTTTATGTGAGTGCAATATCTGAAGATATCAGATGCTAATCTATTTAAGCTGCCAGGCTAGACCTTGTCAGTTGCTCTTCTTACAAAGTGCCAAGGATATCCCTTCCCTAATGGATTGTAGTGGGCAGCTTGGTGGCACAGTGGGCGGAGTGCCTGAGCTGGAGTCAGGAAAACTCATCTTTATGAGTTCAAATCTGACCTCAGATACATACTTACTAGTTGTGTGACCCTGGGCAAGTCATTTAACCCAGTTTGCCTCAGTTTCCTCAGTTGTAAAATGAACTAGAGAAGGAAATGGCAAACTATTCTAGTTATCTTTACCAAGCAAACTCCAAATGGGATCACAAAAAGTCAGACATGACTGAAAATGACTGAACAACAATGGATTGGAGTATCCCTTCTTGGCCACAAGAGAATTCTTAGCCTGAAAATACCTAGGCTGTCTCCTGAAGTTGCCAAACCCACATAAATGTGTCACTGAAGCAGTTGTGATTTATTTTCTGGTTTCCATTTTAATCTAAGAGATGAAATGAAATATTGTTCAAAACAATACATTCTCTCAGGTCATTTCCAAATGCATTCATAGAGTCACACTTAGAATGCTATGATCATACTTTATTATATGCAGTATAAAATGGAAAGGGAATTAGCCCAAATGCTCATGTGTAGACACCAATCCTCTCCCTCTCTTGGCTCTCTTCCTGTTTCTGACCAGGATCTTCTGTTGGGAGAAATCCCAACCACACATACAATTATCTCTGGAAAGGAACAGGTGGAAGGAGTATGTACTCCCTCTCTCAGGATTATGAACTAAAAAGAGAGAACAGCTTCCCTGAGCTCAGTTGAACACGATTCATAATAGCTGGCAGTCTGAGCAACTTTGGATCTCTACTCTTCAAAAATCCTGGTTGTTATCTCTGTTTTGGAAGTATTCCAAGCTTTACCCTAGTTCCCTGACTCCTTACAGTGCTCAGAAGCCATGGAAGCTATTAGACATCAGTTGAGTCTCCCTGAAATCGATCATGGTGTTGTCCATGCTTTTTCATTTGGTCTTCAATCACCCCTATTTCTCCTTTCTTCCTTCTCTAGCTAAAAGTCCAAATGACAAGGTCAGAGGAAGAAAAGAAGAAGCAAAAAGAACATAATAGAAAGCAGAGATAGCATATCTCTGACCTATTGTATAGCTTCTGCCCTGATCTGGAGGTCCATTGAAACCCATATGAGGAGGGAAGGCTGATCACCATATTCTGTAAGGATCCTAAGAAACTGCTTGCTCTCTCTCTTTTTCTCTCTCTTCTTTCTCCCTACTTCCCTCTCTCTCACCTTCTCTCTCTCTCTTCCCTACTTCTCTTTCCTTCTCTCTCTTTTTATGCCCGTCTCCTTCCTTTCTCCCCACTTCTCTCTCTCTTCTCTCTTCTTTCCTGTCTCTGCCTCCCTCTGTCTCTTTCTCTCTCCACTTCAGTACCAGAAGAAAAATATTAATAGAGACTACAGGATAAGAGGTATCAACCTCCAGAGTTCTGGCTAAGAAAGACAAACAGAATTAGGCTGTATGCATGTTTATTTTCTTAAAGTGGTAGGCACACATGTAAATGCATGGGAGCTGCAGCAAAACTGAGCTCTTTTGAGGGATAGGCTACACAGATTATAGACCCAATGATGAGAGGAGGCAGAAAGGAGTGCTCAAGGAATTTGGATCAAACTGGATGTAGGATGTGACCAGCCAGAAAGTGTTCAGGGATCACAATCTGACCTCAAGAAGACTGCATTGAAGCCTCCCACCGTGGACTTATCTGTATGCATTCACAAAGCTTCTCCAACTACCTGACATTCCAGATATTCCAGAACACTGCTCTGCTTACCCCTTTCCTTTTCCCTCTGCTTATCTGTATGGTCCACATGACATTCCTGGAGCAGCTCTTCCCCTCCCCTCTCCTGTTCCCTCTCCTATTCTCTTAAACTGTAGTAGCTCCCCATTATCCCCTTATCCTGTTAAACTTATATAGATGAGACACATAACCTGACTGAGTGTTCTGTTTCCCATGGGGATCAAGGCTTGCTGATATTCTGTTTCCCACAGGGAGCAGGACCCACTGGGTGCTGCAGCCTCCCATAGCCTCCCATAAGGAACAGAGTCCACTGGGAGCATTACCCTAATAAATGCCTTTATTAACTTGGAGACAGTCTAAGTGGATTCTTTCAGTACAGATACCTTGACTCTCACACATTGATTCTTCACCATGAAGCAAGGAAGAGCCCCTAACTCAGGATGTCTGACCTTCTGGACCTTCTGCCAGTTAAGATTACAGTTCCCAATAAGCAAGGATGTATCCTTGACTTCAAGATGTCTGTGCAAGCATAATCTGGTTTTGTGGTTTTTGATACAGCAGGAGGATTTTAGGTTCACTCACAGATCATCACAAAAGATTATTAATATATCAGTCTAGAAGGACTCAAATTGTCCTCTTGATTGGTTAGTCCAGGTTTTTGGCTTTTTTCAGGCCAAAAACCGTTCAAGCAGTTCTCACAGAGGGCAGTGGATTTCATATTCAATATCTCCTTTGATCCTCCCAACAATCCTACCCAGTATATAAGGGAAGTATTACTATCTCCCATTTTAGTGATAATGGAATAGAGATTCAGAGAGGCTGACCACACAGCTGGTAAGTAGCAGAATCAGGATGAGAACCCAGATCTTCAGATTCCTCTTTCTCAGGAAATTGACCAATCCCTTGCTTTTTGGTTTCACCTTAACCCAAGCTTAGACCACTCCTGTCAGTTGCTGGTAGGAGCCGGGTTGCTGCATAATACTAGGATCAGACTCAGGGTCAGAATTGCCAGGACATTGAGCAAGAATGACTGAAGGATGTTCTGTGCTCATTGTAGTATTCTTCCTCCTCAAATGTTCCTCCCCCCACCTCTTGAACATAAGCTACCTGAAGGCAAAGATTATTTCATTTTTGTCTTTTGTAGCCTTGACTAACATTAGGTCTTACCCTCAGTTAGTGCTTAATAAATAATGAATTGAATTTCATCCCAAACCCTCTTAGTTTGTTAATTGTTTCCTGTTTATTCTGTACATAGCATATTTGTACATAGTTGTTTGCATGTTTTTTTCTCTATTAGATTGTGAGCTGGGCACAGGCAGGGCCTGTTTTTTGCCTTATTTTGTATCCCTAGTACTTAGTATAATGCCTGATGGATAGTAGGTACTTAATAAATGTTTCTTAATTAACTGACTATCCCACAATGTCTCTTGTTCAAACTAAGGCAAAAATGACCAGTGATATCTTAAACAGATTAAAAGCCCCTACCTTAAGATCTCATTTGCTTTAAAATATCACAGATCTTTCAAAGTCATAATTCAAAGCAGTCTCTCTTTCTTCCTAGACTAGTTAATCTGGGATTCTGACCAATCTCTGAGAACACTGTGTCTGAGAGGCAGGAATAAGTCTGGGAGTGTAGCCTGATTTGTCTTGAAGGGAAGAAGAGAAAGAGAAAGAAAGAGAGGGAAAAGGAAAAAGGGGAAGAGGAGGGGAGGAGGAGAGGGGGAGGGAGGAGGAGAGGGGGAGGGAGGAGAGAAGAGAGAAGAGAGAAGAGAGAGGAGAGAGGAGAGAGGAGAGAGGAGAGAGGAGGAGAGGAGGAGAAGGGGAGAGGGGGAGAGGGGAAGAGGAGGAGAGGGGGAGAGGGGGAGAGGGGGAGAGGGGAGAGAGAGGCAGTTATGGGCTGTCTCCCTCTCCCAATCTCATTTTCTCCTTCTCCCTTTTCTTTCATCTCCATCCTGTTCCTAAATGCCTACATGATGCTCACACTTATCATACATACACTACACTTTTATAAAATGGCTACTGCCAAGTAGTGCTAAGCCTCTCATCAATAGTAAGTTTCATTTACAGCAAAAATTTTTAAATACTTGATATTACACAATAAAAAAATGTTTTTATCAAGCAAAAATAGTTTCTTATCAGAAAAAGACTAGTGACCCCTGGCTGAGTATATGATCTCTCCAAAAGAGTTTTCATATTAATAAGCATTAAAGCTTTAAATTAAAGAGAAAATATTCAAATGGTAGAGTTTTAGCCTTTAGCACTCAGTGGGTGACAAGGATTTTTTTTTCTAGTATAAGAGTTTTTAATTCAACTTAATCAAAAAGCATATGTTAAGTGCCTAGTATATACTAGGTAGTGGGCTAGGTATACAAAGAATAAGTAAAACACTCCCTGCATTCAAGGAGCTTATATTCTAACATGGAAGACAACATGGATGTATATGTACATACACACACACATATATATATATACATACATGTACATACTATGTGTGTGCTCACACAAATACACATGCAAAGCTTGTTTAAGATAATGGTAGAGAAAATACTAGCTACTGGGGGTGAGGAAAAAAACGAGGAAAGATGTCCTGCAGAAAGTGACTCAACCTGAGACTCAAAGGAAACAGAGGATTCTAAGATGTATTTGAATTAGCTACGCATTTATAATTTTACTAGTTATGAATACAACTGAATGTATTTTTCTTGAGAGCAGTCATTTTTGTCTTTATATATCCAGCCTAGCATGGATATGTCACTTAATAAAAATTAAGCACTCTCAGGTGCTTAGTAGGTCAAGTCAACAATCATTTATTAAGCACCTAATATGTGCCCGTCCATGGGCTAAGTGCTGTTTATTCATTTCAGTCTCTCTGACTTTTCCTGACCCCATTTGGGCTTTTCTTGGCAAAGATACTGGAGTAGCTTGCCATTTCCTTCTCTAGCTCATTTTACAGATGAGAAAACTATTTACTCTGTGGTAAATAGAATTAAGTGGCTTGCCCAGGGTCACACTGCTAATAAGTTATCTGAGACTGGATTTGAATTCAGGAAGATGAGTCTTCCTGATTCCAAGCCTGGCACTTTCACTCCTCTTTTAAGTGCTAGGCCTATTGAATAAATGAATGAATGACTAAGTTAATCACAACCTCTCAGATTTAACAGCTAGCTTTAGAGAGTTACAGGCATGAGCACACCTGAATTTAGGTAGTCTGATCCCTAAACAACGGACAGAGGTGTTGCTGAGCTGGTACTTGAAGCATTCCTCATTTGTTAGAACCTGCCAAACTTTTCACTTTCCTGGCATAGCTTGGAGAACCCAAGGGCACATTCATACCAGAATAAAATGGTAAAGTAGAATTTAAGTGGAGGACAATCATCATTATTATTCACTTTAATTCAATTCCACAAACGTTATTATTATGTAGAAAGTACTGTGATTTGTGGGAGAAGCAGGACAAAGGTCTCCATATCAACAGCATAACAATGTCTTTGCTAGGGAGAAAACAAAACAAAAAACCCCACCAGTTTCACCAATTCTCTGGATCTTCTTCCTTGTCTTGCTCCTTGGGTGGACCAGAGTCAAAATAAAGGGTGAAAGGAATCTCCTTACCACCCCTCCACCCTACTTTGTAGTAGTTTTCCTAACTCCTGGGATGATTCATGCACACAGATTAGCAAACAGAGACACGATAGGAGTTAAAAGGAGCTTTATGACCATAGTACAGATAATAGTTTAGAACCAAGAGGCCTAGTTGCAGCAAATTTCAGTTCACCAAACCAACTTAAATGTCTCTAGCTGGTTAGTTGACTGGGTCTGATGCTTTAGGATCTAAATTAGAAAGAGCTGAAAGCTAGAATTCTGATGCAAAAGAGCTTTGTCTAATGGAGTAAGAGACTGATCAGCACCTGAAGACTAGTAAAGGGTAGCAGATGGGGCACCTAAGTGGTGCAGTGAATAGAGCACCAGCCCTGGAGTCAGGACGACCTGAGTTCAAATCCAGCCTCAGACACTTAACACTTACTAGCCATGTGACTTTGGGCAAGTCATTTAATCCCAATTGCCGTGCCCCACCTCCAAAAAGGAAAAAAAAGGTAACAGAGAAAAGCAGCTACGCTGAGGAGAGGCTCTACAGAGAGTAATAGCTCAGTGGGGATGAAAAAAACCACCTGAGACGTTCTTTCTTTGGCCCATTCACTACCAGAATGAAGACCATTCTAAGCAACCAGACCTTCGGCATCCCAGAAAATGTGGACATCTCTCTTAAGGGTCGGACAGTTATTGTGAAAGGGCCCAGAGGAATCCTCTGTAGGGATTTCAACCATATCAATGTTGAGCTCAGTCTCCTTGGAAAGAAGAAAAAAAGTCTTCGGGTAGACAAGTGGTGGGGAAATTGAAAAGAACTTGCAACCGTGCGCACAATCTGTAGCCATGTACAAAACATGATCAAAGGCGCTACCCTGGGTTTTCCTTGCAAAATGAGGTCTGTGTATGCTCACTTCCCCATCAATGTTGTTATTCAATGTTGTTGAAATCATAAATTTCTTGGGTGAAAAATATATCCGAAGAGTGCGCATGAGACCAGGTGTTGCTTGTGCTGTTTCTCAAGCCCCAAAAGATGAGTTAATTCTTGAAGGAAATTATATTGAACTTGTTTCAAACTCAGCTGCCCTGATCCAACAGGCCACCAGAGTAAAAAACAAGGATATCAGAAAATTTGGGGATGGTATCTATGTTTCTGAGAAAGGCACAGTGCAACAAGCTGATGAATAAGTTGGAAAAGATGCCAAAGGCTGTGTTCTGAGGAGTCAACACTTATTCAGATGACAAATAAAAATATTTTTTGTCAAAAAACAAACAAAAACACCCAACAACAATAACAACAGAAAATAACTTGGCAGAGAGAACAGATCACCAAATGAATCCAACTCTGTAGAAAAATAGGTCACAGCCCAGTGGCAGTGATGTACCTGGTTTTCCCATCCCCCCCACCTCAGCCCTCCCTCAGGGAAGTGAGCAGATTGCCAGGACAGCTCCATCCAACCCCAGTGGATCTCCCCCTTTCTCCAGTCAGCCCACCTCCACAGAGACTTGGCGCCTGTGGGAATTTTGAGGTGTGTACTGACCAATCACTGTTTTTGGTCTCTGCAAGTTTCTGCTTACTTAATACCTAACCTTTGGCTGCCTGGCGTCCCTTTAAAAGCTGAGGCTTTACCTGAGATCCCTGCAGTATGACCTGGGACAGTGGGTCAGCCCGCCATGTGGCCTGATCAGCCAAGGGTCCAATTCTAAATTGTTACTTGGGTCTTGCTCAAGTTTTCTGGGTGCAACACCAGCAGCTCCATAGTGGATCAAGAAGCAGTGTTGAAGGCAAAAGAAAATTCCATTGGGCATACCACATTAAGAGCATAAGCTGTCCTGGCTACACACATCACCAATCATATGTGTTTTTTAAAAATTCACTTATTTACTAATTTATGGAATAAAATGAGCCTTTTCATAATATAGTATAATAAAAAATGAAGCTGCAAATCTATTATGTACAACTCCTTATTCCTTTTAAATATATAATAAAGTTAGCATGTAAATTTCCTTTTTTCCTTTTTTCTCTCCTCCCCAAGATGGCTACCATTAGACACAAATAGGTATATGTGTAAAATTATTCTATAGATACTTCTATTTTTCAGTTCCTTTTCTGGATGTAGATAACCTCTTTCTTCACATGTTAGAGGCCAGATTTGAACTCAGGAAGATGAGTCTTCCTGACTTCAGGCTTTTATAAACCTTTAATATGTCCTTTATAATTAATTTAAGTATTTATAATAATCAAAATGACTTATGCACTGAAAATCATCTTTTTTTTTTGTTTTGTTTTGGAGGGCAATTGGGGTTAAGTAACTTGCCCAAGGTCACACGGCTAGGTTTTTGTTTGTGTGTGCGTTAAGTGTCTGAGGCCGGATCCGAACTCAGGTCCTTCTGACTCCAGGGCTGACACTCTACTCACTGCGCCACCTAGCCGCCCCCAAAAATCATCTTTTTTTTAAGCAATTGGGATTAAGTAACTTGCTCAAGGTTACACAGCTAATTATTTTTTATGTGTGGGTGCTCATTTTCTGAGGCCAGAATGGATCCTGGGTTCTCCTGACTCCAGGGCTGGTGCTCTTACTCACTGCACCACCTAGCCACCCCTCAAAGTCATTCTTAAAACAATATTGCTAGGGAGGGCAGATTGGGGGAGAGGGTAGTTAGAAGCAAACACTTGAAAAGGGACAGGGTCAAAGGAGAAAATAAAATGAGTGTGGGGGGGACGAGATGGAGGGAAATATAGTTGGTCTTTCACAATATAACTACTATGGAAATGTTTTGCATAACTACAATGTACAACCTATATTGAATTGCTTATCTTTCCAGTGGGGGTGGGTGATGAGGGAAAAAAGGAAAAAATCTGGAACTTAAAATTTTAAAAACAAATGTTTAAAAAATTGTTTTTTCTACATGAAACTGGGAAATAAGATATGTAGGCACTAGGGTATAGAAATCCACCTTGCCCTACCAGAAAATTAGGGGGGGGGATGAGGGAGGATATAAAAAAGAACAGATTGGGGGAAGGGGTATTCAATAGGCTCACTACTTTGGGGTGGGGGTAGGGGAAAGACAGGGAGAAAAATTTGTAACAAAATCTTGTGGAAATGAATGTTGAAAACTAAAAATAAATAAATAAATTGGAAAAAAAACAACAACATTGCTGTTACTATATATAATGTTCTCTTGGTTCTGCTCATTTCATTCTTATTATTTCAGGCAAGTATTTCTATGTTTTCCTAACATCTTTGAGCTTGTCGTTTCTAACAGCACAATAATTTTCTATCCCAATCATATACCACAACTTGTTCAGTCATTCCCCAGTTGATGGGCATCCCTGCAACATGTTTTTCTACATAAATGCTCCTTCATAAATTTCCTGGACATTTATGTACCCTGGTCATACATGTTCCTCTTATTTATCACCTTTCCTACTGATGACGTAGGAACTTGTGGGAGAGTGTAATCTTAGATGTATGGCAGGGATTGTTTTAGACACTTATTTTGCTATTCTGTTTGAATCAATTTCTTCTACTCAGAAATAGTGTATTCTTTGGTTGACCAATAAAAGAAAAAATTGGACAAGGCTTCTTAGTTTTGAGTAGATAACCAAGTCCTACAATTATTAATAAAATTATTATTAATGCCTATAAGACCAGTCCCATTTGTAGGATAAAGGATAGTAAAAGTCATACAGTGCAAATATGGCATCTTCTCTGAGCTCACTCCCTGAACTCTGGCACTTGCAGGTTGGATCCCCATAGAGATAACTGCTGCCTTAGATTCTAGGGATAACCCTGAGAGTGACTATCCTCATAATGCCATAGTTCATGAGCCCCTACACTCAGTTAACTTTTTAGAAAAGGCACTTACTAAAATGGCATATCAAGAACACTAGTTACAAATTATTTCTCCCAAAGCTTGAAATACATCTTCCCCCAAATACATACAGAGTTTGTGGAGAGAATGGACTTAAAATTAAAATACAATGATAATGAAGTAAATATATGCGAACACATGTGGCAAATGAGTACTTCCCAACTCCTATCCCTGGATGTCCTTTTAATTAATTAATTTAATTGAGTCCTCATGAAGTTCTCCTCAGACGTAGTTCTCTTCTAGCCTCCAGAGGTCAACACCTCCCGCTCTAGAAATTGTCTTTCTGCCGTGGGCTGCTCAGTGTCCAGCACTTACCAGATTCTGAGACGTGAATAAGAAATGACCAGGCCACGTGGGTAGTTCAAGGAAGAACCATGAACTCCATTTATTGATTCTCAGGACAAGGTTTTTATAGAGCAACGAGACAAAGGAAGTTTGTTCAAAGAAGACTCAAGTTTTCTAATCATTACCTAGTCTGTTATATCCTGGAAGTATCACAGAATACTAATTTGATAAGGAATTGTTATCTAGGAGCCTAAAGTCTTAGGGTAAAACGTTTGATCTAGGCCTCAGGTACCTGCTAATGCAGCCTCAGTCATAAACGGATACAATTGAGAGCAAACTTCAAAGCCAAAGCTACAATCCTCAAAAGACATCACATTTAGAGCTGGCCACCCAAAGATGCGTGCAGAGTCAGATATTTTGGTTCTCAGTAACCAAAATCTTGGAGTATAGCCTATTGATCTCAGAACTCAAACAACATCCTTGTAAGTGTAACCCATAACAAAGAACTTTGGAGCTAACTTGAGGAAAAGTCTCTTCTCAAAGAGGTCTTTGATATTTGGGTCCACTGATATCAAGGTAATTATCTGAAGTCCTGGCTCAGGTCTCTTTGGCTCATCTTTCCACATCCATAAGAGGCATTTCCACTAATGTTGGCTACTGTTGCCATTCTGCCCTGACTGCCAAAGATACAAAAATTACCAGACCTCATGAGGTCACTGCCTAGATGAATTCTCCTTAAGGCCATAACTCAAATCACTTACTCAGAGAAGCAAATACAAAAATCCAGGGTAGCCATATGTTCTTGGTCATTATTGGCTAGGTCACTATTAGGAGAAGGCAGCTGCCTTTTCTCCACCCAGGGAAACAGCTCAAAGAAGCCCTTGAGCTTCAAAACTGAGAAGCAGAAAGAAAAAGATGGTCAGTTCTCTCTCTCTCTCTCTCTCTCTCTCTCTCTCTCTCTCTCTCTCTCTCTCTCTTTCTCTCTCCCTTTCTCCACACTAAATTCTGGCTCAGAAATCCTATAGTCAACAGTTCTCTCTCTACAGCCAATTAAAAGATTTCATCATTATGGAGTTCTAGCCCCTCGGTCCCACATGACCAAAAGCATGCTGCCCCCAAATTTCTATTTGGTCACATGGACTGAAAGTGGGCAGGAAATACCCGTGCACGGTATAAAGCTTGGTCTCTCTAGACCAGTCCACCTCCATTACACAACTAGCATTTCAGGCAGTATAAATACCATTTAGGGGTCCAAACCAAATTAATGTGTAAATATTGCTTAATATGAAAAAAATATATATTCTTTTTTTTTACCCTTGTAACAAGGGACTGTGCCTGGAATTCCCAGTCAGATTCAAATTATTATTCTATTGGCAGCCAACAAAGCATGAGATCACATTCTGTGTTTACATATACCCCAATGACAGAAGGATTATTTGTTTTTGGTGAAATCTGGAAAGCTCCTAGCGAGTAAGGACCTTCTCCTATTCATCTTTATACCTTATTCAATCCTTAGCCCAGTATCTTGCACATAGTAATACTCAATAAATATTTTAATTAGATTTTTCTCCCTTCCCCATCATTGAACAACAACAAACAACAAACTCTTTATAAGAAATATTAGTGTTAAATTAAACCATTTCTGTGTTGGCCATGTCCAAAATAATTATCTCATTCTGTATGCTGAATCTGTCTCCTCTCTATTAGAAATTGTGGGACATGCTTTGTCATCAGTCTTCAATAGATATTAGTTGAAGGACTGAATAGATGGCTGAATGAATGACAAGGATAGAGAACAGCAAAGATCTGTGTCCTATGCAGTGCCCAGGAATTTGGGAGTGGGAGTAGGGTAGAGAGAGGGGGGAGTTCCTTTCTAACAGAACTCTGAGATTTCTGAATAGCTCCAGCTTTGTGTAGTGGATATCTGCAGATAGTAAGCAAGAGGTAGCCAAACAAAGAGAGGGAATCTGATATCTTTTGATTAATGACGAGGTGGATCCTTGGGAAGGGTTCTGCATAATTAATAAGCTGCACACTCTGCTGGTTGAAGCTGTCTAGGTTCAATATAAGATGGGTTTTCTTCTGGAACATGTTCCCTTGAAGGCACCTTCAGAAGATGCTGCCTTTATAGACTTTTGGAAAATTGATGTATACAGACACCAACAGAGAGAAAAACTGCTTTGGTTATTCATGTAGGTTTTAGTCACATCTGAGGAGGGAACAGAAGTCTTGGCACAAACATCTTACTTTAGTGTGACACTGTGCATGCCTTGCTTTGCAAGGTACGCATTGCTTCTCTGGGCCTTGGTTTCCCCTCTGTAAAATAAAGGAGTCAAACTGGATGAACTTTAAAATCTTTTCCAGCTCTCATTCTTTGGTAACAAAGCCCACTGTTTTGCAAATATTAGTATAGAGCTCTCTCCTCCCCGCCCAATCCCAGCTCCAGCCCCTTCCCTTGTCCTCTGTCCCCTACTGTTGGAGGATTCTGTATGCCTGCCTTTGTGTAAATCCTGGGCTGCCCCCACTGACTCCAGCAACCTTTCTCTATGCATTGGCTGATCTGGAGCAGCTGTTCATTCATGGGGAACACTGGCTGTCTCCATAACAACCACAGCTCACTTGTGGCCTCCTAAAAACTGGAGTGGTGGTGTTTGGGTGTCACTGCCAGGTGCTACCACCTTGTACATGGTTTTTATATCTGGATCCCCCTCACCTGCAAATACCCGTACAGAGGATGCAGTTTATGGCTTGTGGCATTGGGATTTCGAAGCTGCCATGAATTGATTGCTTAAAGGAAGTGGTGTTCTCATAAAGCTTAGCAATCAATACAGATGTAAGCTTGCCACGTCTAGCTTGAAGAAATTGCTTTGTTAGATACGTGATTTATGGTTTTGCTGTTGACCTTTATTTTCTGGGGACTGTTTGGTGTCTCAGAGGAAAACTGTTTATTCTCATTGTCACTAGGAGCAAAGACAACTTACTCAGCCTTTGGGTTCTCATCTAATTTTGTAATAATAAAAACCAGTCTCCGTTTTAGGCACTATCTAGCAGAATGAAGGATTTTAAAAAATGATTCCTGAGGTCATAGCAGTAAAGCTTTGGCTCTAGAAGGGACTTGTGATCATCAAGTCTGACACTCCCTCCTCCCTTATTTTGCAAATGAGAGAATAGGTCTGTTGTTCAGTAGTTTTAGATTCTTTATGAGCCCATTTGGAGTTTTCTTGGCAAAGATAATGGAGTGGTTTGCCATTTCCTTCTCCAGCTCATTTTACAGATGAGGAAACTGAGGCAAATAGTATGAAGTGATTTGTCCAGGGGTCACATAGCTAGTAAGTGTCTGAGACCAGATTTGAACTCAGGGAGATGTGTTTTCCTGATTCTAGGCCAAACCTGTACAACTTGGCAGTAGGTAGGGGCCAAAATTAAAAGAGGCTAAACTTCTTCAGGCAGCAGATAGGTTAGATGAGAGACAGAATGGTAATGGTTGGTTGCCACAAGTCACATAACAAACAGGAGAGTGCATAGTGGCAACACTACATTTTTTACTGGCCACTAGAAATACTTTGACAGTCTGCAAGCAGCTGCTGGGCTCTAGGCCCAGTGCTCCATCCATTGTGCCAATCTACTTTAAAGACAACTTGCTAGATAAAACAACTTGCTAGATGCCATACGACTAGTTAGTGTATCCCCTCCATTTCTAAATACATGCTTCCAAAGGAAAAAGATTAGCTCTAGAAGTATTTTCCCTGTCAAGGTTCTAGACACTCAATAAAGTGCACCTATCAAAAAAAATCAATGGACAATGTAAGCCATGGTCCATCAGCCCAAGCTCTTGATTTGATCTTGGGGGCAGTGCCCTCACCTCTCCAAATCATTCTTTCTGGCTCATTTTGTTCTTACCCAGCATTACCTCTGAGAAATCTTCAAATACAATTTGTCTATAGCTCATGCCTAGGTCTACACATATGAGTCTCTCAATCAACAAGTATATAGTAAGTGCCAACTGTGTACTAGGCATTGTGTGAGGCCCTTGTGATGCAAAGACAAATGAAATCATAGCCTCAAGGAGTGATCTCTGGATTTCAGATCCCAGACAGTCACTCAGGGTGATAACATCTATCGGACAGAAGACAACCCAGAGAAAATGCAGAAAACACATAAAGGATTCATAATAGCTCTTCAACAAGGTGTTTAGCTCTCTCTCTCTCTCTCTCTCTCTCTCTCTCTCTCTCTCTCTCTCTCTCTCTCTCCTCTCTCTCTCTCTTCTACCTGCTCCCAGAGTCCTATACAGTCCTCTAGACTCACACTGCCAAATGTTCTATAGTTTGAACTCCTCCAAGAAGGGAAGCAAATTTGGAGTTCCTAGAAGAGGCAACACCCTCCCCCGTCACATTTCAGTGAGGCCCTCTTTTATCCCAAGAATAGACTCCAGTTCTTACTCTAATAGCTTAGATATCTCTCATAAGGAAAATTAAGGGTTGCTAGAAAGGACACTCCCTTCTGGACTCACATCTGCAAAACTCATAGTGGTAGAGGAGGATAAAGTCCACATTTTCTCCCTCATATTTCAGCTTTACTACAGGATTTTAAAACTTTTTTTGTCTAATGGACCACTTCAGAAGTCTAGCAAAGCTTATGAACTCCTTAGCAGAATAGTATTTTGAAATAATTGAAAGAAATATTAAATTGCAATTACAGGTGAGTAAAAATAAAACCATTTTTGTGGCAAAATTCAAAGATTTCCTGAAATATAACATCAGCAGCAGCAGCAGCAGGAGTAGTAGTAGTAGTAGCAGTAGTAGTAGTAGTAGTAGTAGTAGTCGTAGTAGTGACTAGCATTGATTGACACAGTGCTTTTAGATTTGCACAATGTTCTACAAATGGTGTTACATTTGATCCTCACGACAATTCTGAAAGAATGTAGGTGCTGTTATTATCCCCATTTTATAGATGAAGGCACTGAGGCACAATAAGGTTAGGTGACTTACTCAGGGTTATACATCTAGTAAGTGTTTGAACCAAGATTTGAACTTGAGCCTTCCTAATTCAAAGTCCAGCATCTTATGCCTTGAACTACCCAGCTGCCTATTAAATTTATCCCTTGTGGGGGAGGGGTGGCTAGGTGTCACAGCGAATAGAGCACCAGCCCTGGAGTCAGGAGGACCTGAGTTCAAATCCAGCCTCAGGCACTTAACACAAAAACTAACCGTGTGACCTTGGCCAAGTCACTTAACCCCAATTGTCCTTCAAAAAGAAAAAAAATTATCCTTTGGGGGTCCTTGGACGTGAGCTTCTCTTCCTCGAGACCAGCACTGCCCAGGAACTCTCCCTTTTCTTACTAGAAAGCACAGAATTCCTAAATTTGATGTTGCTAGAAAGGCAACCCTGTGCATTCCCCTGTCTTTAGAAAATTTGATTCTTAAATGCTTGAATTTGGGGTTCCTAGAAAAGAAATGCCAATGTTAATGCTGCCCAAGAATCTACCCATCTCTCTTTAAAGGACTTTATCTCTGAACTTGGGATCCAAGAACTCTTGTCTCCAGCCATGTGGGTGAGGAATCATGGAATTCTCGCGTGTGGCAGACACAAGGCAGCCATGAGCAGCAGGCCCTGGGGAGGAAAGCAGTAGGATCCCCCAGCTCTACTCCTAACTCTGTCATTCTCTGATCCATGCTCAGAAAAGGATGAAAAGACAAAAAGGATGAATCTTCCACAAAGTCTTGTAAGCTTCTTTACACATAGATGTTTGCTTGTTGTCTTACCTGTTAGATTGTGAGCTCCTTGAGGGCAGGGACTGTCTTTTGCTTTTCTTTGTAGCCCCAGCACTTAGCACAGAGCCTGGCATATTTGTTGTTCAATTCTTTTTTCAGTCATATCTGACTCTTCATGACCCCATTTGGGGTTTTCTTGGCAAAGATACTGGAATGGTTTGTCATTTCCTTCTCCAGCTCATTATACAGATGAGGAACTGAGGCAAATAGTATGAAGTGATTTGTCCAGGGTCAAACAGTTAGTAAGACTCTGATGCCAGATTTGAACTTGGGAAAATGAGTCTTCCTGACTCTAGACCCAGCATTTTATGCTACCTAGCTGCCCAACCTGTCACATAGTAGGTGTTTAATAAATGCTTACTGACTGACTGAAAGAAGCCCAGAGAAATTAAATGACTTGCTCAAAGACACTAGGTAGTAGTATATGGCAGGCATATATAGGTAGTAAACATAGGTAGTCAATGGCAGAGGTAGGATTCAAACTCAGGGTCAGCGCTCCAAGCCCATTATCTATCACACCATTTCCTAGGTTATTTATCCTTTAAACAATAGGCATAACATGTATAATCTATATTGGATTGCTCACCATCTGGGGATAGAATTTGGAATTCAAAACTTTAAAAAAATGTTAAAAATCGTTTTTACATGAAATTGAGGGAAAATAAAACATTTAAAAAAAATTATACTTTTAATTTATGGGATAAAACAAGCATTTCCATAACATACTATAATAAAAAAAATGATTGCACATGAAACTGCAAATCTATTATGTACAACTTGCTATTCCTTTTAAATATATAATAAAATTATGATGTAAATTATTTCCTTTATGTTCTTCCCTCTCCTGTACCCTAGAAATTGCTACCATTAGACACAAATAGGTGTATAGGTGTATATATAGTATATATACATACACATACATATATACATATATGCCCATATATACATATATACACATATATAAAATTATTCTATAAGTACTTTTATTTATCAGTTTTTTCTCTGGATGCAGATCATGTCTTTCTTCAAATGTCCTTTATTGTTAATTTGGGTATTTATAAAATATTATTTTAAAAAATAAGCATAAATTAGGGAACAACAATTCTCTCTATTAACACCAAACATACACCAGTGGTCTTGCAGGGAATTAGGAGATACACTGCCTATTAGGGGAAATCTTGAGGCAGCAGTGAGGTCTATAGATGGGAGAAGGAGGAGGAAAAGGAGGACTGAATTCCTATGGTGTGCCAGTGGAAAAACCATTCCCTGGTGACCATTTGGATTTAAGAGATGTCAGCAAGCCAGATTTGTAAGTTAATGACTGCTTGTGCTCGGCCTACTTTACTGGTAAACTTTAAATTACATGATTGTATCTCAGAATATCTTCCAGACCATCAGCATCAGGGTTTCTCCCAGCTCTACCAGCGAATGTCTTGAAGGCACAGGCCATATTTGTCAGAAAGTAGGCTGCCAGAAATATACATAGAACAAAAAAGCCTTCCAGGGTAATGGATGCATCTCAATAGTTAATCTAAAGCTCAGTCACATGTCCACTATCATATGGCAACAGGGAGAGATAACATAAAAAATCCTGTAATAGAAATCCATATTCCCATTGCTAACATTTCAAACTATCAGATAATCAGATAAAAAGGAACGAAAGATGAAAAAGGAAAAAGAAATCTCATGGGGTTTGTCTTGCTACTAGACTCAGATTTAATTAAATTCCATAGCCATGAACAACATAAGCACATAAGAGACTAGATATTATCTCCTGCCATCATGTCATAATAGGCAAAGTGATTTGGCCTTATTACAAAATGGAGCAATTTTCTTGCAAACAAAAAAAAGGCTTTTGGAGAAATAGAAATACCAAATGTAGCTTGAGGAGGTGAGGGCTCAGTGTGTACTCAGTATAGGGCTTGGGCTGTTTGCTACAAGCCAAACATTTTTAATTTTTAATTAGTCTTTTGCAGCTTTTATCCACCTCTCACCCAGGACATTTTCAAATAAAGCTTTCTTCCCAGTGGAATCTCTTACAACAAAAACCTGCCTACTCACATTCGACACAGTCTAGTTGCACTGCAGGACACATGCATTTAAATAATTCATGGTAAGGAAGACATACCTACCACTAGGAGTTGTGCATCAGGTACTGAGAGTAAAACTTTCCAGGTTATGGAGCCCCAATTAATTTTCTTTTATTTAAAAAAATTTTAGCATCCATTTAAAACTTTTTTTGAGTTCCAAATTTCCTCCCTTCTTCCAACCTCTCCCCTACTTGTTGAGAAGGCAAACAATGTGGTATCAATTATACACATGAAATCATGCAAAATATTCCCACATGGGGTACCTAGGTGGCACAGTGAATAGAGCACCAGCCCTGAAGTCAGGAGGACCTGAGTTCAAATCCGGCCTCAGACACTTAACACTTACTAGCCATGTGACCTTGGGCAAGTCATTTAACCTCAATTGTCCTGCCTTCCTTCCTGCAAAAAGCAAAAAAACCCAAAACAAAACCCATGTAGCCATATTGCAAAAAAAAAAAAAAATGGCAAGAAAAATGAACTGAAAAAAATGTATTTCAATTTACACTCAAGAGTTCTTAAGTTCTCTCTCTGGAGGTGGATAGCATTTTTCATCATGAGTCCTTTATAACTCAATTCATTTTCCACTAACGAGGCCTTAAATGGAAGATGTAAAAGGGAACCTCAATATCATTTTTCAGCCTTAAGCCATGTCCTTGAAGCTGTGATATGTGAGAGCCCTAAAGACAGTCCATGTTCATGAATAATAATAGGTATAGGGACTGGAGCTGTATGTAATCTTTCTGATTAATATTTAACAACCGACTCTCTAAGGGAAAAATGTACACTTGGCACACTTCTAAGTTTAATCTTCATCATTACATTTTCTTCTTCACTTTCTTAAGTCTAGAATTTGACAGAATTTGCACTCAGTTCCTTCTGGCTCCAAGTCTGGCTGGTGCTTCTCCTCCTATGCCGTGTTGTGGTTCACTTGTTTCAATCATGTCCCCATTTGGGGTTTTCTTGGTCAAGACACCGGAGTGGTTTGCCATTTGCTTCTTCAGATCATTTTACAGATGAGGAAACTGAGGCAAACAGGGTGACATGACTAACCCAGGGCCATACAGCTAGAAACTGTCAGAGGCTAGATTTGAACTTAGGAAGATGAGTCTTGGGGCAGCTAGGTGATGCAGTTAATAAAGCACTGGCCCTGAAGTCAGTAAGACCCGAGTTCAAATCCAGCCCCACACACTTGACACTTAACTAGCTGTGTGACCTTGAGTAAGTCACTTAACTCAATTGCCTTACCTTTCCCCCCCAAAAAAAGAGATTAATCTTCCTGACTCTAGACCCAGCACTCTGCCATTCTGCAAAGCCCTCAATAATAACATATTTATTTAATACTTTAATATTTTCAGATTGCTTTATATAAATTATCTTATTTGATCCTATGAACAACCCTGTGACATAAATAGTCTTGATATCTCCATATTACTGATGAGGAAACTGAGACTGAGAGTAGGCAAGAGATTTGCCAAAGGTCACCCATAGAGGACTTTGAGTGTCAGAAGCTAGATCTGAGGTTAGATTATCCTGACTCTGACCAGCACTCTATATACTTGGTACAGAGTTGGCACCACATTGGTCAGACAAAGTTGGACCAGGTTGCCTATGAAGTCCTTTTTATTTCGAAGTCCATAATCTTATAATGTAGCTCATGACCACCCCCATGGTCAGGGCTTTCCATAGGGCAAGGACTGAGGGAACAGCCTAGTGTCAGGACTGTTAGAATGAGAGGGAAGAGTTGGGTGGGGAGAGGAGCAAGGAGGGAAGGAGTAGTGAATGAACAGTGATTTCTAGAGGTAACAGCATTGTTGAGAATTGTATTTCCTAAAGAGTCATCAATCAGCTGTTGGGTACCCAAAGTATCCAACTTGCAGAGAATTATATTGGGTTCTGTGGGGGAATCTCACAGAGCTTGCAGCTCGTTGGTCTTTTCTTGGGGGGAGGGGAGAAGGTAGGGCAATTGGGGTTAAGTGACTTTCCCAAGGTCACACAGCTAGTAAGTGTTAAGCCTGAGGCTAGATTTGAATTTAGGTCCTCCTGACTCCAGGGCTGGTGCTCTATTCACTATTCACACCTAACTGCCGGCTTACAGTCTTGTTGAGAAAATAAGACTAATATATATAAAGCAATTGAGGAACAATAGAGTTGGGATTAAGAGGAGGTAAAGTAGGCTGCTGCTTTGGGTCCAGTGTGTGGTGGGTGCAAAGAAGGATGCTTTTAAATGGACAGCTCATTGGTGCAATAGATGGAATTCTGGGCTTAGATTTGGGAATCTGAGTTCAAATCTGACCTCAGATACTTCCTAGCTTTGTGACCCTGGGTAGGTCACTTGACTTCTGTCCATTTAACTTTCCTCAACCATAAAGTGGGGATATTAAAAGCAGAGTATTTTCAGGATCAAATGAGAGAGTATCTGTAAAGCACTTAGCACAGTATCTGGTACATAATAGGTGCTTTTAAAAATGCTTAATTCCTTCCTAAACATTTCTTTTTACCAATTAATATATTTTTAATGCCAGAAAAGTCCACTCTCCATGACACGTGGTCATTTATTTGGTGATAAGGCACGTGTCAGGTGACAAAGCCTGAGGTTAAAAGCCTCTGGTGGGCAGTAGTAAAAGCTGGGGAGGGTACAGAGGGATACGATTGTTGAATGTAGGAAAGCATCATTTTCCTACCTTGCTTATGTGTTGCAAACACTTTTGTTTTCTCACTCTGCAAGACAGGAGATAATAAAAAGCTGATTTATGTAGTTGCTATAGAAGGTGAAAGAAGTGGAAGATTTTGGTCAGATGGTGAGGAACTATAAAACCTAAAAACTTATCAAATATCTGCAGGAGATGTTGGGCATGACTCAAGTATAGCACATGAATCAGTCAATTAATCATACTGGGCACCCAATGTGTACATGCTTAACCAGAACAGGCCATGTCTTAAAACTGGGCAGACTGAGACAGTTGCTTTCTTTGCTGCTCAGGCTTTTCTGACCAAGTAAAGGTGAAGATGAAGGGGTGAAGGTTACAGTTCATCTATAATACAGATGCCATGAACTGAAGGGGGTGTAGGGACTCTTCCTCTCCTCTTGTCTTGTCTGGAACCCAGATATCTCCATATTTAATCAGGAGCTGGTAAGCAAGTACCCCAGGCTGCAATGGGAACCAACTTTATGCTCTAAAAAAATGGGCTCAGGGGTGTTTGTTTTGGGTCTGTTTCATTGTTCTTCTTGGTTTCAATGGGGGCCTTGAATCCAACCAGCCAGCCTGGCAGGGAAGCCCTAAGGAACCAGGGTCTCTGGGTCTTGAGCACAAAGGGAGTTTTAGACTTGAAAACTGGGACTGTACTATAGAGGAACAGAGCTAAACAATGAACCTGATGCCTTTCCCCTCCCAGAGTGAGGTGGTATGGAGAAGAAAGAGCAGGGGTATGTACCATCCCTCCCATGGCTTGTGGAGTAAATTTGAACATTTGTGATTATACCTTTTGAAGTAAATAATTCTTTGTAAAAATCTAATCCTATTATCAGTGGTTAAATGGAACTGGGACATGGGGAACCAGCCCTGTTCCTGGGAAAACATCATCAGTGGGCTGGAGCCAATGGTAGAGAGATTAGACACCCTCCCCAAATCCCCTTAAGGGTATTGAAGAATCCTGGGGGAGAGATAAAACATAACCTCTCTGGCCTTCCAGGGAGTGAGGGCCAGGGTACACCAGCTGCTAGGAATGCCAGTACAAAGAATGAGACAATTCCCATTCATAAGAGGCTTTTAGTCTAATGGAGAAGACAAGTCCTATAAAAATAAAAAATGAATTCACAGGGGTGGCTAGGTAGCAAAGTGAATAGAGCACAAGTCAGGAGGACCTGAGTTCAAATTTGGTCTCAGACACTTAACACAAATACTAGCCCTGTGACTTTGGGCAAGTCAACCCCATTTGCCCTCCAAAAAGCAAAAAAAAAAAAAAAATAGTGAATTCACAAAAATATAAACAGGTGGTGCAGTAGACAGAGCACTGGGCTTGGAATTAGGAAGACTCATCTTCTTGAGTTCAAATCTGGGCTCAGACACTTCTAGCTGTGTGGCCCTGGGAAAGTCACTTAACCCTGTTTGCCTCAGTTTCCTCATCTCTAAAATGAACTAGAGAAGGAAATGGCCAAACAGTACCTCTACCAAGAAAACCCCAAATTAGGTCATAAACAGTCTGACATCACTGAAACAACTGAACAACAAGAATTGATTGAGTATAGGAGTCACTTAGAATCTGCTCTTAAGCAACATTACTTCAGGAAAATCATCAACAGTCAAACTGATTGAAAAGATCCAGCTGGTAGGAAAGAAAGGATGGATTAAAAGAGAGAAATATCCAGGGGTCAGAGCATAATGATCTCCAGATAAGAAGTGAAGGAGATTAAGTGTACAAATACCAGGATAAAAGCAGGTTGGGGTTCTTTGAGGGAAGGGCTTTCCTAAGGGAGGCAGCACAGGGCAAAGCAGGAGAGGCCGAATGTAGACAGTGGAGTCTTAGCAAATAACAGAATTGCTGGGCTTTTGTTGTGTTTTATTTAGTGCTTAATTATGTAGATCATTGGTGGGGAACTGGCAGCCTCGAGGCCACATGTGGCCTCAAGGCCTGAGCCCAGATCTAGATGAAAGGAAGGGAGAGAGGACAGATTCTCTCTAGCTCTGTCTTGGGCCTTGAAATCGTCTGGGCAAAATGGGAGGCTTGGTTTTAGACTGGTATAGAGTCTGAAACCCAGATAGCTCTATATTTTAATCAGGAGGTGGTGAACAAGTACTCCACAGTAGCAAAGTTTAGGCATTTTTAATTTACTTTCTAATGACACTAGCTGTTTGTTTTGAAAAGCAAGCCAGGCCTCCCGGTGAAGAGAAGGCTATTGAATTACTGGAAAAGGGGAAGCCATGCCCTTGCAGGGGAGTAGGCTGTTAAGGAAGGTCAGCTCCTAGGAAGGGAGGGTAAGTTGTGGGAGCATACTCAGCAAATCCACTGACTCAGTGGGTAATTGACTGTCTAGCTCCCCAGTGCACCTGGTTTAAGGATGAGGTTGACAACAAGGCTGTATTTTAAATTTGCACCTCTCCTTCAGAGCCATTCTTAAAGACAGGCAGTGATCTATCCGTCATTTTCATATGCTCATCCTCTCTTTTTTTCTAATTATCCATTTTAGGGTGATATGCTTAGAATATTCTCTAGGACTCGATCTTCTGGGAGAGAATGGACTGATACCTCCATAGGGCAGTTGAATCTATACTCACAAAGAGGGAAGTAAACTTCACAATTTTTCCAGTAGATGAACTTGCCCTTCTCTGCTCCAGTGACCAATTGCTTCAGTTACAGCTATCACTGACTGGATGAGAAAGAACAGAGGAAGGTTTTATTAGACTTATACCAAGGAAGACAGCAAATGTTCTCAGGAACACCTCTGAGGAAGGGCGGGGGGATGTGCCATGGAATAAGCATGTGTAGCATCGCCAAGTCCAGAAAATACAAATCCAAGAAGAAATAGAGTTCCTGGCCTCAAGGTGCTTATATTCTAATGGGGGAAAATAGAACACAAAAGGAAGCTGAAAAGCAGGAGAAAGGGAGGGAGAAGGAGAAGGTACCCCCTGGGAGCATGGTAAAGAGAGTCTGGAGAGGCAGAGGCTGAGCCCAGAGAAGAATGAAGACATGGCCAACTTGGACGTTTTTCTTAAAACAGAAGTTCTTGGAAGAACCAACCAATCAAAGGAAGAGACCATGAACTTCCAGGATAAGGAGGCTGCTATGGTCTAGGAGAGAAAGTCCAGAGAATCATGAAGAGAGCTCAGAGAAGACTGATTATCTTTACTATTTCAAAGAAAAGAAAAACTTTATAGAATGTCCTAAGGAAGCTAGGTAGCACAGCAAATTGAGAGCAGGGCCTGGAGTCAAGAAGACTCATCTTCCTGAGTTCAAATCTGACCTCAGACCCTTTCTAGTTGTGTGACCCTGGACAAGTCACTGAACCCTATTTGCCTCAGTTTCCTCACCTGTAAACTGAACTGGAGAAGGGAATGGCAAACCACTCCATTATCTTTGTCAAGAAAACCCCAAATGGGGCCATGAAGAGTTGGATAAGACTGAAAAACAACGAAACTACAGAATATCCTAATCAAAGGCAGTTATAAGGGGGTGGGGGAGCAGATGTGGTTCCCCATCCTTCCATATTTGAGGTAGTCATAGAAAGCTTAAGATCTCATCAAAAGCTGACAAGGCAGCTTCCCCATAAGAGGGAATCATTCTTTGTGGTAGGAGTGAGACCTCTCCCTTCCTCCCCCGCCATAGGCCATTTTTGTTGCATGGGTTTTATTGTTGCACTCTTCCTGATTCCATCTGGGGATCTCGGCAGAGATACTGGGGTGGTTTTCCATTTTCTTCTCCAGTTCATTTTATAGATGAGGAAACTGAGGCAAGCAGGGTTGGGTGACTTGTCCAGGGTCACACAGCTGGTAAGTGTTTGAGTCCACATTCAAACTTAGGAAAGAGGAATCTCTGATTTCAGGCCCGGCACTCTGTGCACAACAGCACCACCTAGCTGTCCAGCAGCAAAGCTTCTTACCTAGAAAGAAGCAATCCACCCAGAGTTTTTGGTGCACACCAGAGGCACAGACACAGAGAGGCAATCACTCAAAAAAGGAAGCAGAAAAAAAAAGGCTTTTGACTCAAGAGATAACTAACTCTGACAATAGAGAGAAGTAGACTGAGAACCCAATTGAGCAACACTTCCAGCAGAGATATTGTACTCAGGAAGAGGTTTTATGTGTTCTCCCACAGAAGTAAGGGGAAGCTAGATTCTGCAGTGTTTAGATCACTGGGCTTAGCATCAATAAGATTCATCTTCATGAGCTCAAATCCAGCCTCAGACACTTACAAGCTGTGTGACCCTGGACAAGTCACCTAACCCTGCTTGCCTCATTTTTCCTCATCTATAAAATGAGTTGAGAGAAGGACACAGCAAACCACTCCAGTATCTTTACCAAGAAAACCCCTAATGGGGTCACAAAGAGTTGGGCATGATTAAAACTGAATAACAGCAACAAAACTGGCATCTCTCAGATGAAGATTATTCTCACAGTAATGTCACAAAGATGCCAGTCAAAGGAGAAAGTTCTAGATTGATCCAGTTACAAAACTGAAGCTCTTCACAGCGAAGGCATTATACCCAGCAGCACCTACCTTGGGGTGGGGGTAAGGGGTCTTTTCCATATAAGATGTAGTATAATAGAAAAAAAAATCAATTCCTTTGACTGAACGTTTCCAAGAGACAGAACAGATATCCATGGGGGCAACATGTTAAGACATGAAATGGTAACAGTCTGTTTTATAGGGTACAGAGGCTTAAAATTGCCAAGTCACTGATATTGGTACAATAGTCAATGTTTTCTTACAAATGAAATGGAAAATACTATAAAGAGAGTTTTAGGAATGGGGTGGTAAATAAAACCATTCAGATCTTTTAAAAATTGGTTCCTTTGATATAGAGCTGGAACGGAATTTAAGAGATCAAATGGGGGCAGGTGGCACAGCTGATAGTGCAGCAGTCCTGGAGTTAGGAGGACCTGAGTTCAAATTTGACCTCAGACCCTGGACAAGTCACTTAACTGCAATTGCCTCAAAAAAAAAAAAAGGAGAGAGAGATGGAATGATCAATTCAACAGGGCCCCCTCCACCATTGGAGATCTCTTTTCTAGCCTAAATACCCAAGGTAGGAACCTATTACCCAAGGCAAAGAGGCATGGTGGTCTCCTGAATGTCAAGGTTTTTTTAATATGGTGCCTATGGTTACTGACATTAGTGAGCAAAAGTTGTGTTCTTGAGCCAATCAATCTTAATGTCAAGTCAGGTCAAGATGAGGAAGCTAAAGCCCAGAGAGGCTATGTGATTTGCCCAAAGTCACAGAGATAGTCAGCAGCAAAACTGGAATTCCAAGCCAGGTTCTTTGACTCCAAATCCAATCCTCTCTCCACCACACCATGCTGCTACTCCTATAAGGATTAATATTAAAGAAATTTCGTTTTTTGCTTTGAAAAATGTCAATTGGCAATTTGGTAGAAAGCAGACTGGAAAAGAGGGGAATTTTCCTAGCATCAAGTAAAATGATTCCTCTGAAACTGAATAAATATTCCTTTTAATTTCATTTTCTACTTTTACCCATAAATAGGACCTAGTGCTTTGAGCCCTTGTATCTGGGTAATTTTATTCTAAGCAAGTATTTGATGCACAAATAAGCATAGCAAATGACAATGCCTAAAGGTTTAGTTTGCAAGAAAATATGATTTTGTTTTTCCAAATAAGGAAACTTGACCTGGGACAAAGCTCTTTGATGAATCAACCCATGTGAAGTCTCCAGTATGTCGAAGGCTACAGAATGGTAATTGGCAAATTAAGATGATGTCAGTGGGGAGACAGATATCCAATTGAGGCACAAAGAGTTTCCTGCTAAAACTAAGCTAGAATGAAACCTCCAGAAGTCAATGAGGGGTATATGTTCCAATACTATTTGGTGTTGTCAGAAACATGTGTTGCAGGGGAAGGATTCCTTCCCCATAGTGCCTCAGGAAAGTAATCCCTCTCTTCCTTCAATTTAATTCGACAAAAGTATCTCAAATATCTTCTATGTTCAAAGCATTGCTCTGGTTGCTTGGGATACAAAGGCAAAGGTGAATAACAGTCTCTCAGTTTTCCTTAAGGAAATCTCCTAGAAATAGCTGACATTTATCTAACATTTCAGAGTTTGTGAAGACCATTATATACATAATCTCACTGGATTTTTAAAATAACCTGTATGAGGCAGGCCTTACTATGACCATTTTATAGATTAGGAAGCCGAGTTGGAAAGTGGCTAAAAGGCTACAATCACATGAAATCAGTATGTTTAGAAATTTTCTTTGGCTGTTGCAGCTTTCTCCTCTTGAAAGGGAGCATTACCACTCCGAAGGACAAAAGGGGAAGGGACTATTCTGGAGGCCACATAGGGATGGGCAACCATGGCAGGAAAAGAGGTGCTGATATCAGCTATAACACATGCCAGTCCCATCTCCAAAGATACACTACTAACTCAGAGACATAACAAGATGCACTCAGGTTATAGGCTTCTAGTCACACAGGGCTCAGACGTATAGAGAGTTTGGACAAAGAGCTGATAGGGAGTCCTCAATCTCAATGGGACAAGGTAGTATAGATAGTGTGGATCACTGAAATCACTGACATTTTCTAAGTTGGATATTAGGGAATGAGAAGTGAGAGAGATAAGGACCCAGGAAACTTCATTCTAATTTTGCCACAGCAAGCAAATAGTTGGGGAGGGAGGGCATTGGCCAGTCTCCAGGTCATTTGAACTTTAGCAAACATGCATCATCTGGAAATTGGGGCCATACTATACGTGGAACATCCTTGAGGCTAGAGCTATACCATAAATACGTCATCCTGGGGGCTGGGGCCATACCATACATGCATGCTGGGGGCCAGGGATATACCAGTCAAACTGGTTTTTCACCAGCTCACCTACTCCTTGGTGAAGTTAACTTGACCAAAACAGGCCTTAGCTTAATCAACATATTTTCAGCTTTTTTTGTTCACCAGGCCTGATGAGCACAACAATGGAGCAATGGATCCTTCAAGGTCATTTTTTTTCCTTTTTGACCACCTTTCTCCCTCTCAGTAAGAACTTCCTCAGGCCCTTTTAATATTTAGATTGGGTAAATTCTTTTTATCATTCATTATATCCCTGACAGCTAGGGAAGGGAGGGAAGGAAAGGAAGTGAGGAAGAAAGAGTGTTATTTGGGGGCACTGTGAGTAGAATGCAGCCTGGGAAGAAGGGAGGGGAGATGGTGAAAGGTGAAAGGAAAGACTCGGGATTGCAACAGTTTTTTCTTCCTTCAGATAGTTGAAAAAAGAGAAAACCAAGAGTGGTTTAATACAAGTTATATTTAGAAAAAGGCAAGTGAGATGATGAATAAACATAGTACCAACTGTCACAAGCCACATCTTCTCATTCCCTGAACAATCTCCCAAAACCTGGGCCACAAGAGAGAAGAGATGATGGAGATATCTGAAATATTCAAACGTTTCACATTAAACGGGGTAATGGCAATTTGAGGTCAGCTGGAAGGCTCTCAACAGAGTCTTAAGTCATATCTATTGATAATAATTTCCCCTATTCATGAAGGGCTGACATGTTGATTCAGAATCAACCCCAGTTACAAAAAACTGGAATGTTTTTTTCAGAATCTGAATCATCTGACCAAAAGTAAGAGAAATTTGGATGCATTTGGATGCAAAATTCAAGGAATCGTTTCAAAGCAAAATTGATCATTTCTGGATGGATTTGGTATAAGTGCGACCTTTTGACTGAGTTTAAGTTTTACAGAATAAATCCTTTTATAGAAGGATTTGTTCTGTGAAGTTTGGATTCAGTCAAAGGGAGACACTTGAGGACCTAGAGGGCCTCAGGTTCCTCATGCCTGGTTTAGAGCCAACATACATTGGCCAAGTTGTGGCTTTCTGAAAACTGTATCTCTTGCTTATTGAGGACCTATGTCTTAGACAATTTAATTTAGCTAGGGGGTTCAATGGATACATACTGGGTCTGGAGTCAGGAAGATCTGAGTTCAAATCCTACCTCAGACACTTGACTAGCTGTATGACCCTGAGTAAATCTCTTAACCTCTGCTTCAGTTCTTCAGCTATAAAATCTGGTACCTACTTCCCAGGGTTGTTGTAAGAATATGATATGGCAATATTTGCAAAACATATGTCACAATGCCTGGCACATAGCAGACACATTATAAATGCTCGTTCCTTTCCCTTTCCCCTTCCTCCCAACTGAACAAACATTTATTGAGGTGTAGTAGGTGTAAAGCACTGTGCTAGGCTTGGAATAATAGGTTAGGCTCAGAATTAAACAAGAGAAGGAGACCAAGTTGGGTTACCTTCAATAATAATAACTAGCATTTTTATATAGCACCTACTACGTGTCAAACCTTTACACATATTATCTCATTTTGTTCCTCACAATAAACCCTGTGAGGTAGATGCTATTATTATCTGAATTTTACAGTTGAAGAAACTGAAGCAAACCCATGTTTGTAGCAATATCCTGAAACTCCACAATCCTGGTTATAAGGACCTTCTATTATGCATTATTTCTATGCCAATCATTACCTGACCTTCCCAACTCAGATACTCAAATGGATCCATTATCTCATTGATTTGGGCATTTCCTCCAACATTTCAGATTAAGACTCAACTATGCCTGCCAATCTTGGGCTCTTGTCCATGTCTTCCTATTAACTTTAGCCACAGGGATCCCATTATCGGGAGAGCACTCTCACCATGTAAAGAGCCCATCTTGGCTTTTTGATGATTATAATAATACTAATAAGAGTGAACATTGTATGGCACTTTCAGGTTTGCAAAGCACTTTATAAATATTATCTCAGTTTATTCTCACAGCAGCCCCAGGAGGTGGGTTCTATTATTATCCAGATTTTGCAAATAAGAAAATATTGGAAAAATCTAAAGCTGGATTTGAACTCATGTCTTCCTGACTCCAGGTCCAGTGTTCTATCCTCTATTCCATTTAGCAGCCTCATTCTATCATGCATTTCCCTGATGGCATCCTTTACTTCAATTCCACTTTGAAGTTTCTTATTTTATATATACATATACATATATAATTTTATTATGTATATGTCATAGGCTATGACATATAACATATAAAAAACTTCAAAGTAGAATTGAAGTCAAGGTACCATATCCCTCTCCTTTGCCTACTGCGTGATATGCATTTGAATTCCTTAGACACCACAGTGTTCCATAATAAGCAAGCATAAAATAACACCAGTAAGGGGCAGCTAAGTGGCGCAGTGAATAAAACACCAGCTCTGGAGTCAGGAGGACCTGAGCTCAAATTTGACCTCAGACATTTAACACTTACTAGCTGTGTGACCTTGAGCAAGTCACTTAACCCCAATTGCCCTGCCTTCCCCCCTCCAAAAAGACAAAAAAAAAAAACCAAAAACAAAACACCAGTAGAACATTCAAGTTTAAAAAATAAGCCTTTGTTTCTGGAAGAGCCTTGGGATCTTTAAAGTACCTTTGCCATTGGCTGAAGACAACTAGCAGTAGAGTGGATAAAGTGCTGAGCTTGGAGTTAGAAAAACCTGAGTTCAAATCCTGTCTCAGTTACTTACTAGCTGTGTGACTATGGGCAAAGCACTAAACATTTGTTTGCCTCAGTTTCTTCAACTGTAAGATTGAGATAATAATAGCACCTCATCTCAATAATAGTATCATTGAGATAATAATACACTCACAGGTATATTGCAAGGGACAAAATGAGATAGTATTTGTAAAGATTTGGCATATAGCAGGTGCTATGCAAATGCTAGTTGTTATTATTGAAGGTAACCCAACTTGGTCTCCTTCTCTTGTCTAATTCTGAGCCTAACCTGTTATCTATATATACTACCTGTCTCAGATACTTTAGACAAGCTCTCTATCAAATTGCATATCATAACTTGGATAATACGGAGACATTTTTCATCCACTTGGGTGAATGGTTACGCTACACTCTTTTGAGTAGTCACAGATCTCTTTTAGGAAGATCTGCCATGACATGGGACTTGATCAAATCAGCACAACAGTCATCTTCCAACATGAGCTGCAGGAGAGAATCACTCTTCCACTTGGATTCTATACCCAATCTCTTCCATCATAGGGACAAATGCTTTTGGTGAGTATATATCCCACTGTTGTATGCTTTGCCTTATTTTCATGTTCAGAGGGTTGTCAAACAAAGTTATATCTATTTTATAGCTTTCTAGGAATCAAGTAATTTTGATGTTTGGGTGGGAGATATCTTATTGGAAGAGAGCCTTTCAGGCAGCACTTTGTTGTTTTGTTTGATGCTTTTTTTTTTTAAAGCATCATCAAGACAATAAGCACACTGAAATCTTGTATTCTCTAAATCTTTCAGTCAGATGTGTAATAGTAAGGAAGTATATTGTCTACTGTGGAATATTACTTGTTGAAAACTATCTATTCCTTCCTAATACCCTAATTAAGAATGTTCTTAGGGAAACTAGTGGCATGTGGATAGAGCACCAGCCCTGGTGTCAAGAAGACCTGAGTTCACATCTGGCCTTAGATACTTACTAGCTGTGTGACCATGGACAAGTCACTTAACTTTGATTGCCTCAAAAAAAAAAGTTCTCAATGTATATGTAAATAATTATTATTATTTTATTTCATTCTTTGGATCTGTGATTTCATCTAAATAGGAAGTTTCCAATGAGGAATGTCCTCTCCTAATGAAAGCATGCACTTTCTCAATCTTAGGGAGCTTCCTTGGGCATTGAGAGAATAAGTGATTTGTCCAGCTTCAGAAAGTCAGTTTGTGATCAAGGATGGACTTGAACCCGGGTCTTCCTGAGTCCCAAACCAGCATTCCAGGGAAGACCTGACCATCAATGACCCAAGGTAGATGATAGCAGCATCCTTGTAATAATAGAGATCGCTCAGATTTATATAATAAGTGTTGCAAAGTGCTTTCCTCACAACTTTGTGAAGTAGGTAGGATAAGCATTACTGCTCCCATTTTATAAATGAGAAAACTAAGGCTTGAAGCAGGTTAAGTGACTTGCCCAAAGTCACCTAGCTTTTTAGGGTTGGAGTTGGGCAGTCAAACTCATTTCTCCTGATTGCAGATTCTTTCTAGGGTATCATACTATTTTCTTATATGCATTTTTCCCCCAGTCACTGGGGACCAGATTTTACCTTCTACACAACTGACAGAAATAGCAATTCTTAAAATCATTCTTTAGTTGCTTCCTCCTAGGATGTGATCAAACTGATTGGTTTTTAATAAGAAATCTGTTTTACATATTTCAAGATATAGTAAATACTCTGTTGAAGTACAGTTACTGTAGGTTGAATTAATTAATTAATTTTATCTCATATTGAATCAAATTAGATCTAAATTCACATTTTAATTTCAGAATGGTGACATAGTTACCAATAGTGGTGGTGGCCTCATCACCTTTCATCATAGTTATCCAGTCTTTATTGCAGTTGATTGTGCTGTAAAGTGCACCAATTGGGGATTTTTGGGAAGACCACCTAGAAGTGTCAGTAATTGTACAGAGTTCAGAATTCAATTCAATGAATTTTTTAAAGCACCTACCATATACTGGGCACTGTGCTAAGCAGAGATGCTGATGAAAAATAGGGTTACCTGGAACTTTGTGAGTCCTCTATAAAGAAAGGTCTGGGGAGGAGTTTCATTCTCTACCTTCCAGTCCCCACCCCCCCCCCCACCCCCTTCAGAAAAGATAGGCAACTGAGGGTAAGTTGAGAAGACACTGAGTGTCAAAATTTGAATCAATCAAAACAGTGATGAGATTTTGGGTGCTCAGCTTATCCTGTTGTTGTTGTTTGCCCTTCATTCTCCAAGAAGACTGTGACATCAGAAAAGTGATGCCATGACTTGCAAGTAAATTGGATTTAAGTGAGGCAGGGCTGTGCAAAGTCACCAGCCTTACTTTCTCCCCCGGAGCCATTTGCATCCAGTGGCAAGATATAGATCAGGACAACTGGAGATGGCCCCCTGTCATGGATGGGAGCAGAAGGGGAAGCTAAGGCTTGTGGGAAGGAAATTAACAATGGCATGTTCAGAAGGTATAAAGATATAGTCTGAAAAATCCAGCAAGATTTCTAAAATGGCAAAGAGAGTGGAATGCTAGAGTTGAGTAAAGTTTCCTATGTGAAGATTTTTGTGGTTCCAGAAGCGTGGTCTGTAGATCAATCTTAGTTAAACAGAGATCAGGAACTGGCTTACTCATTGATAATATGTGAATTGTCCAACAAGGCAGTGTTGATGCTGATAGGCTGGTTGTGTTAGTCTGGCCCTCGTATTTATTTTTGTACTCGTGTGGTGTGGTTGTCATGAGTTCTGGGTCTATAATTTTTCTGATTTTCTCATGATGTAGTTGTGCCAAATCCTCATTTTGCACTCATCTCTCTATAATAATGGGGCCAGTGTGTTACAGTACAAACCACAATAAGTTTCCATCAGAGGACCTGAGCTCCCTGTTTAGCATTTATTATCTGCCTGGCCTTGGGCAAGTCACATAACCTCTCTAAGCCTCAGTTTCCTCATCTATAAAATGTGAGATTTGTACTAGCAGGCCTCTGAAGTGTCTTTCTGCTCCAGAATTATAATCTTATTATGATCTTTTAAACTTTCATCCCTTTTTATGCATGTAAGGATAGGTGTTGATTGAAACAATCAATCACTCCACCCTCCTTAAAGTAAGTAATTATACCAGTGAGAATTCTTCTATTAGATCAATCAAAGGCAGTAAATTGGGTGTGAAAACTCCTCAATCAGTTTGAAAGGAGCAAGATACTTCTAGCCATTGGATGTAATGAAATGACACTATAGAAGAGATCAATTAGGATTGGTTGAAAAGCCAGTCATGCTTGTGAGGTTTGGATAAAAACAGTAAATTGGTTTGGAATAAGGCACTCAGCCTGAAGAAAGCAATCTCAGTAAAGTACCTGAAAGAGAATCACTTGCGAAGAGATGGGGGGGAGGAAGACAGAGTGGGGAGAACCTCTATCTCCTCCCCCATACCTCCTTGACTTTGTGAAATTCAAAAGGTCAGAAGAATGTGGACTTCTTATAGGTGGCTTAGAACTATCCCTGGAGCAGTTGTGTTTGCCAGCAGTATCTGCATTAGGAACCTGAGGACCAACTAGACACACCAAGCAGAGGGGACTTCAGGACTCTAAAAAGAACCTAGCAGAGATCTCCATAATACCTAAGAGGAACTTCATGACAACCCCTACAAAGGGGAAGAAAGGGCTTCTAGAAATCAGCATCTTGTAGAGATATGAGTATAGAGCAAATTAAAGCTATCTATAAACATATGAAAAGTGCTCTAAACCACTATTAGATAGAGAAATACAAATCAAAACAACTCTGAGGTATCACATCACATCTGTCAGATTGGCTAAAATGACAAAACAGGAAAAGTACAAATGTTGGAGAACATGTGGGAAAGTTGGAACACTAATGCATTGTTGGTGGAATTGTGAACTGATCCAATCATTCTGGAGAACAATTTGGAACCGTGGTCAAAGAGCTATAAAATTGTGCATACCCTTTGATCCAGTAATACCACTTCTAGGGCTGTAACCCAAAGAGATCATAAAAATGAGAAAAGGAGCCACATGTAGAAAAATAGTTATAGCAGCTCTTTTTGTGGTGGCCAAGAACTAGAAATTGAGGGGAAGTCATCAACTGGGGAATGGCTGAACAAGCTGTGGTATATGAATGTAATGGAATACTATTGTTTCACAAGAAATGATGAGCAGGTAGACTTCAGAAAAACCTGGACAGACTTACGTGAACTGATGCTAACTGAAATAAGCAGAACCAGGAGAACATTGTACATAGTAATAGAAACATTGTACAATGACTAACTTTGATAGACTTAGCTCTTCTCATTAATGCAATGATCTAAGACAATTCCAAAAGACTCATGATGGAAAATGCTATTCACATCTAGAAGAACTATGGAGTCTGAATACAGATCAAAGCATACTATTTGTTCCCTTTTTTTGTTTCTTCTTCCTCATAGTTTCTCTCATTAGTTCTAATTCTTCTTTACAACATGACTAATGTGAAAATATGTTTAATACAAATGTTGAGCCTATGTCAGATTGTATGCCATCTTGGGGAGGGGGAGTAAAAGGAGGGGGAGAAAATTTAGAACTCAAAATCTTATGGAAGTGAATGTTGAAAACTAAAAATGAATAAATAATTTTTTTAATGGGCAGCACAGGCATGGTTAGGTGGCATAATGGATAGAGCACCGGCCCTGGAGTCAGGAGGACCTGAGTTCAAATCCCACCTCAGACACTTAACACAGACTAGCCATGTGACCTTGGGCGAGTCACTTAACCCCAATTGCCCTGCACTTCCCCCTCCAAAAAAAAAAAAATTGGGAGGTAAAAAAAATAAAAAAACTATGCCCCCAAAGTCACTAAACTGTGTATAGCTTTTGACCTAGTAATTCCACTACTAGTCCTATACCCCAAAGATATCAAAGAAAAAGAAAATAGGAACTTATGTATAAAAATATTACTTCTTTCTGTAGTTGGTAAAAACAGAAGACTAAGGGGATACCCACCCATTGGAGAATAGCTAAACAAATTATGGCATATAAATGTAATAAAATATTATTATGCCATAAGAAATGGTGAAATGGATGATTTTGGAAGAAATTGGGAAGATCTGTATGAACTGATATAACGTGAAGTGAACAGAACTAGGATAATAATAATTTATACAATGACAATAAAACCATAAAGAAAAACAATTTTGAAAGACTTTAAAACTCTGCTCAACTCAATGACAAACCTGGATTCCAAAGGACCAACAATGAGTATAACTCTCCTGCCAGAGAGGTGATAGACTTAAAATATGGAAAGACACATACATTTTTGGACATAATCAATGTGGGAATTCATTTTACTAGACAATATATTTTTGTTTTGTTTTTATTTTTATTTTCTTCCAATTGTTCATTTGGGGAGACAAGAAAATAAATAAATGCTTATAAAAATAATCAACTTTAGATTATAGGATCATGGATTTAGTCATGAATATTATCTTGGAATATGGATTATTCTGTCCCCTTTCGATTCTCATGCTACCCAGAAACTTCTAGATTCTTGAATTTCCTTTGAAGTCATTCTCAAATCCAGAGTTTTCACTACCACCTTCTTTTTTGCTAAACCTTCTATGGTGATGATATAAATAAAAAGTGAAATCGGGGAGGGGAAAGAAGGGAATACTCTATCATGGGCAATGTATGATGCTAGATAAACATAATGGTCACAGGGCTTTTCAACACAGTCCTGGTGATCCTGATGAAACTGGTTGGCTTTCATCCCTACCTTATCTGAGATCAGTATTATTCTTCCTCTCAAAATTATTATGTATTATGTGTTTATTTGCATTTACTTATCTGTGGATATGTGTGTCCCAGGCAGAATATAAACTCTTTGAGAGTAGGGACTATTTAATTTTTGTCTGTATCTTCAGTACCTACAACTGCACATAGTGAATGTTTATTAAATGCTTGTTGAATTGGATTGAATTTAGTAGCTATCTTTCCATATCCTTAAACTATCCCAGCCCACCCACATAATGCAACCCAACAGTAGTCTCACATCTAGGAAGGCTTAGTGGTCCCCTGAAGGACAATCCAGTGAATGTATGAATGAAAAGAAAATCATTAAGTACTTAAAATATATAAATTACTATGCTGGGGCAGCTAGGTGGCTCAGTTAATAGAGTGCCGGCCCTGGAGTCAGGAGGCCCTGAGTTCAAATCCAGCCTCAGACACTTAATACAAAAACTAGCCATGTGATCTTGGGCAAGTCACTTGACCCCAATTGCCCTCCAAAAAGCAAAAATTAAAAAAATATTTTAAAAAATTACTCTGCTGATCCCTGGGGATATAAATAGAAAAAAGGCACTGAAGCTAATTTGTACAGAGGAAGTGACTCTTGATTTGTTCTTCTGGAAGAGAGAAACAGATGGGAAGGAGAGATGGGGAAAGAAGACACAATGTAGTCTTTGAATTATGCACAGTAGCCACCAGCCCTTGGGGGAAAGCCAAAATCCAAACATCTCTTGATTTTCAGTTCCTACAATTTCTGACCCTTCTGAGAATGGACTCAGCTCTCTCATAGAGATGAGATTTCATTTCACCCCTAGGTCACAGAGTGGTATTCTTTAAACTAATTTGTATGTTTTTTCTGATTATATTCTTTATTGGCATTCTTCACAGAATAAATAAGGTTATCCATGATTATCTTTTGTTTAATAAACATTCCACGGAGGGAAAGCTAAACCAGCTAAGATTAAGTGAATTGTCATCCCTCCAGGTCTAAATGGAACTGTTACCCACTCCTAGAGAAACCAGACAAAATGGGGATATATCCCCGAATCCCCAAAATTAACATACTCCTAGATTTCAAATATCTGATTATGAGATATAATTCAAAGACCAATATCCCTCTTGAAAATAGGAGTGATTACCCAGTCATGACCACCTCTCTACTTCCTACAAAAGTGGAATTCTAATCTCTGCAAGAAGTGGAAAGGAAAATTTGTTACACAATCATGTTATATTACTCTTGATCGTGAGCCAAAAGTACCTCTCACTTGGTTCTGATTTCATTTATCTCAATCCCACCTGGATGTCAACTTCTTGAGAACAGGGACTCTCTGGCATAAAATGAGCCTAAGCAAATCAACCTCTGATTGCCTCAGTTTCCTCTTCTGTAAAATGGACATAGTAATAGCACCCACATCCCATGATTGCTTATTGGGAACCCAATGAAATGATGCAAACCTTCCATGTACTTCACTCCCCGAATCAAAATGAACTACCAACAGCGTGAAACCCAGACTTCTGCATCGTCAAAAACATTGCTTTCAGACACACACACAGAGCATGATTTTTCTGTCTCTCTAAAAGAAACGTTCTACCAGTAGAATAGTGTCATAAGGAACAATGGTTGAAAGTATTGCTTACTACTGCTCTGTACTCAAAAATTGTACAGGATGATTTGAACAATTCCATAAATGCAGAGCAATCAGGGACAATCTTCTCTTTCTCTGGTTGGGTCTAACTGTTGAAAATCTAAAGACCATTTTTTTCCTTGACTAAATATGGCAGGGTTATTTCTGCCTTTTTATAGCCAAAAAAAAAAAATTCTTTCAAATACAATTCCTTTATTGAAGAGACTGCCCAAGATCTAATGATTCACCACTGATGCACCTAGCTCAGTGTGACTGTTTTCTTGTTTTGAGATCAATGCAGTTATCCTGCCTAAGAGTTCTGGGGAAAGTTTTATGAAGACAGACCTGTGAAAAGTTGTCTGGCATGGTACTATTCTCTCTCTTTGGGCCCTCAGAAACAGGTTGGATTTTTGTTTGTTTGTTCACGTTTATGACACTTTTTGTACCTCTTCAAAGTACTTCTTCAAGATACTCAATAAATCATAGGGGGGAAAACATGTAAGAGTGGAGGAAAGACTTAAAAAAAAAAGAAGGGACAAGAAAGACAAGGAAGCAATCACCATATTCCACCATCAGGGCACCAATAAGCAGTAAGTAAGGCACCTAGATGGCTTAGTGGTTGGCAATGGACCTGGAGTCAGGAAAACCTGAGTTCAAATCCAACTGTAGACACTTATTAGCTGTATGACCCTGGACTAGTTACTTAACCCTGTTTGCCTTAATCTGCTGGAGAAGGAAATGGCAAATCACTCCAGCATCTTTGCCAAGAAAACCTCAAATGGGGTCATGAAGAATTAGACACAACTGAATGATTGAACAAGTTCAGTGCAGCTCCAGATGCTTGCTAGGGGAAAGACAGGGCTTGCTTAAAGTTCACTGTTAAGGAAAGGGATTAGGGAAATAAAGAAATCAGAAAGTCAGAGTGGGGAACCTAGGATAGATAGAACCCCAGGCCAGGTTCAAAGGCAGGGACTTTGAGAGATAGCCTAGTATAATGAGTTGGGCAGTGGACTTAGAGTCAGAAAAATGTTGGTTTACATGTACAACACATACTGAATTGCTTATCTTCCCAGAGGGAATGGGTGACAAGGGAGGAAGGGATTGGATCTGAAATTCGAAGTTTTAAAATTAAATGTTTCAAATATATATAAATACTATTATTAATACTAAAAAAAAAGAAGAAAAATGTTGGTTTAAATCCCACCTCAGACATTTAACTAGTTTTGTGGCCCTGGGCAAGCCATCCAGGCTCTCTGTATTGCCTCAAGTTTCTTCTATAAAATGAGAGTTGAACTTAATGACTTTTGAAGGCACTCCCAGCTCTGAATCCATGATTCTATGGAGACAAAGATGACACTAAATTAGAATTCAGAACAGATATGTAGATATAATAGGAGTGGACTGCTCTATGAGGGGATAGTCTTTGAAGCAGATATCCCCTGCCTCGTTTCAGGTCAAATGACTTTGCAGTAACTAGCTGGGAGTCAATTCTGGTCCTTATGCCTCAGGAGTTGGTGCTATATGATAACAAGAATTGACTGTGGAGCTGAAATAACGGGTGACTTGGGTTGCTGGGCTGTTACTGAGTGGGCATGCAAAAGGGGCAGCCTACCCCTGTGTCTCTCTTGCTTTCTTTGTGGCGGTAAGTAAGGCAGGATTGCTTGGAATTGTTTCTAAGAGTCAGGAGGAGGAGGAAGGGGGCATAATAAACCTTGTCTCCCACTTGGCCATAGTGTGTGGGAGCACATGGCTGCCTCTGTCCTATTGTGTTTATTTTTTCTTGATCTTGGTGTAACAGTGACTACTCTGGCTCCTTGCTGCCTGGGGCCCAAGTATGTTACGGTTTATTCCTCACTCAGGGGGTGATTCTATGAGTTGATTCCATAGCCTGAAGGGGACTGACTCAAGTCACCATTGATCATATTCCCTCCATTTTAGGGGTTCCCTAGCACTCCATTTCCATTTAACAGTAGATTAGCTTTTACGAAGGAATATTTACTTTATTTTTTTAATAATATTTCATTTTTCCCAATTACATGTAAAGACAATTTTTAACATTTCTTTTAATTTTGAGAGGAATGTTTACTTTGAAGGACAAGAACAAACACTCCCCTCCCCTCAGCTGAGGGGTGCATAATCCTCTTGTACTCCTGCCATCTCTGGGGAGATGAGAAGGATTGGGTTCAGAATTTAGCTCAATTCTTACATATTGTAGTCCTACTAAATTCCAAGTCCAAAATCCCCCTGGCTTGTGTCCCAGTGTGCTGACTTTTCAAGACTTGCCTGTTGGGCTAACAGTAACATCTGGCCTGCAATCCTGGCTCCAAGATTCCCATGGGTCTGCTCCTGGGTCTCTAGCTCCATCAACTGAACTAGAACTGGAAAGGACAGCCACAACATACTAGATCCCCACTAGTTGAAATTCTATTAACAAGAGTTCCCTCTAACAGTGAAATAAAAGATCTATTCCGTCTCCAATTGGATATAGCATCCCTTCTGGAGTTATTCCCTTCCAACTTGTACCAGTGGGTTGGGGATGGGGTGGGAATGACAACCCTTAGGTTCTAGTAGATTCAAAGGATACTAGAGGAAGACCAGCTGAAGCACCCTGAGCTCCTGTATCACCCCCAACTGACTGAACACTGACCCTCTGGGAGATTTTATCATCAATAGACTATGCTGGGGTAGATGCCTCCTAACTCCCTGTGGGAGGTGTTGGAGGAAAGTGTCCTTGATTTTTTTTTCTTTTTGGAGGGCAATTGGGGTTAAGTGACTTGCCCAAGGTCACACGGCTAGTTTTGTGTGTGTAAGTATCTGAGGTTGGATTTGAACTTAGGTCCTCCTGACTCCAGGGCTGGTGCTCTATTCACTGTGCTACCTAGCCACCCCCATGTCCTTGATTTTTAATTTGCTTACAAAAAGGGAAATTATTGCCTGTAAGACAATGCTTGTACTAGTGCAATTGATGTTTTTTTTTTTTATTCCTGGAGACTGATAATGTGAATAAATATATATAGTCATGCTTTAATAAGTGACTTCAGTTAAAATGAATCAGGGCTGGGATTTTTCTATGATTTTCCTATGTAATCTGATTCTCTCAATCCACACCCAACCCCCTAGCCTACTGTGATGAACACTGTCACCTACAAAAGAGGGTTGCTGTTTGTCCTTCATTCTCAAAGAGGACCATAACATCAGGAAAGTGACTTGCAAGTAAATTGGATTTAAGTGAGGGGAGGACTGTGCAAAGTCACCGGCCTCACTTTCACCTCCAGAGCCATCTGGATTCTCAGACATGAAGAATTTGGTGGTTATCCCAAAGAACCCTCTAGTATTGAGTGGTACATATTGAGGCCCAGGGAAGTATAATGACTTGTACAGAGTAATACATGTAGCAAATGGCCAGGCTGGAATTTGAGCCTATAGTTACTCTAACTACAAATTTATCACTCTTTCTATGATACCACACAAGCTTCCAAGACCCTACTTCTCTTTCTCTGTACTCTCTTCCTTGGATATATTTTATTTAATTCTGTGATTCTGACTCTTAACTCAGTGTGGAAGATTCCAACCCTGGCCCCTTCCTTAATCTCCAGGCCAGTATTACCACCTGCTACCTCAACATTACTACCTAAATGTCCTACCAAGCTCTCAATCTCAATAGCTTCCCAAATAAAATTCTTCATTCCCCCCCCCCAAAAAAAAATCAGTTGCAACTCATGATATCTATATTTCTCTTGATGGTACCACATTTTTCTGTCATGTAGCCTCAAAAAAAATCATTTTTGCTTCTTCCTTCTTTCGAGTCATACTTTCAGTCAGTTGACAAGTCCCACTGCCCCTTATATCTTTGGGTCCCTCACCTTTCACATACACATACATTTGCACTCCCACTGCTGCCACCTTATTTCAGGCCTCATCAGCTCTCACCTCAACCATGGAAATAGTTTCCTAATAGGCATCCTTGCCTCCAGTCACCTCCAATTCCATCTGCTAGAAATCATTACCAGATGGTAAAGAACTGGAAACTAAGGGAATGAACATCAATTGAGGAATCACTGAACAATTTATTGTATGTGAACATAATGTGAACAGCCATCGTGCTGAAAGAAACAGCAAATGGTATGGTTTTAGAACAACCCATGAAGATGTGTATGAGCCATTGAAGAATATAGTGACAACCTGTAGAACAATTTATACTATGGCAACAATATTGTAAAAGGAAGCAATTTTAAAAGACCTAAGATCTCTGACTGATCAAATGATTAACCATGATTCCAGAGTACCAATGATGAATATTACCTACTTCCTGATTTCTGTACCATAAGTGGTCAATGTAGGAATTTGTTTTAACTATGTATATTTGTTATAAGCGTTTTCCCCACTTTTGATAGAAGTGGTGTGGTGGGGTAGGTTAGCATGGGAAGGAGAGAAAATTAAAATTTGTTCATTGAAAAAAATAATAAATTGGTACAAAAAACCCTAATCACTACCTGAGTAATCTTCCTTACACATGGATCTGTTCAAAAGCTTTCCGATGCCTTCCTATTGCCAAGAAAATAAAATCCAAACCCCTTATCCTGGCCTTCAGTGCCTTCTGTGCTCTAGTTATGACTTATTTTTCTAGCTTTATCTGAATCTCCTGGTTGATAACAACCTTTCCCCACAGCTTCATGGAACATATTGATTTGCAACTTTCTAATGCACGTACTGTGTAATATTGTCTATTATAATTATTTTTATAGTTATCTGGGTTGATGTCTAATCCCTCTACTGAATTAATGCTTCAGATTGGCAAAGACCAATTTTATTTTTGTATCTCCATCACCCAGCACCATGCTTGACTCATGGTAGGCACTTAATAAATATTTGTCAAATTGATCTGATAAATTGTCAAAACTTTGCTTTTCTCCTAAAATATCACACAGTTTGTTGTTGAGTTTTTTCAGTTATATCCAATATTTGGGTTTTTCTTGACAAAAATACTAAAGTGGTCTGCAATTTCTTTCTCCATCTCATTTTATAGATAAGGAAAAAGGCAAACAGGGTTAAATGACTTGCCCAGGGTCACATAGCTATTAAATGCCTGAGGCCAGATGTGAACTCAGGTCTTCCTGACTCCAGGGTCAATGCTCTGTCCACTGCACTACCTAGCTACCCCTACTTTACACGTGATGTTTATTGTGCCATGTCATTACTCCCTCTTTTCTCCTACATGTAGCCTACATATCAAATTTAATAGGTTTCTTAATAATCCCTGAATATCACAGTCACCAAATTTGAGAATTTAAGGGACTTCAGCATCCATTGAGTCTAACTCATGCACAAAAGGAATACCAATAATAAAAGACCCAACACAGGGATACGTGACCCCAATTCTTCTGTGCCTTTGCTAGTGATTATCCCCTCTATTTGGAATGTGACTCCATCACTCATCTCTCCCATGAGAATATTACTCAGCCTTTGAATTCTTCTCTTGTACACTGTTGTAGATGGCAGTAATTTATATATTTCTTTTTTCTTTGACATTAGATTCCAAATTCCTTTTGGACAAGGACCACATCTTCTTCATCTTTCTATCCCATGAAGTATCCAACACATTGCTTTACATGCAGCATGGGCTCAATAACTACTTTGGAATAAATTTATTTATTGATAAATTCATTGATGAGAGCAGATTGGAAGGGGTTAATTAAATATTCTTAAATTCTCAAAAATTCTTCAAGTCAGACTTCAAGTTTTGAGGGATTTATATCATTGGTAAAGAAAACAAAACCAAAAACAACCCAGTGTTGACAAATTCATCATACAATGCTTTACAAGTTCCTTATCCAGCACATCATTGCATAGAGAGGTGTAGGAAACAGAGGGCCAGTCTGAGAGCCAGGAAGACCTGAGTTCAAGTCCTACCTCTGACAATACTAGCTGGATAGACAGTTAACTTCTCAGTGTCCCCAGGCAACTCTCTAAGATCACAAGTTGTAAACTAGTTGTTTCCACACCACATGTTATCATCATAGGACTGAACGGGATAAAAAAAAAAATTTAGTCCTATGTAATATTCACATTAAATATTTTTATTTTATAGAATCATGAGTTTAGAGCTGGAAGGGAACTTATAAGTAATCTCATCCAACCTGCCCATTTTACAGATTAAAAAAAAATAAAGAAATAGTGTCAGAGGTAAGATTTGAACTAATCTTCTTTGGTTCTAAAATAAAGAAATTTCCATATTGCCTCCCTTTCTACCTTTTATTGATGACCATTTTAAAAGATTTAATTAAACTGTCATCACAAAGTTCTGGTTCAATATCACTGTCCCTTTAATGACATAATAAATAGATCTTAGATCCAGAACCCAACTTTTAATTTGAGTCCCTAAAGTGACTGTAATTAGATTATTTGTTTTTTCCTTGGGCTAGTAATTGACATTAATAGTTTTTTTAATTGCCATTTTTCTTCTAACTTGTATCTTCTGAAGAAACAACTCTAATTCTGAGTTAATGGGCCACGTTTCATCATGAGACTGAATCCATCCGAGCATGTTTTTTTTCCTAGGGTAATTTTTCAGATTATGACTTTTTAATTGTCTCAGAGAGTAGTTTGGGGTTTTGGGTTTTTTGTTTTGGCTTCTATTTGAGGACAAGTTTGCTTTAGGTCTGATTTTATAAGATTCTCTTTTACAAATTTCCATTTGTGTCCTTAGACCCTAATTTTTCTCTTATTATGCAATTAAGTTATGATTTTTAGTAAATTTTAGTAAATTAGAAACAGATACAAAATTCAAGAAAATTTGAATCAAAATTGGCACATTGATAACTTTTTAAATGTTGTGGTGTTTTCAATGCAATTGAGTGTAATTTCACTCCAGTGGAGTGACCTTGAGTAGCAATGACAGCATTCATGTAGAGGAAAATGAAAAGGCCCCATTTCATTTTCTAACCCAGTCTAACATAACCTGACCAGTCAGCAAGCATGTATCAGGTGCTCACTATGTGCCAGGCACTGTGTTAAGCCCTGGGAAAAGAAATACAAGCAAAAAGACAGTGGGGAAGATAACACATTAAAAAAAAGAGCTGAAAAGGAGGTGGGGTTGGAGAGAGAAAAGGGAATGAAGAAGTCTAAAGAATTATGAATGGAGCCAGAAAGAGGAGGGAAGGAATGAGCACAGGGTCTGGCCTAAGCTCTTCTGGGAAATGGTGTTTTTGCAGGGGCAGAGGAATCTCCAAGGGGAAGAAGGATGCTGGAGAAGGGAGGGGAAGGAAGTTCAAAGTGGCGTTGGTATGAGAACCCCTGCTGGGAATCTGAGCTGTGAGTCACTTTCATGTACTGAGTTTATGTGGACCCCATTTTTTGGTTTGTTTTTTAAAAGTTTAATAGTATTTTATTTTTTTCTCCCAGTTACATGTCAAGAAAATATGTAGTATTCATTTTTATAAGATCAAGTTCCAAATTTTCTCCCTAACCATTCCATCTTCTGAAAATAAGCAGTTTGAAATAGTTTTACATGATAGCACAAATTGTATTTGTGCCATCATGTAAAAAAAATCCATATTAGTCACAGTTGTGAAAGAAGAAACAATTTTTAAATTTAATTTAATTTTCCTTTCTGAGTCCTTTATACTTGTTTTGGATCATTGTGTTGCTGAGAAGAGCTGAGCCATTCATAGTTGATCATCACACAATGTTGCTGATTCTGTGTACATTTTCCTGGTTCTACTCATTTTACTTTGCATTAGTTAGTAGAGGTCTTACCAGGAATTTTCTGAATTCTGTCAGTTCATCATTTCTGATTGCACAATAGCATTCCATTACATTCATATACCATAGCTTATTCAGATATTCCCTAACTGATGGGCATCCCCTCAATTTGCAGTATTTTGTGTGGACCCCTTTTTCAGGAAGTAAAAATGTAATCACACTTGATGGAAAAATTTTTACCATATTTTTTTCTTTTTGGAGGGGGGAAGGCAGGGCAATTGGGGTTAAGTGACTTGCCCAAGGTCCCATGGCTAGTAAGTGTTAAGTGTCTGAGGTCAGATTTGAACTCAGTTCCTCCTGACTCCACAGACAGTGCTCTATGCACTGCACCACATAGCTGCCCCATGGAAATTTTTGTAAAAAGGTATTGCACATTTCTTTCCTTCTTACACTATGAGTATTAGTCATAATTTAAGCTGTTCTGAAGGCATAGATGGCATGGTTTTTAAATTTTTCATTGATATGAGACTGGAAGTTATAACAAGTATATTGGAAACATAGGACTCTGATTGATGCCAGGGTCCTAATTATGAAGTAGAATATAAGCCACTTTAGGGTAGTGATTAGTTTTATCTATATCTTTATATCTCCAGTGCCTAGCACACACATTAAAAAAAAAACCACCTAATACATGTTTTGTTGTTAATATTGGGTCAACTCTTTGTGACCCCATTTGAGGTTTTCTTGGCAGATACTAGAATGAGTTGCCATTTCCTTTGTTGTACCTGACATACCTGGTTTTCCCATCCCCCCAAGCCTCCCTCAGGGAAGTGAGCAGACTGCCAGGTCAGTTCCACCCTCCCCCAATGGATGTCTGCCCTTCCCCAGTCAGCACCTCCACAGAGGTGAGTGGGCTTCTGGGTCAGGGAAACTTGGTGATGGCAGGAATTTCTAGGTGTGTACTGACCAATCACTGTTCTTGGTCTCTGCTAGTTTCTGCTTGTGTAATACTAACCGTTGGCTGCCTGGCATCCCTTTAAAAGCCGACACATTGTCCACGCAGACTCACTGTTCGATTTGGGCCTGACCCCAAACAGTCCCTCGGAAAAATAAAATCCACTTCCAAATTTTACTCTCATGGGTCTCTTGTCTCGCTCCTTTTGGCACAACACCTTCTCCAGCTCATATTACAGATGAGGAAAATGAGGCAAATAGGGTTAAGTGACTTGCCCAGGGTCACACAGTTAGTAAATGCCTAAGACAGGATTTGAAATGGGGTTCTCCTGACTCCAGGGCTAGCACTCTATCCATTGTGCCACTAACTGTCCAAAGGATTAGACTTACTCAGTTTGGTTGGGGAGGATAAAATTAAGAGCAGGGTAGAAGGTCTCTGCTCTATGTGGGGAAGAATTACCTAAAAGAATTTCCTAGGAACACCTAGGTGGCGAAGTGAATAGCATCAGCCCTGGAGTCAGGAGAATCTGAGTCCAAAATCAGCCTCAGACACTTAATACTTACTAGTTGTGTAACCTTGGGCAAGTCACTTAGCTCCAAATGCCCTGCCTTCCCCTGTCCACAAAAAAAATAAATTCCTAGAACTATCAAAAATGTAACAAACTATTTCAAGAGCTAATGAGCTCCCTGTCAGTCAGTTAAGTAGTTTTCTCACACCTTACATTGGCCTCCTTGATGTATCTATAAACAAGACACTACCCCTTGCTCTGCATTTTCACTGGCTATTCCTTATGCCTGGATTTCTCTCTCTTCTCATCTTTGCTTCCTAGCTTCCCTGGCTTCCTTCAACTCCCCATTAAAATCCTGCCTTCTGGAAGAAGCCTTTACCAGCTCCCTTTGATACTAGTTCTTTCTCTCTGTTGATTATCTTCAATTTTACCCATGATATCTTATCTGTACAGTTATTTGTGTGCTGAATCCCCCATTAGATTGTGAGCCCCCTGAGGGCAGATGTGGTCTTTTGCTCTTCTCTGTATCTCCAGTGCTTAGAACAGTACCTGGCACATAGGAGGGACTTAATAAATTCTTATTGACTTGACTTTCTGCCTCCACTACATCACTTTTCCAATCCATACTTTACACAATTACAAACAAATGGAAATGGGGCAACCAAACAGGATTCTTACAGGCCTCATACTTAGCTTAGAAAGACCACAAATTCACATTATTTATGTTTTATTGTATTTTTATTTCATTAAATATTTTCTAAATACATTTTAATCTGGTTTAGGCTTCACTAGGGAGCTTCTGGGATGAGGCCAGGACTGAGTTTGACACCTCTGCTTTACTTACTCCACCGCCTAAGTAACCTTCCCATTGCTCTGATTGTGTCACTTTCTATTATAAAACCTCAAGTGGCACCACATTGCCTACTGAATAAAGTACTCAGCACTTAATAAATGTTTGGTGACCTGACTTGACTTGTCTAGAGGCAGGCAACCAGGATAGAGAAGGGCCTTGAGTCCAATCACATAAGGATTGTTTGAATGAACTGGATCTGTTTAAGCCTGGAGAAAAGAAGACTGAGGGAGGAGGGACATGATAGCTGTCTCCAAGTATCTGAAAGGCTGTCATGCAGAGGGCAGATTTGACATGTTCCATTCGGCTCTACAAAACAGAACCAAAAGTCATGGTGGAAGATGCAAATTTAGTCTTCATATACATAATTACATACATACACATATACATATATGTTTATTTCTATGCATATATAAAAATATATACAGAAATAGAAAAATATATCATTGTGATATATACATATATTTATATAGTATATTAATATTTAATGTATAATTATTTTATTATATATTATGTAACATTATTTGTGTAGGTAATAATATCTTTATTTCTATGTTATATACACAATATGTACATGTGTATATATGCACACATATATATGTATATATAAACATACATATGTGTATGTATATAAAATGCTTATTCCTAACAATTAGCAATGCCTCAGAGAACGGGGTTTCCCCCTCAGGGGTCTTCCAGCAGAGCCCAGATGATGATTTGTAGGGTGTGTTGAAGCATAGATTCTTTCCAGATATGTGTTAGACTAAATAGCCTCTGAGTTCCCTTCCAACTCTTAAATGCTGATTCTGTGAAATTTGGATTAGAGAACTTTCTGGAAGTTATATATCCAAACTTAAACTCAAATTTTCTACACTAGTCCTATTTGCTTACCAGTCAATTACTGTGCACAAACATCCCTAACAAAGTACTAGTATATATAAAAAGATCAAACTTACCACAGATGAGAATCAGAACTCATAGGAAATTATGTCGTTGTTGTTCAGACATTTCAGTTTCGTCCAATTCTTTATGACCCCATTTGGGGATTTCTCAGGAAAGAGACTGGAGTGATTTGCCATTTCCTTTTCTGGTTCATTTTAGAGATAAGGAAGCTGAGGCAAACAGGGGTAAGTAAGTCACTTACTCTGGGGTAAGTGACTTGCCCAGAGTCACATAGCTAGTAAGTCTCTGAGGTCAGATTTGATCTCAGGTCTTCCTGACTCCAGATCTGGCGCTCTATCCACTGAGTCACCTAGCTGCCCAAAATTATGTAGATCCAGTGGCTAATATTTGAGTTTCTTTTGCTTGATTATACTTATGTTGACATCTCCTTAGGGCTTCCCCTTAAGGCATGGGTGATGCCTCCAAATTTCCTTACCTTAGAGCAGGCACAGATATCCTCTGATTACTCTGTCAGTCATGTTGACTCAGGGCTTTCTACTACTGTATGGTAAATAAATCTTTTTATTGGTTAATGAGTCAGAACTCAGTGGAAATATTAAAGGGGTGATCTCTGCCCCTCAGCTAGTCTACCAGCTCTGAAGTGCCAGAATGAGGGTTGGGTGGGGGGGTGCATTCTCCCCCGACCCCACTTGACCAAAATCCATGAGCTCAATGCCTCCTAGTCGAGCCTGTGCCTGGGATGGGACTACTTCCTATTTATAAAAATCTCCTTTCCTTTGATACAGAGTCTTGTAAGATTTTGCAAGGCAGCTGGCATCTTCCCACAAACACCTGAGCTGAGGGTAGTAGCTAGTGGAATAGTTTCGGTGCCAACAGCCACAAAAACAAACCAACCAAAAGGAGGTCACTGGAAGAAAGACACTGGAAAGAAAGAGATTACCTGGTCTCTATCAAACTATCTACAGTGTAGAATGGCAAATTAGTAACCATAGCAAAGAAACTATTCACAAATGTTCCAACTAGGTTTGAGTATTAGCCTATTGGCTGATTGTCCTAGTAGTGATGAGATGGATTTTGTTCTAACCTTTTTATGATTCATCAGTATTTAGCAATCCTTTTTCTTCAGCACTTCTTCATGTAATCCATATGTGAGGACTCTTAGACGAGAACCAAAAATAGTATTGTCCCTAGAGTAGCCAAGACCAGGATGTGAGCTGTGAGACTGGAATCCTACTTCCCGTATTGGAGAGGTCAGGCTCTTTGAGCTAAACCTGAGCAAATGTGGAAGGCAGATAAAGGGATAGACTCAGGTCATCAGTCCAAGACACTTCAGCCAAATGGTGCCTGGAGAGCTACTGTGCTACATGTGTTTGGTTCTCTTTTTAGATTTTTTATAAGGGACAGCTTTTATTTGGGGATGGGAGAAAGATGTGGATGAGGGCAGGTGGATAGTGCTATAAAAAAGAAGAAAAATGAATGTCAGTGAAGCACAGAAGACAGCAGAAATTCAGGAAATACATAGAGAATACGCTTGGTTGAATTGTGTTCAATTTTAAAAATAATTTTATATACATAAGAATGTATGGAGTAGAAGTTCAAAGTTTCATTGCAATCCTATTTTTCTGTTCTTTATTGAAATACTCAGTTGATGTTTATTAATTTAATAATTTTTCTTAAAAAGCAGCAAAAGAAATTATGTGTGTCTGAGTGTGGATTGGAGATGAATTTCCTGTTAAATGACAATATACTTTGGTCACCCTTATTTGAACTCAGTCACAAGTGTTAGACTATAAATAGCTTTCAAGGGAGTCAGGAGGATAAGGACCTCAATTTGGCAGCTTTAGAAATGAATTTTTATCACCTTGAAATTAAAGAAGAATAACTTCACCCATAACTCTGAAAACAACTTAATTTCTCTCTGGTTTAGTGGACATGTAAAACTAGCTAAGCTTGTGGTTTCTATCTATACTTGTTATAAACTTGGGAGTCTCCAGTCAGCAAAATCTTACTAATGAATAAACAATATTGTTGTGAAACACCTCTCTCTCTCTCTCTCTCTCTCTCTCTCCTTCTCCACCCCCCAGTCTCTCTTTGTCTCTCCCTCCCCATCCCCCATCTGTCTTTCTTTCCCTCTGAGTCTCTTTCTCTGTCTCCCTTTCCCCCATCTTTCTTTCTCTGTCTCTGTCTCTCTTCCAGTCATTCCTCACCCACATTCACCTTTTCTCTGCTGCATTTTGAGTAATGAAATTAATAGACGAGCAGTATAATAGTTAACCTCATTTATCTTAGAGACAAATGACTTTGAAACACAAAAGAAGCAGAAATCAAAGAAACTCTTAAGAAATGAATATTCAGGAAATAAACCGTCTCTCCCACGAAGGATGAGAAGGGAATAGAGGAAGAGGAAGAAAATGAATTACCAGCCATGGTCTCTGTAGTTTGAATAGCAACCCAAGATTTACTCCATGTCTCTGGTGCATGACTCACTCATAAAGTCCCCATGATGTAGAAAGCATTCCAGGGGCTGCCTGTGCCAGCCCAGCTGCCAGTGGAGATGTCTCCTCCATGAACATCCTCTGTGGCTTCTGCCCTTCCTCCTATCCACTTAGGATAGTGTAAGCGCAAACAAGGTGGGATTTTTGTTTTTTTCTCATTGGAGTTCAGTTTCCCAGGCTCAGGGTAAATTGAAAAAAGCATCTGAAGGATTAATCACCTTTGAACTCTGATAATTCACAGCTGTGCTGAGTCAAGTAGGTTTCGTGCCTTCTGGCTCTGAGTCAATCAGGGGCTGAGTCTTTGTTATATATTCTGGGAGGCTGGCATCTTGTTTTGGGGATTTGCTCATGAGAAGGATCTTTTGATTTCCTGTTCGAGACCTGAGAAGCCATATTTTCAGTGCCCCTCCCCGCCACAACTGCTTAGATGTCTGTGCTCCCTCAATCCAGTGACATATGTAAAGTGTCTAGCAATATTGTTATGTTCAGACAGCTGGAGCCCTGTCTGTTGATCTTTGTGCTAATTTCTTTGCTTGTATTTTCTCCCAGTTCAGGGTGCTGACCTTTCCCCTGAACTAGTGAATATCATTAAAAGTAGGATTGTTAACCCTTTTAAAGCTGTCTTACCTTTATAAAGCTGATCAAAAGTACCTGTGCTAGCAGGCCATCCTGGGTATGGTAGGGTGCTTGCTAATACTGATAGGAGAGCTAGCTTATCAGCAAGAGGCTGACCAAGTATAGGGCAAGGCTGATTCCCTGAGGGTTGAGGGAAAGGATGTTGGGGCATTCCTGTTCTTCTTTGTATGTCTCATCTCCATCGTCAGTATCTCCTTGCCAGCCTCAAGGATGCTAGACACATAAGGCAAGGGTTTCCAAATTGTATAGTGTGATTTCTCCTTTGTGGTAGGATGGTTAAGACTTCCTGTCCATTTCTTAGATTATTCAGTACTGTTCAACCTGAGCTGATCTATGCTTATCATACCCACATAATATGGCTGTTTGTTCTGACAAAAAGTTTTGTGAGACTGATGACCAATGGGTTTGTTTCCCTGATTTTGTGACCTTGTATGAAGGTTGTTTATTACAGGATATAAGATGGAAAAATCATCTTGGCCGAGTGGGTCACTCCAGAGCACACACCACCCTCCATTCCTGACATACCTATGCGCCCCCGGAAACATGGAGGCTTCCCTGTGCATTCCTGGAACTTGCTTGGGACCTAGAGAGGTGACTTTACCAAGGAAGGACTTCACTTAAGTCTCTGGGACCTATAGCCACCACTTGAAACTTGTCACTTGATTGAACACTGGTTAATAATTCAATCAATTTTTTTTTTTAAGCAATTGGGGTTAAGTAACTTGCTCAAGGTCACACGGCTAGGTTTTTGTTTGTGTGTGTGTTAAGTGTCTGAGGCCGGATCCGAACTCAGGTCCTTCTGACTCCAGGGCCGACGCTCTACTCACTGCACCACCTAGCCGCCCGAAGCTTATATTTCTAATGGAGTTGAAGGGGCTGGAATCAAGAAGACCTGAGTTCAAATCTGTCCACAGACACTTACTAGCTGTGTGACCCTACGTAAATCACTTCACTTCTCCCTGCCTCAGTTTCCTCAACTGTAAAACAGAGGTCATAATATCACCTATCCTCCTAGGATTATTATGAGGATGAAATGAGATACCTGAAAAGCACTTTATAAGCTTTAAAATACTATATGAATGCTTGCTAGTTACTATTATTATTATTATTATTATATAAGATATATATGTATCTATATCTATCTATCTATCTATCTATCTATCTATCTATCTATCTAAGATACAATGTGAATTTAGAAGGAAAGAAGGGTGCTGGGGAAAACTTCTTGTATAGGGTAGCTCTTGGGCCAAGTCTAAAGTCTAGAAATTCCAACAGGTGGAGGTGAGGTGAGAGAGTATTTCTGGTGTAGGACACAGCTAATTCAGTAACAGAGACCAGAAGTGGATCCTAGTGTGGGAGGAACAGCACATAGACCCCTACTGCCTGATAGTGCATGAAGGGGAATGAGAAGACTGAAAAGATGAGGAGAGGCCAGACTGTGAAGAGCTTTACATGCCAAATAGAAGCTCATATTTGATACTAGAAGTAATAGAGATCTTCTGGAATTTACTATTGAGTGGAAGTGATATGACGTGTGTGGAAAAGGGATTAGAGTATAGAGAGATGTAAGCTGGCGAAAGCAATTAGACTGGGATAGTGGGGTCACTAGGCTTTAGAAAGTTTCCTTAAAACACTTGAAACCATCTTTGAGACTGATTCAGGCAAACAAGGTTATAACTGATGAGAAAATTTCCAATCAGCTAAAGGTACAAAAGCCTAGTGTGTAAATCATCAAGACTCCTCAGGTTGGCAGATGGTGCACTGCTGTGTAAGTCAACACACCCTCCTACAGCAAATGTTCAAACCAGACTGAGACATGTACTGGCTTGTGATCTTGTCAAGTCACTTAAATGCTGTTTGCCTCAATTTCCCTGACTGTAAAATGGGAATAGTAATAGCAACTACCTCCCAGGGCTGTTGTGAAGATCAAATGAGATAATATTTGTAAAATGCTTTGCACAGTCACTGGTACATAATAGGTGCTATGTAAATGCTATTATTATTATTTGTTAATGTCATCAATATAATAACTATGAATAACAATGTAATTAATATACAACTAATTAATTAACATAAACATATATAATTAATATATAACTATTTCATTAATTAATATAATAACTATAAGATAGTAATAAATAATAAATGTGGAGGGGAGGGTAGTTGATCCTAACTGAATCAATAGTTCTATAACTGTTGAATATCCTTTCCATTTTATCATTAAGTAAACTTCTTTTGCTAGGTGTTATATGGTATATAAGTATCTCATTCTATTCTAGTCCCAAACTGGAATCAGTGGCTTAGTCTGAGTTAGGCCTGGCCCAAAAGAGAGGCTATTGTCTAGGCAACAGGTGATGAGGGCCTGAATTGATAAGCAGAGTTTGGGTCAGACAACATGCTTCATGGTTCTTCTTTCTCAGTCAGAGAAAAACTGGAGACCCCACAATAATGATAACATTTATTGATTATTGATTGATTAAAGGTGTTAACAAAAAGGCAAAGGAAGAGAGAGGATCACAGGAGATAAAATGAACCATTTTGATTACATAAAATTGAAGAAGTTTTGCATAAATAAAATTAATGCACTTAGAAGAGAAATAGTTACCTTGAAAAAATCTTTGCAACAGATTTATCCAATAAAGATCTGATACACAAGATAAAAAGACAACTTATTTGAATATATAAGTACAAAAGCTATTCTACAATTAATGAATGTTAAAAGCACTTGAACAAACAATTCTCAGAAGAAGCAAAGAAAGTTATCAACAACCATATGAAAAAACACTCCAAATCACTAATAATAATAGAGAAATGTAAATTAAAACAATCCCGAAGGAATACCTCACAGGCATCCGACTGGCAAGATGATAAGAAAGGAAAATGGCGATTGTTACACCCTATAATTTACTCAAGTGGATTTAGGTGACTCAATTTATCCTAAATCTCCTCATCACTCCCCACTTCCTACTACACTCTGTCTCATAAATTTTAAGTTCTCTTGCCTAGATTTCAGGGTCTTTTGTAATCTGAACCCCTGTTGGCTTTCCAATCTAAACGCTCACCAATACCTATCCCCAGGTCAATCTCATTCTCACTTACACATGCCACTGTTATTTTTTCCTCCCTTCATGAAATGCCCTTCCCTTCCTCTCTTCCTATTTAATTCTATCAATCCTTTGAGACCCACCTCAATTCAATCCAATTGTTCTATGCTTTTCATTTTTCAAGGCCTCTTGCTAGTGTAACAATGTTTTGATGTGTGACCAGACTAAGGATGGCTAGAGTAAACCCTTGCTATGCCTGGAAAAATATAGGCAAGACATCAAATTTGATGATAAGTGCAAAGGAGGAGACCAGGAAATATGTACTGAGAAATTTGAGGCTGGAGAAATCACTCACCCCTGAAAGGATCAAGGAAAGCTTTTTGAAGGACTTGACGTTTACTATGGTACTATGAGAAAGAAGACTTTATCAGACAGACAGAAAGTTCATTCAAAGAGCATAGGGCAGACCTGCACAAGTTGGCAGTAGGTAGGAGCCAGAATTAAAATAGGCTAAACTTCTTTGGGCCACATATAGGTTTTTAGTGACTCACTTTCCAAGTAAAGATAAAATTAATGATGAAACCATTATGCAAATAAACCTTATTAAAAAGGGAAATTTCAATTAATATCAATTAACCATATTTAAGATTATTTATCATGAAATCATATTAATGTTTACAAAATTACTTTGCTACACTTACTTTGTCCCTGTTGAACGCCAGTAATTATTGAAAACACAGCGAAAAGATACAAGCTATTGCTCCTCTCAGACTAGAGACAGGCTGGTTGCCTCGGGTTACATGACAAACAGGAGGGAGTGCCCAGTGGCAACCCACCCGCCAAATTACATGAAGGGCACAACAGTGACCAGTAGAAGTCAGGTTAAGCGGGCATTCATTACATCTTTATTTTCTTTTACATCCTCTATGTTTTTCTTTTTCTTTTTTGTCTTTTTGTAGGGGGGAAGGCAGGGCAATTGGGGTTAAGTGACTTGCCCAAAGTCACACAGCTAGTAAGTGTTAAGTGTCTGAGCCCGCTTTTGAACTCAGGTCCTTCTGACTCCAGGGCCAGTGCTCTATTCACTGCATCACTTCCCTTCCCCCATCCTCTTTTCTAAGCAGCTTGTGGGCCATATGTTGTGCAGGCCTGGCATAGGGCAACATTATGAGGAAGGTACAGAAAAACAGACCAAGAATAGGAAAAGTAGATCAAGCCACTGTAGCCAGAACATGTACACAAAGGAGGCATTACATGACATAAGTAGATGAGTTGGAGTCCATTGTGGAAGGCCTTAGATGCCAGAATTAGGAGTTGATACTTGATTCAGTAGATAATGAGGAACCACTAAAGGTTTTATAATAGAAAGTGAAATAAAAGAAAATAAAAGAAAAAGAAAAGTGAAGTAATTAGAGCAGAGCAATAGTTATCCCTTCTAGATTGTGACTTTCCCCACTACAATTTCACTGTATCATCAGCTGGTGTGATAAATTAAATGGGAATTTTGGGGGGAGTTTTGTGGAAGCCTCAGATGACACATGAAGGCCACCAGACAAGACAGAGCCTATGACTGAATACTTAACTCAAATTTCACAATAAGGTACTGTGTGAACATCCGATAAAAGAAAAAGAAAAAATTCAGACTTCTTCTCTGGTACCTTTAAAGGGAGGGGCCAAAAAGTTGTATGTGAATTTTCCAGATTGGGGGCAAAGGGGGAGCCTCCACACCCCTAACCTCACCATGTGGAAAGGATAACTATAGTGTGAAGGATGGATGTGAAAGGAGGTAATAGAGTGAAGAAAGGCAGAAAGACCAGTTAACTTGGCTTTTACAATAATTTAGGCAAGAAAAGAAGAGGAATTGAATTATGGTGGATGAAGAATTTGTTCGTATTGAATGCCACATATATGATGAGAGGAGGAGGGGACCTAATCAGATTTCCAGTTCCAGAACCTTCCCTGATGTTGGCAAATATAGTATAATGCTTTTCTACAAGAGTGAAAGCTGATGATGTCACAAGTACAAATTGCTCTCAACCTGCCACTATCCAGGGTAGTTTTTATTTTGTTTTTGAGTCATTTTCAGTTGTATCTTTATGACTCCATTTGGGCTTTTTATACTAGAATGGTTTGTTATTTCCTTCTCCAGCTCATTTTACAGATGAGGAAAATGAGGCAAGCAGGGTTAAGTGACTTGACCAAGGTCACACAGCTAGTAAGTGTCTGAGTCCAAACTTGAACTCAGGTCCTCCTCTCTCTGGGACCATCTACAGTACCACTCAGTATTGCTATAGAAATAAGCACTTAGGAGACAGGAAATAATGTTAGCCTCATGGAGCTAACAAAAAACACACTTATCACATGATCAGAGATTTTAAGTAGAGCTCTTAGCACTTTTATTATCCATTAGATTGTGAGTTCCCGGGGCAGCTAGGTGGTGCAGTGAATAGAGCGCCGGCCCTGGAATCAGAAGGACCTGAGTTCGGAGCCGGCCTCCGACACTTAATCCGCACAAACAAAAACCTAGCCGTGTAACCTTGGGCAAGTTACTTAACCCCAATTGCCCTAAAGGGGCGGCTAGGTGGCGTAGTGAGTAAGAGCGCCGGCCTCGGAGTTTGGATGACCCGAGATCAGATCCGGCCTCAGAAAATGAGCACCCACGCATAAATCAAATGACTAGCCGTGTAACCTTGAGCAAGTTACTTAACCCCAATTGCTTTAAAAAAAAAAAAAAGATTGTGAGTTCCCTGAGGGCAGAACAGTCTTTTTCCTGCAAGTATATTCCCAGCACTTAGCACAATGACTAACACACAGTAGGTGATTAATATTTATTGATTGATTGGCACTAGGGAGAAGATAAAGGCTGAGTCTGATGATGCATTAGATTATAAACACCGCTTATAGATGGTGTCACTTACAATCTCTTATGTAACCAGTTATCAGTCAGGTCATAAAAACCAGTGGAAAAGGAAATTCTCCACTGGAGATCTGTGTCAAGGCAAAATGAGTGAGAATGTGTATGTATATGTGTGTATATGAATTTAATAATAATAGCTAATGTGTGTACATGTATATAGTTATATCTATCTATCTACTGTACCTACTATGTGCCAGACACTGCTAAATGTCTTATAAATATTATCTCATTTGATCCTCACAACAACCCTGGGAGACAGGTGCTATTATGATCCATATTTTATAGCTGAGGAAACTTGGGCAAATAGGGTTAAGTGACTTGCCCAGGGTCTCAGAGTTAGTGTCTGAGGCCAGATTTTAACTCAGATCTTCCTAACTCCAGGCCCAGAGTTCTCTCCATGATGTCACCTAGCCATCTCTAGGTGTAGCTGAAGAAGATAGAGTCTAGGGTCTGATCAAAGTATGAAATGTCAAGGAAACCCAGCCTCCTTCCTCTGCCCATTTGTGCATGTGTCAGGGCATCATTTATGAGGCCCACTCACCCCAGATCCCTTCTCTCTACTCTAGGAAGTATACATTGGAGAAAATGAGTAATTCTTTCACACTACCTGCCTCTGCTTGAAAAATATGAGTGACTGATACTTCTTTGTGTATTTCCCTCAGAGCTTAGAATTGTTGGGAATGATAAATACAGAGAGAGCTCAACAAATACTTCATTGATTGATATCCTGAACTCAGATTCAGGGAAGAATATGGTAAGGAGAATGAAAGAGTAACTGTTCTCACTTCAGAGATTGTGTTTCCTAAGGCACATAGAAAGGTTTGCTTCATTATCTATTTAACTCAAAATCGTAATAATAGATGCACATGGTTTTATTTAATGGAAGGTTCTACTTAACACAAACAGCCCACTCTTTATTTTCCATTAAAATGAGTACTTTTGATAAGCTTAAAAATGATGGTGGGCTTATAATCAACTGAGAGCATTTCTGGTACATATGACTTTTCAATAACATGAGGCATTTCTTTGAACACAGTCGGGGATTTTCGTTTCCACTTCAAAATGCCCTTATAATATTTCCGCTGGAGGTCTTTCAGATCCATGAATTGCTTTTCTGAAAATAATAAGAGTGTTGGAGAATTATATTTGTTGATTCCAAAATGGCAGCTAGTAATAACTTCAAGATGCACATTTCACAAATAAATCCCTGTAGTACTTGATTCTCACTCTTAGGATAAAGAATTATACCTTTCTTCCCCCTTCTCTTCCTTCTATGCTCAGATAATTTGTGTTGATGTCTGATTTTATTAGGGAATCTCTTAGGAATCTTTCAGTCCTCTTGGAAACATCTTACCAGCTTTTGCAGAAGAGGGATCCTATTTTTTTTAAACAAATGCTTTATTAACTTCTGTTTTACATCATTTATTTCTGCCAGATTTTGAGTTACAATCATTTCCCCCCGCCCCTGTTTTTCCCCTACCCACCCTCCCAGAATAGCAGTCCCTCAAGATATTGCTTCCTCCAATCTGCCCTCTCCCATACCTTCTCCCATACCCCCTTCGACTTTTCCATTAGAGGAAGGTGAATCTTTGTGTCCCAATGCCTGCACATCTTATCTCCCAATTATAAGCAAAAGAGTATTAATAATAGTATTTATGTATATTTGAAACATTTAATGTTAAGACCTCGAATTTCAGATCCATTTCTTTCCTCCCTTGTCACCCATTCCCTCTGGGGAGATAAGTAATTCAGTATATGTTGTACATGTCTAGCTATGCAAAACAGTATCATAGTAGATATATTGTACAGGGCTGCTTATAATTCCCTCCCACTCATCCCACCCCCCACCTGGTCCATTCCCTACATGATTCTGTCCCTCTTCTATAGTGGGTACTTCCAACCTCCCCTCCCCCCAAGGATGCCCTCCCCATCCATCATCCCTCCTCTCATCCCCCTTCCCCCTATTCTGCTGCAGGTTGAGATATCCCATTTAGTATGCATGTCATTCTCTCCCTGAACCAAATTCAATGAGAATGTGGTTTTGCCTTTTTTGCCTTCCTATTCTCCCCCTCCCTTGCAACCACTTCCCCTTGCTTCTTCTACATGAGATAGTTTACCCTACCCTGTCTCTCCCCATCTCCTCTTGCCACTTTCCTCTCTCACCTCATAATTTCATCCCTTGAGTATTCTCCTTTCCCAATAAATTCAACCTATGCTCTCTATCCATATATAACTGTAACCATATACACACATTCACATATATATTCATATGACCACACACCTTTCTTGCATTATTTTCATAGTGAGAAAGATATCATCAGCCACAGTTATTGTTTTTTCCATATAGGAATGTAAATAGTTCAACTTTGATAAGTTCCTTTTGCTTTCTTTTCCCTGATTACCTTCTCAGGCATCTCTTGCTTCTTGTGTCTGGATGTCAAATTTTCTATTCAATTCTGCTTTTTTCCTCAAGAATGCTTGAAAGTCCTCTATTCCACTGAATGACCATATTTTCCCCTGAAACAAAATACTCAGTTTTGCTGGGTAGGTGACCCTTGGGTTCATTCCCAGTTCTTTTGCCCTCTGGAATATCATATTCCATGCCCTTCATCCCTCAGTGTAGAAGCTGCCAGGTCCTGGGCTATTCTGATTGTGTTTCCACAATATTGAAATTGTTTCTTCCTGGCTGCTTGGAGTATTTTCTCCTTGATCTGGGGATTCTGGAACCTGGCTATAATATTCCTGGGAGTTTTCTTTTGGGATCTTTTTCAGGAGGTGATGAGTGGCTTCTTTCAACCTCTATTTTGCCCTCTGGATCTAAAACATCAGGGCAGTTTTCCTTGAGAATTTCTTGAAGGGTGATTTCTAGGTTCTTTCCTTGATCATGGCTTTCAGGTAGTCCAATAATTTTTTTTTTTTTAAAGCAATTGGGGTTAAGTAACTTGCTCAAGGTTACACGGCTAGTCATTTGATTTATGCGTGGGTGCTCATTTTCTGAGGGCGGATCTGATCTCTGGTCATCCAAACTCCGAGGCCGGCGCTCTTACTCACTGCGCCACCTAGCCGCCCCTTTAGGGCAATTGGGGTTAAGTAACTTGCCCAAGGTTACACGGCTAGGTTTTTTTGTTCGTATGGATTAAGTGTCAGAGGCCGGCTCCGAACTCAGGGCCTTCTGATTCCAGGGCCGGCGCTCTATTCACTGCGCCACCTAGCCGCCCCTAGTCCAATAATTTTTAAATTGTCTCTCCTGGATCTATTCTCCAGGTCAGTGAGATATTTCCCATGAGATATTTCACATTGCCTTCTAATCTTTCATTTGTTTGGATCTGCTTAACAGCATCTTGATTTCTCATAAAGTCATTAGCTTCCATTTGCTCCAGTCTAACTCTGAAGGAATGAATCTCCTCAGTGAACTTTTGAGACTCTTTTTCCATCTGGCAAATTCGACTTTTTAAGGCATTCTTCTCCTCGTTGCCCTTTTGGGCCTCCTTTGCCATTTGAGTTAGTCTATTTTTTAAGGTGTTGTTTTCCTCAGTCAGGCTGTTGACCCTCATTTCATACTTTTCCTGCATCCTTCTCATTTCTCTTTCCAATTTTTCCTCCACTTCTCTTATTTGATTTTTAAAGTCCTTCTTAAGGTCCTCTATGGCCTGCAACCCACTCATGTTTTTCCCTGGGGCTTTTGGAGCAGGACTTCTGACCTCACAGTCCTTTTCCCGCTCTATGCCCCCAAAATAGGAGTCTAGGGTTGCATTTTTCTGTTTCCTTTGCCTTGGCATGTTGCCACTTAATTACTTGACTTTTGGGCTTTTTGCCACACTATGGCTCTGCTGCCAGACAGGAATTTTCGTTCCAAATGTGTGGGGGACAACTTCCGTTTCTGCAAACTAGAAGCCCACCCACGACCTCCACCCCAGATCACAATCCAGATCCAGGGAGGTTAAAGCAAGAGCGATTACCGCCCAAGACTGATCGCTGGATCTCCCAACACTTTGCAGGCCAGGAGCTGGAGCTGCCTCTGAAAACTACAAAATGGCGTGTCTCATTCCCCAAATACTGGTCCCAAAGTCCATAGGGCACTAACCTCTCACTTTGTCCTAGGCATGTCTATGTTGATAATTCTGGAATCACCACAGCTGCTGGTGTTCTGGGGTCTCTCCAGCCGGCTGCTGGCCCTGCTGCCCTGGGGCTAAAACCTCAGCTCACAGGGACCCGGGCTCGGCTTGGCTCTGCTCCCCACACTCTGCCGGCTCCCAGAGCACTGCGCTGGTCCTTCCTGCAGGGCTGTCCTCAGCGGGAGGTTAGCTTCTCTGTGTCATTCTGTGGGTGCTGGGGCTCCAGAAGTTGTTCAGAGTCCCCTTTTACATAGTTTAGAGGGAATCTGGGGCAGAGTGGCTTGGCTGAGCTGTTTCTACTCCGCCATCTTCGGGATCCTATTTTTTTTCTCCCTGAATTCAGCTGGTTAGGATATTTTAGGTTGGACCAGATTTGGCAGCAAGTAGGAACCTTATTGTGGATTTCCTTGAACTACAAAGTTAGAGGAATGAGTTATTGACACCCTGGTCATTAAGGTCACCAAGATAAACTACTAACCTTAATGGAGGTTAAAACAAACCACAAGAGGCTGCCCCTTGGTATATGACCACAATGCTACTGTGTTTAAGGATTTCCTCTCAGTTCTGAACCACTAGTAAAAAAAAAGAGGCTAGAGAGTATATTGATGTATACTACCTGGAAATGCATAACCTAAATCTCTCTCCCTCACCAAAGAGCATAGGCATGTCTAGACAGAAGGAAACAGCATTCCAATCTAGGTGATTAGGAAAGCACCAATTAGTTCATAGAGTAATAGCAAGTTTTAAGCTGAAGCTATTCACAAGATTGTAATGGCAAGCACAGAAGTAGTTCACACCTTGTTTCAGCTATTGAATCAACATGTTGTTCCAGTCTGTTAAGAAACAGAACATGTGAACTCCACAACTTGTGAACTCCTGGGGAGGAGCTAATGATGATATAAGGAGAGCCCTAGGGCTAGAGACAGCAGGAGCTGAGAAGAAGACTCTTGTGGTGACAGAGCCAAGAAGGAGAAAACTTGTGGTATCCTGACACTCTGTCTGTTGATGTTTGTTTGTGATACTTTGTACAGAAGCCTTGGTTCCTTACTGGAAGCCCTGGAAGAGGACTTTCTGGTTGTATGTTTACAGAAGTCCTGGAGGAGGGTTTTGGAGGTCCTGGGGCTTTACTGATGATTTGTGCTGACCTCTTGGACCTACTTTGTGGCTCTGTGTTGATGTCTATGTTGATGATTTGTGTTGAGGTCTCAGACCTTGTTGGTGGGTCTGAGTTAATTTCACAGGCAGATAGTGAATTCATGATGGTCCTGGCAATGTGTATGAATATTACTCTGGCTCTGTTAAGCTTTGTATTCCCATAAACAGGAACTGTGAAGGACTTGAGGTGGACTGGACACTTTGAGCTTCAATATGGAATGGGAACTGGATAAAGAACTGGACAAGGAGCTGGGCAAGGAACAGGGAGCTGCTTGCCGTTGAATCCAGGTGACAGTTGGAGCTGGGACCATGGAAGAGGAACTATGGAAACTGAGAGCCAGCCTTGAGTCAAGCTGAAAGAAGATTTTACTTGGATATTGTGTACTGACTAAGAAGACTGTGATTTACTTGTAACCAAAGGGTGGATGGCCTGTGTAGTTTCCACTATTCCTTAAGAGGATATTGAGTAGTGACTAACTAATGATTGAGTAGTGACTAATGATTGAATAGAGACTGATGATTGAATAGTGACTGATTTGTAACTTAGTGTGCCCCATGGGTGGAGGACTTTGACTATTGTATTTTGTGACCCTTAAGGAGGCAAGCCTCCTTTGATTTTCTGTGATAAGTTATAACATTGTGAATGCTGTACCTTGATTCTCTGTGAATGTTTTGTTCTGATTTGTTATTGAATAAATAGAGTGTTCACTATACTATGTAATCAGAACCTTGAAAGCTGTTCACGGCAACAGTCCTCTGGGAAGCTGCTCATGTGTGGCTTTACAAAGATCTAAAGCACAATGTAAATAAAAGGCAAAAGGAGGTGGATTTAGAAAATAGTGTTGAAAAGAAAATATAATAAATAGTCTTGAAACTTTATAAATGGGGAAAAATAAATGTGAATTCCTACACTTAGTCAAATAATTGATAATTAGATTAGTGAGAGATAGGTATTCTGGTATAACTGGGAAGTCATGTTCCTTTAATCCTTGCTCATATAGTATTTCTTTTTTCTGGTGGCTTTTTGGAGGGCAATGGGGGTTTAAGTGACTTGCCCAAGGTCACACGGCTAATAGTTGTGTTAAGTGTCTGAGGCTGGATTTGAACTCAGGTCCTCCTGACTTCAGGGCCTATGCTCTACTCACTGAGCCACCTAGCTGCCCCACTTATAGTATTTCTTTCTTTTTTTTTTAATAAAGATCAGTTTTTATCTACATTTTTTTTAATTTAGGTGATTTGTTTTTCAATTATTAACACTTAATTCCAGTCTCCTTAATCTGTAAGAGCACAGTCATTGTTTTGTTTGAGAAAAAAGAAACCAAAACCAACTACCCTGAACTGCAGGGAAGAATCCTAGGGAAGAATTCCATCAACTCTAGAAGGCATGTTTATACAATTCAACCCTATGTTAGTGGTGGCAAATGCACTCAAAGAATAATTTTTTTTATCCATCATATTGTAGTATTAGCTAATGCATGAAAAGGTGACCTTATGCTAAAGAAGGTCTAAAAGAAATTAGATAACCAAGCAAAAGGAAATCCAGTGAAAGCCTCCATGAAACTTAACACATTCTGGCTCTTATTTTTATTCTCTTTTTGCTATTGTATAAATATATATATATTTGCAGAAGAACTTTGAATTAGCCTAGTGGGGGATAGAATGAGAAGACTAAATAGGAAACATTTTGAAATACCTGGAGGTATAGAGGCAGTACCAAGGTAGAACTTGTGAACTTAATAGACTTGCTGTACACGACTCTGAATATTGCACCTTTTTGAGCAGGCAGAAAGAGAGAGACCAGAAAATGCCTTCTTAACTAGTCTGGTTAAGGTGTGGGATTTGATACTTTACTACAGTGTGTCCCAGAAGTCCCAGGGCAGTAAAGACTATTGGGACACCCTGGCTTATTAAGGTCTACTTGATGCCAGATAATAAAGTCTTTCTTATGCAGAATGACCATCAACAAAACTAGTTAACCAAACCTGCCCTTTTGTCTTGGTTAACATTTTTCAAACCATTATTTTAAAATCTTGCATTTTATATATCAGGAAATTGAGGCATAGAAAGGCCAAGTGACTTGATCATGGTCACACAGCTAGTTAGTGAATGAGGCAGGATTCAAACCCAAGATTTCTTGACTCTTAGTCTAGCCCTATCCATTATGCTGTATTTATGATAATGCTGATAGTGATTTACCCACCTGGATGGAGCAATGTTTCAAAATGTTTTTGTCTCTTTGCTTGTGGTCTGAAGATTTTCCCTTTGGGAGGGACAATGTTGAAAAGAACTATTCTACAGAAAATCTTCTCACTCAGAATGTCATCTCTTATTATGAAAGGTAATAAGAAAGGAAGACTATGGCAGACGAGCATCTCATAAGGAAAAATGTGCATTGGCAGGGGAAATTTGTTTGTGAGGTCAGTTGCTCTGGAAGGCATCTGGCTCTTTTTGGTTATTACTTGTGATCCACTAATTGCTGATAAGCTATGGTGTAGGATTTTAATCATTCCTTTTGGGTCAGAAATATTATTCCTGCTTTTCAAGACAGTAGGCTGATCATACTCTATTGGTTCTATTGGCTCTTTTTGATGCAGTGTTTCTAGTGATATGATGTTTAAGATTTGAAGAAGATAGTTCTTTGCTTCTGTAATGGAAACCTCATGTTTTCTTAAGTTATGGAATTTTTCATTTTCCTTTATCAAAGCATCAGCAGATAAAAACAATTTTGAGAACTGTAAAAAAAAAAGAGAGAGAGAGAACATTTACATCATTAGAGTAGTACACAAAGAAGAAATCCAGCAGGTAAAATGAAATGATTATTGAGAAGACATGAGACTCTTGGAAAAACTACTGGAAATGAATAGAGGGGCAAGCACATATTGCCTAAGGCAAATGACCATGAAAATAGAAGTGTTATTCTTTGAGTGGGGGAAGGGCAATATATTTACAAAACTAAAGCAAACCTAAGCAAAGTAGAATGGTGGAGTGAAAGAAATCTTAAACAAAGATTTAATTGAACTAGGTTCTAATACTTGCTTTATTATCAACCAGCTCTGTACTCTTGGGATTCATAGGACCTATTGTAGACTGCAGTAATTGCTCATTGGTTTGCCTCATAGATATAAGACCTCTCATTATGTGAAAAATTGAACAAAACGTAAGAGAATGTTAGCCTATTTAATGTACCTATGCTTTAGGATTTGAAGGTTGCCTTTAGAGTCAGAAATTTAGGCCATCAATAATTTGATGACACTTTTGTTCTTTATTTTGCCATGTTGTCCCTTAGAGGCTAATGGTCATTTGTGCAAAGGGATGAGCCTTTAAGGTTCTAGGAAATTTATTGATTAATGTTTCTCAGAATCCAGCAAAAACCACAAAAGCAGCACCCCTCTCATATTTCTTTGTGAACAGGTCCAGTAAATCTGCAACATCAGCTTGGGGGAAAGTTAGACCCTCTCTCTTCTTTCTCCCCTCTTTGCCCCTTCAACCAATCACAGTGCTCAAAGCCCTTGAAGTATGGGATCCATGAAGGAAGGTAATGGATAACACCTTGCTTCCTCACCCATCACTACCCTAGAACCATGGGAAAATATAGTTTACCCTCACACTGGAGATGAGACCTTTTCTGCATAAAAAGGAAAATAAAGAATTCACCTTTGTTGCTGCATGCCCATTAGCCAATCTGACATTACTGGTGGTTTTCAAAATAGATGGAAGAAAGCCATTTCAAGGCAAAAATTTGATCCTCTCAGGTCTTCAGCCCTTCCAAGGTCTCAGTCAGTTACATGTAAAATATATCCCTTAATAAATCTCATTAGAATACTTAAATTTCATGCTTGGGCTGTTCCTTTCCTATGATGGATGCTGATTTAATGTAAAAATTACTTATTAATGGGGCACCTAGGTGGCACAGTGAATAGAGCACTGATCCTGGAGTCATGAGGACTTGAGTTCAAATCCAGCCTCAGATATGTAAAACTTACTAGCTGTGTGACCTTCGGCAAGTCACTTAACCCCAATTGCCTTGCCTTCCCCTCTTCAAAAAAAAAAAAAAGAATAAAATGAGGAGAAAAGATTGAGCATCTCTTCATTTGTCCCTCTGAACCCCAAATAGTACTAATCTACTTGGACAAGTCATTTCATTATTCTGGGCATAATTTTCCTCCCATGTAAACTTAAAAGGTTGAATTAGATGAAACACAGGATGCTATAAAGTTTCAATTGAACTAGATATAGACAACCCTAAAATCCTTTTCTACTCTAAACATCCTATGATTCTTTTATAGTATCAGGAGTACCCAGATAAGGAAAATCCAAATCCAAATCCAAATAGATGAGTTCCAAGAGAGACCTATAACTCATAAATAATAGGGAATGGAGTCCCAGTGCTATAGGCAAGGGATTCCCTTGGTCACATGCCCCAATAACATACCAACTGCAAAACCCAATAGGGTTTTGCACAATCATAACTTGCCTTGTCTCAACTGGGGTCTTTTTTTTTTTGATCCCCTGCACTTAGCATAATGCTTACATACAGTTGGTACTTAATAAACGGTAGTTAACTGACTCTGCATTTACATCAAGAGGCATCTCTTTGTCAATGGTTTATTACTGACATATATGGAGGACATGATCACCTTTTGTTTGTATTTTACCCCAAGGCTTCAAGGATGGATAAGAGGAAAAAAATGGCAAAGACTAAATAGGGACGGGCTCTTTTATTTTATTGCTACAGGGCAATCTAGGGTAAGGAAGTTCCCTCTACCAGTGCAAGTTGGTCCCTTCTCTCCAATTGAGTCTTAGAGAGTTTCCTGAGGTACTTAGAAATGAAGTGACTTACCAGGTACTCAACAATTAGAATGTGCCAAAGGGCAGGAACCCATGTCTCCCTGCAAAGCTCCCGCCTTTATAGGGTAGCTTGAATGTAGGGCTAGTGGAAATCAAGGAGAGGGCCTATGTGGCCTCTCAACATCCCTGCCTTTCCAAAATACTATATTGATGGGAAAATGAACCATGAAAAAGTAAACATACTTTTGCAGTAAATGCCAGCTACTTCAACTCATTCATTCATCTATTCATTCAGCAATAAACATTTATGAAACATCGAATATATTCTATACAAAGTGCTAGGGTAGGGGAGAGGATGAGAAAAATATAAAGATGAGTGATACCCTGTACCTGCCTTAAAGGGGTTTACAATCAAGTGGTGTATGCAACATATATGCACAGAATATACAATCTATGCTAATTAGAATTTGACAAGGATGTAAGAGGAAGAGGAAATGATTAAACAATACTGGTAAATCAGACCCAAGTCTCAGGTTTGAGGACTACTTTAGGACCCTTTGTTCCATATCATCATAGCAGTTCATAGAAGTTACATGTTTAATTCCAGTCAGTTGCCTTACAAATGCATGCTTTCCCACTCCATGTCACATACACTATGGACAAACCATCCTTGCCCTTCTAATTGCTCTTCATATTTCCTTCATTTCCTATCTTTGTGCCTTTGCATTGACTCTCTCATGCCTCTCCTTCAGTTCCACCTAGTTTTGTTCAAGACCCATCATTAGGGCCACCCTCTACGTGAAACTTTTCCTGACCCCCCCAGCTCTTGATGCCTTCCCTCCCCGATCCATTCCACCAATTACCTTGTACTGATTTTAAATATTTTTCTTTTTGTTTTTTTGCTTTTTGGAGGGGGAAGGGCAGGGCAATTCGGGTTAAGTGACTTGCCCAAGGTCAAGGTCACATGACTAGTAAGTATTGTATATATATTTCATATACTTATGTATGTATATATTGTTTCCCCAGACCAGATTGTAAGTTCCTAGAGGGTAGGCACTGTTTCATTTTGTCTTTATATCTTCACTATGTAGCACAATGCCTGGCACATAGTATTTAATTAATGCTTGTTAATTGATTGAAGTATAGTAGGAATACTTGACCTATACTATGGGAGTTCTCTAATGGTAACTGGGAACACTCAAGAATAGGATAATTCTTAGACACCACATAAGAGTTTTAAGTGCATACCGGGCAAAAAAACGAGTCCTTCTTGGCATTCACCACTTTCTGTGTGGCATCAGCAATATCCCTTATCTTTACTGATTCTATAATCTCTTCTGTATCATCTATTTCTGTAAGATCAGATGAGTTTTCTTTATCAATGGTGTCCATTGTACTGTGAGATGACTTTCTACTTCCTAGGGGGAGAGAAATAAATCAAAGTTACTCTTATGGACTCATTCACAGGAAATAAGGAAAAACAAAATGAGAAAAGATCAAAGATTCAAGAGATTTCTGGGTGATTAATTCAGTCTTCTAAACTTTGGGATTGGGACATTCTTTTGGATTTTGTACCAGACTTTCCTTTTATTTTTATCTCATGATTCCTGGTCAAATCCAACCCACTTTGTAATATCTTAACCAATAGTTTTCTAACACTACAAATTCTTGTAGTTGGTTATTCTGTAGACTTTGACCATAGCTTCAAAGAGCTTTCTAGAATCAAGTCTTGTCCTTTTATCCTACCTAAGTAATCAGTCTTTAGTCAGGGCCTTGGAAATGATTACGTGTCTCTTTGCTCAAGAGAAAGTGTTAATTTCCCATAAGAGAATAAAATGTTGACTGAGGTGGAGCCAAGATGGTAGAGAAAAGGCAGTGACTTTCCTGAGCTCTCTCTAAAACCCGTCCAAACACCTTTAAATAATGCCATGAAACAATTCCTAAATTCTCACCCACAAAAGGATGGGGTGAGAGTGCAGCACAGTCCAGTGCACACTGTGCTAGCACAGACCCAACCCAGCAAACCAGAAGCAGGCCTTGGGAGTCACTGAATCAGCAGTGGCAATGGATACTTCCAGCTTCCAGCAGATGCTTCTCAGCCCACAAATGATAAGGGGGTTGAACAAACTGATCAGAAGGATTACAGGGCTCTCTTTGATGGCACTGGGGACAGGACTCTGTTGCTTTGCCCACACTCAGATATGGGTCACAGTCCTGAGTGGCAATCCTTAGGTGAGAAGGAGCACTAGCAGTACTAGTGGAACTGGGACCCTCCTCACAATTTCAGGGCAGAAAAGAGTGCTTGTGGTAACTAGTAGACCAGAGCACAGACCAGAAGAATAGTATACACAGCTCTCCTTAGATCATACCACCTTGGAAGAACTGAAAATTTACAGGTCCCTATAAGTATCTCTGGAAACAGCTGTACAAAACCTCTGAGCTCTCTCTAAAACCCGTGGACAATGCACCCTCCACTATGGAAGCAGAGCCCCACTTTAACAAAGAATTAAAAGTCAATAAATAGACTGAAAAAAATGAGCAAACAACAAAAGAAAATTCTGACCACAGAAAGTTACTATGGTGAGAAGGAAGATAAAAACACACACTCAGAAGAAGATAACAAAATCAAAGATCCAATATCCAAAGCCTTCAATAAAACATGAATTGGTCTCAGGTCATGGAAGAGCTCAAAAAGGATTTTGATAATCAAGTAAGAGAGGTAGAAGAAAAACTGAGTAGAGAAATGAGAGTGATGCAAGAAAATCATGAAAAAGTCATCAGCTTGGTAAAAGAGACACACATACACAGAAAAGAGCACTAAAGAAAATAACAGCTTAAAAAATAGACGAGGCCAAAAGCCTATTGAAGAAAATAATTACTAAAAAATTAAAATGGAGCAAGTAGAAGCTAATGACTAGGAGGAATCAAGAAACAATAAAACAAAACCAAAAAAAAAAAAAATAAAAGCTAATGTGAAAAAGCTAGCTCATTGGAAAATAGATCTAGGAGAGATAATTTTTTTTAAGCAATTGGGGTTAAGTAACTTGCTCAAGGTTACACAGCCAGTCATTATTTATGTGTGGGTGCTCATTTTCTGAGGCCAGATTTGATCCTGGGTCATCCCAACTCTGAGGCCAGCGCTCTTACTCAATGCACCACCTAGCTGCCCCTAGGAGAGATAACTTTTAAATTATTGGACTACCTGAAAACCATGATAAAAAAAAAGAGCCTAGACATCATCTTTCAAGAAAATCAAGGGAACTGTTCTGATATTCTAGAACCAGAGGGTAAAACAGAGATTGAAAGAAATCACCAGTCACCTCCTGAAAGAGATCCCAAAATGAAAACTCCCAGGAATATTATAGTCAAATTCCAGAGTTCCCAGGTCAAGGAAAGAATACTGCAGAAAGAAACAATTCAAGTATTGTGGAGCCATAGTCAGGATAACACACGATTTAGAAGCTTCTGCATTAAGGAAATCAGAGGGCTTGGAACATGATATTACAGAGGGCAAAGTCACAGGGGTGGAGAACCTGTGGCCTCAAGACCACAGGTTCTCCACCTCTGAAGCTAGGATTATATCCAAAAATCACCTACCCTGCAAAATTGAGTATAATGCTTCAGAGGGAAAATGGATATTCAATGAAATAGAGGACTCTCAAGCATTCTTTTTTTTTTTTTAAAGCAATTGGGGTTAAGTAACTTGCTCAAGGTTACACGGCTAGTCATTTTGATTTATGCGTGGGTGCTCATTTTCTGAGGCTGGATCTGATCTCGGGTCATCCAAACTCCGAGGCCGGCGCTCTTACTCACGGCGCCTCCTAGCCGCCCCTTTAGGGCAATTGGGGTTAAGTAACTTGCCCAAGGTTACACGGCTAGGTTTTTGTTTGTGTGGATTAAGTGTCAGAGGCCGGCTCCGAACTCAGGTCCTTCTGACTCCAGGGCCGGTGCTCTATTCTCTGCGCCACCTAGCCGCCCCTCAAGCATTCTTGATGAAAAGACCAGAGTGGAATAGAAAATTTGACTTTCAAATATAAGACTCAAGAGAAGCATAACAAGGTAAACAGGAAAGTGAAATCATAAGGGACTTAATAAGGTTAAACTGTTTACATTCCTGCATGGGAAGCTGATACTTATAACTCATGAAAATTTTTTTCATTTTTAAGGCAATTATAAGGAGAACATGTAGACAGAGGGAACAGATATAAATTTAATATGAAGGGATGATATCTAAAAAATAACTTTAAGGGGTAAAAAAGAGGAATGCACTGGGAGAAAGAGAAAGGGAGGGGTAGAATGGGGTAAATTATCTCACATCAAAGAGGTGAGAAAAAGCTTTTAGAGTGGAGGGGAAAATGGGGGAGGTGAGGGGAGTGAGTGAGTGAACCTTATTCTGGACAGAATTGGCTCAAAGAGGGGAATAACATATACATTCAATTGAGTATAGAAATTTTTCTTACCTTATAGGGAAAGTAGGAGGAAAAGGGAATAAGAGAAGGGGGCGGCTGTGATAGAAGGGAGGGTAGACTGGAAGAAGTGGTAGGCTGACGCAAAAACCTTTTGAGGAGGGAGAGAGTGAGAGAGAGAATAGAATAAACAGGGATGGGGAATAGGATGGAGAGAAATATATTTAACAACCATAACTGTGAAAAATTTTTGAAGTTTCTCTGATAAAAGTCTCATTTCTCAAATATACAGAGAATTGAGTCAAATTTATAAAAATAGGAACCACTCCCCAACTGATAAATGATCAAGAGATATGAAGTTTTCAGATGAAGTAATGAAAGCTATCTATAGCCATATGAGAAGGTGCTCTAAATTGCTATTGATTGGAGGGAATGCAAATTGAAACAATTCTGAGGTACTACCTTATATCTATTACATTGGCTAATAGGACAGAAAAGGAGAATAACAAATATTGGAGAGATTGTGGGGGAAATGAGCTATTAATGCACGGTTGGTGGTATTGAGAACCTATTCAAGCATTCTTATTTTATGTTTATTTTTAGTTTACATCATTCATTTCCACAAAATTTTGGGTTACAAATTTTCTCCCTGTCCCTCCCCTAGCCACCACTCCAAACCAGCCATCCCACTGTATACCCCCTCCCCCAATCTGCTCTCTCTTATATCCTCCCCCATCCCGCCTCTGACTTTCCAGTAGGGCAAGATGGATCCCCATACCTCAGTGCCTGTACATCTTCCCAGTTGCATGCAAAAAAAAGATAATATTTTTTTAAACATTTGATTCCAAAACTTTGAATTCCAAATTCCCTCCCTTCCCCCCTCATTACCCACCCTTACTGGGGAGATAAACAATTCAATATAGGTTGTACATATGTAGCTATGCAAAATATTTCCATCGTGGATATATTGTGAAAGACTGACTATATTTCCCTCCATCCTATCCCACCCCCCCCCCCCATTTGTTCTATTCTCTACTTTGACCCTGTCCTTTTTCAAAAGTGTGCTTCTAACTTCCCTTCCCCCCAACCTCCCTCCCCTCCATCATCCCCTCTCTCATTCCCTTTCCCCCTACTCTCCTGTAGGGTGAGATACCCTATTTAGTGTGTATGTTATTCCCTCCCTAAGCCAAATTCAATGAGAGGAAAGTTGACCCATTCCCTCTTGCCTTCCTATTCTTCCCCTCCATTGTAACCATTTTCCCTTGCCTCTTCTATATGAGATAATTTACTCCATTCTGTCTCTCCCCATCTCCTCTCATTATATTTTTCTCTCACCTCTCAATTTCACTCAAGAATTCTTTAGAGCAGTTTGGAACTATACCCAAAGGGCTATAAAACCAAGCATACCCTTTGACCTAGCAGTGCCACTACTAGGTCTGTATCTAAATAAATAAATAAACAAACAAACAAATAAATGAACGAATGAAAGAATAAACGAATGAATCAATGAATAAACTAATTAATTAATAAGTGAATGAATAAACAAACAAACAAAGGAAAGAAGGACCTATCCATACAAAAATATTTACAGCTGCCCTTTTCTGGTGTCAGGGAGTTGCAAATTGAGGTAATGCCCATCAGTTGGGGATTGTGCTATGTGATTATGATAGAATACTATTGTGCTGTAAGAAATGATGAGCAGGATGCTCTCAGAAAAAAATGAAAAGACTTACATGAGCTAATGCAAAGTGAAATGTACAGTGTACAAAGTAACAGCAATATTGTAAGATGATCAGCTATGAATGACTTAGCTATTCTCAGCACTATACTGATTCAAGACAACTCTGAAGGACTTATGATTAAAAATTCTATCCAAAGAACTGATGGCATCTGAATACAAATTGAAGCATCCTTTTTTTTACTTTATTTTTCTTGAGGGTTTTTTTAGGGTTTATATTGTTTTTCACAACATAACTAATATGGATATATGTTTTGCATGACTGCACATGTCTAACCTATATTGAATTACTTGCCTTCTCAGTTGGGGGGGGGATGGTTAGGAGGAACGGAGAGAATTTGGAACTAAAATTTTAAAAACAAATGTTAAAAATTATTTTTACATGTAATTGGGGGAAACAAAATACTAAATAAATTCTTTAAAAAGGAAGGAGAATAAGATGTTGTTTTATCTGTCTTTTCATCAGTGTAATCTGTGTCAGGAGAGAATAGCTGAGGAAAAAAAAGTCTCTGTATGTCACAGTATCTTGGTCATTATGAGCTCTGGCTTCCCTACTCAATAAATTCCAACTGCTTCCCATTCCCTTCAGGGTAAACTATGAACTCCTCTGTTTGACTTTCAAAACCCTTAAACAACCTGTTCCAATTCATAGCCACACCAACAATACATTTATGTGTTCATCTTTCCAAAGCTCCTCTGACAGTTAACTATTTCTATCTTTTATTATCTTTGCCAATTTGCTGAGTATGAGGTAAAACTTCAGAGTTATTTTCATTTATATTTCCATTATTAGTGACTTAAGGTACCTTTTCAAGTGGTTGGTGAGAATTTGTAGTTTTTTGTAGAAAATTATTTGTTCATATTATTTTTAGGTCTTTTATGTATATTTATTATTTGACTATGTATCTTAGATATAGGACCCTTAACATAAATATTTGATGCAAGGATATTCCCCCACCCCCACTCCCGACCTCACCCCCAGTTGACTTCTTTCCTTCTGTGGGAAAACACAATTGCATTGTTTGAACCTAGCCTTGCATGACTGTTGCATAGAAATTGTATTTATTTAATGCTTAACTCAGGACTCCAGGTTATACTGACCAAAAATCTTTCAGGGAATCTTAAGATTAATGCAAGGAATGTAAGGAGTTTCCTCCAGTTATACATCTCAAGTAACCTATGTGTCTTATCTAGAAACTGCCTTCATGCTAGTCAATCAGTTACTGTTTCCTTGTTCCTTTGTTTGAATTCTCTATAATATAAATTTTACAGATTTAGTTTCTCTATAATACAAATTTCTCTATAATTTAAATTATACTTATATAAAAATATAAATTTTACAGAGACTGCAGGGGAATGAGGCATCCCTTTTCCAGTTCTTCCCCCTATGGGACAACTTAATAAACTTCTTTCTAAATTTTTTCAGTTCTGGATTTGTCCTCTGCTGACACTTCTCATCATCATAGATGCATTAATTCAATTTTATGTAGTCTAAATAATGTTTTTACAATTTGGATTCACCTCTAACTTTTGTTTGGTTAAGAATTCACCCACAGGGGCAGCTAGGTGGTGCAGTGAGTAGAGTGCCGGCCCTGGAGTCAGAAGGACCTGAGTTAGGATCCGGCCTCAGACACTTAACCCACACAAACAAAAACCTAGCCGTGTGACCTTGGGCAAGTTACTTAACCCCAATTGCCCTAAAGGGGCGGCTAGGTGGAGCAGTGAGTAAGAGCACCGGCCTCGGAGTTGGGATGGCCCGAGATCAGATCCGGCCTCAGAAAATGAGCACCCACGCATAAATAATGACTAGCCATGTAACCTTGAGCAAGTTACTTAACCCCAATTGCTTTAAAAAACAGAATTCACCCTCTTCCATAGTTGTGAAAGTAACTTGAAAATTACCTAATCTGGGTGGCTAGGTGGCGCAGTGAGTAGAGCGGCGGCCCTGGAGTCAGAAGGACCTGAGTTCAGATCCGGCCTCAGACACTTAATGCACAAACAAAAAAACCTAGCCGTGTAACCTTGGGCAAGTTACTTAACCCCAATTGCCCTCCAAAAAGAAAAAAAAAGCAAATTACCTAATCTGATTCTGCTGCAATTTTTTAATAGCATGACCTTTAATTGATTTAATTAATCATATACCTATTTTGAGTTTATTGTGGTTTATGGTAAAAGATGTTAGGCTAAACTGCCAGACTGCTTTTCAAGTTTTCACATGTCAAAACCAAGCAAATCTTAACATATACATATATATATGTACACATGTACACATACATTTTTGTTTATTATTCAGTCATTTCAATTGTGTCTGACTCTTTGTGATCTTATTTGGGGTTTTCTTGGCAAAGATACTGGAGTGGCTTGGCATTCTTTTTCCACTTCATCTTATGGATGAGGAAACTGAGACAAACAGTGACTTGCTCAGGATCACACAGCTAGTAAGTGTCTGAGGCCAGATTTGAACTCAGGTCTTCCTGACTCCAGGCCTGGCACTCTATCCACTGGGCCACCTACCTGCCTATACACACACATATACACATACATACATACAGAGAGAATGGGATATATACATACATATATATATATGTACATATATATGTGAGTGTAGATATGTGTGTATATATATACAATATATCTATAAAGAGAATGAATGTCATATACATATATTTATACATTTTATTTATAGAGAGAGTGTATACATATCTCTGTGTGTGTGAGTATTCCATTTTTTTTCTCTATGGATACATTCTAAGACTCTATAGCTGCAAAGGAACAAAGAGCCATATTGTATGAAGCAGGGAGTGAATGTGGGTGGTGGTTTTGATCCCTGGAAGAAAAAAAAATAACACAATGGGTAAAACTGTGGGACAACTCAGTTTTCTTCTTGGCAACGTTCCAAATCTTTCATCTTTCCTGCTTTTGACAGACTAAGAAATCTCAAGACAGTTGAGTAATGGGGAGAGCAAGCAGTGGTTGTTGGGAAAATTCTCAAAAAACCATGTAGGACAGCAGTTCTCAGAATGTGATCTGTGAACCTTTGGGGTACCTCAAGACCTTTCAGGTCTGTGAAATCATAACTGTTTTCATAATATCATAAGACATTATTTGCCTATTAAAATACTCCTCCCTTTTACTAACTATATGTCTACATAAGACTAGATTTTCTCCATATAGTGAAACCAATACAACATATAGCAACCGATTAAGTACAGAAACAGGTGAGAATCCAGCTGTCTTCTATTAAGCCAAGCATTGAAGAGATTTGCAAAAATATGCAAAACAATGCCCCTCTTCTCACCTTTTTGTTTGTTTGTTTTGGAAAATGTATTTATCTTTAATAAAAATATGTAACAAATTTATTATTATTTTAAATAAATAATTTTTAAAATCTTAGTTTTAATTTCTTTTTTAAAATTTTAATTAATTTCTTTTTAGTTTTCAATATTCACTTTTACAAGATTTTGAGTTCTAAATTTTTCCCTCCTCCATCCCCAAGATAGCATGCAATCTGACATAGGCTACACATGTACAATCATATTAAACATATTTCCATATTAGTCATGTTATGAAAGAAGAATCATAACAAAAGGAAAAAATGAGTAGAAAGAAAAAGAGAAAATACTATGCTTCAATCTGCATTCTTCTTTGCAATCTCCATACTTCTTTTTCTGGATGTTGATGATAGCTTTTTCCATCATGAGTCCCCTGGAAATTAGACTTAGCTCTTCTCAGTGATGCAGTGATGTATCAAAGTTGGTCATTGCACAATGTTGCTGTTACTATGTAAGATGTTCTCCTCAGCATCAGTTCATGTAAATCTTTCCAGGCTTTTCTGAAATTCACCTCTTCATCATTTCTTCTGGACTAATAGTATTATTCCATTACATTCATACACCATAATTTGTTCCCCAATTAATGGGCATCCCCTCAGTTTCCAATTCTTGGTCATCATAAAAAGAGCTGCTATAAATATTTTTGAACATGAGGGTCCTTTTCCCTTTTTATGTTCTCTCTGGGATACAGACCTAGTAGTGATATTGCTGGACCAAAGGGTATGTACAATTTTATAGCCGTTTGGGCATAGTTCCAAATTGCCCTCCAGAATTGTTGGATCAGTTCACAACTCCACCAACAATGCATTAGTGTTCCAATTTTCCGACATCTTCTCCAACATTTATCATATTCCTATTTTGTCATGTTATCCAATCCTATAGGTGTGGTACCTTAGGGTTATTTTGATTTGCATTTCTCTAATCAATACTGATTTAGAGCATTTTTTTCATATGACTAGAAATAGCTTTAATTTCTTCATCTGACAACTGCCTATTCATATCCTTTGACTATCAATTGGTGAATGACTTTTATTCTTATAAATTTGAATCAGTTCTCTACATATTTTAGAAATGAGACCTTTATCAGAGACACTGCCTATAAAAAATGTTTTTCCAGCTTTCTGCTTCCCTTTTAATCTTGGTTGCACTGGCTTTGTGCAAAAACTTAATGTAATCAAAATTATCCATTTTGCATTTCATAATGTTCTCTATCACTTGTTTGGTCATAAATTCTTCCATTCTCCATAGATCTGCCTCACTCTCCTAATTTGCTTATAGTATCACCCTTTATGTCTAAATCATGTACTTATTTTAACCTTTTCTTGGTATACAGTATAAGATGTTGGTCTGTGCCTAGTTTCTCCCATACTATTTCCCAGTTTCCCAGTAGTTTTTGTCAAATAGTGAGTTCTTATCCCAGAAGCTGGAGTCTTCCTCAATAGTTTCCAGAAGTATAAAGGGGTCTTGATATTAAAAAACTTTGAGGATAGTAGAGTGTAGCCATACTGTCCTACTCTGAGACTGCCTGTAGACAGGAAATAGATGTAAAGGGCACACAAAGAAAAGTAGAGCTCCTGAGCTCATTATTGTTCTACTGTCATTATGGACAACTAGAAGGTGCAGTGAATAGAGTGCCAGACCTGGAATCAGGAAGACTCATCTTTTTGAGTTCAAATCTGGCCTCAGACACCACCTAGTTGTGTGACCTTGGGCAAGTCACTTCACCCTGTTTGTCTCAGTTTCCTCATCTGTAAAATGAGCTAGAGAAGGAAATGGCAAACCACGTATCTTTGCCAAGAAAACCCCAAATGGGATCACGGACAAAACTGAAATGACTGAACAACAAAAACTGTTGTTATAGACCTATTCATCATGAAAGACAAGAAAGACAGTGAGCTAGGTGAGACTTCTTTGTGGCAAAATAGTCCAACTGAAGGGTTTTTGTTCCTTATTTCGCTCTATTCCTGATACTGGATGTGTTCCTAGGGAAAGCTTGTGCGCTGCTGAACTGTCTGGAATTTGGAGTACAGTGAACTATGGAAGATTTGATGATGATCAAGCTATGTCACAGGGTCAGCAGTTCATTCACTCAACAAAGATTCATTAAGCAGAGCATTCTGCTGGGCGCTGGGAAAAATACGAAATTTAGATAAGCTGTGACCCTAATTCCATGGAAGTTACAGTTAAGCAGCATGTCTTTGACAACACTTTCAAAGCTGTTCTTTATGGAACAGTATGTCTAATACTTCCTTCTCTTGCTGTGGTTTGTTTAAACTGCCTGAAAGTCTTGCTTTGTACTTTTCCCACACCTTCTGATTCATCCTAAACTGAGAAGCACTTGGTTCTTAGCTACTTATCCCCAAACCAGGACAGGTATTACAATTGCCTAGCTTCTTTTCATTGCTGTTCTATCCCTGGTCCCATCCTCATAATGAAAGAATAGGGCATCACAATCTAGCCCACTCTAATGGCTCCAACTATTATCTGTACATGGTTAACTCCAAAATCTGTCCTTCTCTACCTGAGCACTCTCCGGAGTTCCAGTCCTCCAGCCTGATTGATATTGTTTTCTTGGGAGATAACATACCTCAATCATTTAGCCCCCAAACCAGATCCTTATCCTCACTTCCTTATTTTTGTCCATGATAGCAGTATTTTCATAGTCACTCTCACTAGGAACCATGTCAATGGCACTTTCTTCCTTATCTCCCTTGCTTCCTATTATCTAATAAGCCACCAAATTCCAAAGGAAGGATTCTTCCTTCTTTTCTTTTCCATTCTTGTTGCCACCACCTATTCGGACTCAGAATGTATAATGTTCTCTTAGAAACTGTATTAATAAACGATGATTCAGGTTGTAGGACAGCCGCAAAAAGGTTTATTTAAATTATAATATAGTGGCAAAACCTTGGTGCAGTAACTTTTGTTGAAGAGTCTGTTGGCAAAAAAATAACTAAGTACCATTGCATTGTATATTGGCAAGTGTTATGCAGCAAAGTTTTGAATTTTAACCATATAATGTCAGTAGTACTTTCAATTGTAAACTACATTTGTTCAAGGGGATCAAAACATCAGTCCTTTCAGGCATTTTTTTTCTTTTTGGAGGGCAATTGGGGATTGGGGTTGAGTAACTTGCCCAAGGTCACATGGCTAGGTTTTTGTTTGTGTGTGCGTTGTGTCTGAGGTCGGATCCGAACTCAGGTCTTTCTGACTCCAGGGCTGACGCTCTACTCCCTTCGCCACCTAGCCGCCCCCTATTTCAGACATTTCTTGAAGATGTTAGTGCCACCTGCAACAATGCACTCTATCACCCAGAAGTTCATTGGTTGAGCCATAGAAGAGTATTGCAATGTCTTGTTCTCAAGGAAGAAATCATTTAATTCTTAGAGAATGACTTGAAAAATTTCCCAGAGCTGCATAATGAAGTTTGAAATAATGAGCTGTATTTTTTATGTGACATCACAGGTCATCTAAATTAACTGAATTTACATCTTCGAGGGAAAAGTCAACTTATTTTTCAAATTATTGCTGCAGTAAAGGCTTTCAAAATGAAACTGAGGCTTTTCAAAAGCCAACTGTCCAAAGGAAAAAAGTGCCACTTCACTATGTGTATGAAACATACTCCGTTGTGTAAGCATGCTGAGTTAGGAGAAAAATATCCAAAATGACATTGAACTTTTGATCCAGGAGTTTGACAGAAGACTGGTGCTATCCAAAGAAGATGACATTAAATTGAAGTTAACTGAAGATCCTTCCTCTGTGGATGCACAGGAACTCCCTGAGCATTTACAGCTAGAGGTTACTGAACTTCAGTGCTCAACAGTTTATTGAAATAAACACAGAAGGGCAGCAAGCTGAGTGGCGCAGTGAATAGAGCACTGGACCTGGAGTCAGGAAGACCTGAGTTAAAATTCAGCCTCACTTAACACTTACTAGCTGTGTGTCCTTGGGCAAGTCACTTAACCCCAACTGCCCTGCCTTCCCCCCTCCAAAAAAGAAAGAAAGAAAGAAACACAGATAAACCAGACTTCTAGAGAGTTTGGACAAAAGGAATTTTAAAAAATCTGTGAGATGGTGCTTTACAGGTTTTCAGCATATTCAGGAGTACCTACATATGTGAACAAACCTTCTCCATTATGAACTTGAATAAAAACAAGTGATGATCAACTCTAACCAGTAAACACTTGAGAGATATTTTGAAAACATCAATTTCAAACAAGATTCCAGAGTATGATAAACTGATTGCTAACAAGCTAATAAGATTGCTAACAAATAATACATCCCATTAACTAAATGTAAACAGTAAGAAAGCCTGAAAAACGTATTAAAATTTGTATCACTTAGCAAAGTAATTTTTTTTTTAACATGAAGGTGATTTAATGATAAAAATCTTGCTTAATAGGGGTGGCTAGGTGGCAAAGTGAGTAGAGAGCAGGCCCTGGAGTCAGAAGGACCTAAGTTCGGATCCGGCCTCAGACACTTAACACACACAAACAAAAACCTAGCCATGTGACCTTGGGCAAGTTACTTAACCCCAATTGCCCTCCAAAAAGCAAAAAAACCCCAAAAAACTTGCATAATAAGTATAATTAATGGATATTAATTGAAATTTCCCTTTTAAAATATGGTTTATTTGCAAAATAGTTTAATCATTAATTATGCCTTTACTTGGAAAGTGAGCCACTAAAGACCTATTTGAGGCCTGAAGAAGTTTAGCCTATTTTAATTTTGGCCCCTACCTACTGCCAAGTTGTGCAGGTCTGATCTAAGACAATTACAAAGGACCCTTGATGAAAAATGCTATCCACATTCAGAGAAAGAATGGATGGACTTTGAATGCAAATTGAAGCATACAATTTTCACTTTATTTTTTCTTGGGGGTTTTTTGGTCTGTTTTTTTTTCCATAATATGACTAATATGGAAATATGTTTTACATGATTTACATATATAACCAATATCAAATTGTTTACTGTTTTAGGAAGAGGGGAGGGGAGGGAGAAAAATTTGGAACTCAAAATTTTATAAAAATAAACATTAAAAATTGTCTTTACATATAATTGGAAAAAATATTGTTAAAAATTATAATATAGGAAAATATAGCCACTATTTTTTGCTCCAATGCATTCCTGTAAACTGCATTGCTAAACTGGTTATTGAATATTAAAGCTGGTACTCTTAAATCATTCATTCCTGAGGTTCATGGGGCAGAGCCTCAGAGAGATGCTATACCAAGGATGCAGCCTTAAACTGTCTCAGGAAGGTCATATAATCACTGAGATAGGAACTAGACCTGTGATTTAACTGGTATAAAGAACTCCTGGATAAAAAATATCCTCTTATCAATGGAGGTCAGCATGGCCCTGCCACATACATAGTCTTAGAGACTTGCCCACAGTACTTAGATGTTGAGTGACTTGGCCAGCATCACACAGTCAATATTCGACAGACTTTGACCTAGGTCAGGGGTGGGGAACCTGTGGCCTCAAGTCCACATGTGGCCCTCTAGGTCCTCAAGTGTAGCCCTTTGACTGAATTCAAACTTTACAGAGCAAACCCCTTTAATAAAAGCATTTGTTCTGTCAAACTTGAACTCAGTCAAAAGGCCTCACCTGAAGGTTCCCCACTCCTAACCCAGGCATTCCTGATTTCTAGGAATTATTTAATACAAAAAGTCTGAACCCCAGACAATGGAGATGTCATAGGATCATAAACTGAGAGCAAGAAGGAACCATGGAATCTAATCTCTCATTTTACTGATAAGGAAGCTGAGGCCTAATGAGGTTAAGTGACTTGCCCAAGGTTACACAGCTAGTGTCTGTGGTAGGATATGAATCCGTCTTCCTGGCTCCAAGTCCAGGGCCCTAAATACTATACAACAGTTGCAGGAGAAATCAAGAGGGGACAGAAAAGACAGATACATACTCCTGACTGCATTCCCTGTTAACATCCTTGAAGAAGCATGGTGCCATAGCCACTGAAGTATCCCAAGTAACCCAGCTATGCAGCCATGCCCTTCCTTAACCCTGTAGACTCACCTAGAACCAAGGAACTGCAGCTGTTACAAACCTCCACAATATCAGGGCGTAGTTATCAGCTGTTAAGTATACCCTTCCTTCTCCCTATACACCCTTTCCCCATTATGGTCTCATAATTAAACTCAACTGTGAGCTACTCATCTCTGTCCTTTGTAATAGTGCTGAACCAACTCACAATTCTCAGCTACCCTACTGTCCCTGGCCAGGGTGCTAACTTTAAAAAATTATATTTTCCCCCAGAAACATTTCTATGGAGGGAAGCATGGAGCAGAGGTGGGGGCAGGAGGGGGGCCCAGAATGGGGAAGAGAAATGGGATGGGAAGAAGACAGATATATGACATCACATTAACTTAAACTAGCACCAACAATATGCCATGAAAGCAAATATCTAACTATAAACCTTTATAATAGAGTAGTAAAATTATCTGAAAACTCTGTAAAATGACTGTAAATGTTAATTCCACAAGGGACTATGATGTCTTATAAATTGCATGTTAAGGACAAAAGGTGTACTATTCCGTTATATGGTAAGTTTGACCTAAAACAAACATGCTAGTTATAATAAATGTTAATTAAGTGTGTTATCAGTAATACTTCTATTGCCTTGGAATATAGAAAGGAGGATTTAGATGGTCCAGGTTTCTTTAAAAGATTGTCCATGGAATCTTGAGCTGATGCTTTATTCTACTAACAATGTATTTTCCTATAGAAAGCAGAAGCATTCAGAATTGATCTTGGAGAGACCTCTAAGTATTTTAATAGGTGGAAAATATGTGTTTGCCATTCTGATTGTGACAATAGTGCTTCTCTTGCTAAAAAGTACTGTACGTAGCAGGGTATAATGCCACGACAGGATTTATGAACCACAGAAATGAATGAGAGTGCTCTGCTAACCCCACACTGCCACTCGTCATTCAGGAGGAATATTTAGACTAGGCCACCTTCCTTCAGTCATAGTTTTAAACTGTAAATATCAATGCCATTTCACTCATTATAATTCCATAATAAAAAATATTAAACCCAATTTATTTGGCACCTACTAACCCAGATTGACAGAGTTCACTTTTTTGGCCACAAGATGGCGGTATTTGGTAGCTTGAAATTTTCTGTTTCTTTTTTGAGAAGGTGGAATTTTTCAGCTACAATAAATAGCCACCTTCCCCTTCCCCCTCCCACTAAGCAAGCTTTCTTTGGTCTCCTGTATTTTAATGCCCAATCAATAGGATTTCCATCTCATTTATTTCTTTTCTATTGCAGGAAAATTCCCATTAGTCTACAACCTTCTATTAGTTACTCACTAAATAAAATAAAAATGTATTGTTCCTAAAGTATTTATGTATCCTATATTCCTTTGGAATATGTAAAGTTATTGAATTAATTTTTCAAACACTTATCTTTGAACATTACAGATTAATTCCTGTGGCTTAATATAGGTTAATTATGTTGGAGGGAACATTTGAATTGAGGAGAGAGCATAGCTCCACTTCAGTATTTGAGAATTTCTATGGTAGTCACAGAACTATAGTGAAAAAGCATTGAATTTAAAGTCAGAAGACCTAGGTTCAAATTCTAAATTTATATTTAACATTTGTGTGACTTTGGGCAAATTGCTTCTCTCTGGATCTTTGTTCCTTCCTCTATAAAATTAGGAGATTAGAAGACAACGTGATGGAATGTACAAAATGTTGGATTGGAAGTCAGAGGACCTGGGTTTGAACCCACCCCCCACTACTTAAATACCTGTGTGACCTTGGACAAGTTACTTAATGTCTCTTTATCTCAGTATTTAACATGATGGGAGGAGAATCAGATCAGATTATCACTCTGTTTAATGATACAAAATCTATGATCCTATGATCAGATGACTAATCAACAAGTATATAATAAGCCATTTATTACATGCCAAGCATAGAGGGGGTACAAGTGTAAAGAATGAACAATACCTACTCACAAGGAGCTTACATTGTAATGGAGGAAAAAATAAATATTAAATGTGTGTGTGCACATACACATGTATACATACATACATACATACAGCTTAAATATCAAATGAATGAAAACAAATATATGTAAAGTGGCTAAATACATGGTAATTTGTGAAAGAGGGCATAAATATGTGAGATAAAATATGAGTGAGATCAGGAAAGACTTCATGCAGAAGATGGTGCATGAGCTGTATCTTCAAGGTAAAGAAGGAAGGCATTCCAAGCATGTGGGAGGGCCATTGCAAAGACATGGAGACAGAAGAGGAGATGGCATGTTTCAAAGACAGAAAGGTCAGTTTGGCTGGATTACAGTTTGTAGGAGGGGGTAGTTTTAGACATTTCCAATGAGGCTTTAATTGCAAGTTAGGACCAGGTTGTGAAAGATAATAAAAGCTAAACAGAAAAGTATATATTTAATCCTAGAACCAATAGGGCTCCACTGGAATTGATTGAGGAGGGATCACAGTCAGATTTGAGCTTACAGAAAATCACTCTGATACAGTATGTAGGATTAACTAAGAATGGGGAGAGACAGGAGATAGGGAGGCCAACTAAGGTAGTAGCTCTGTGACTGTAAGGAAGGGGTCCGGTGTAAGAGATGCTGTAAAGACAGAAATGTCAAGATCTGGCAACTGACTAGATTTATGGGTGAATAAGAGTGAGTAATCTAGGACAATGAAAAGTCTAGGACAGAACAACAAAAACACTCATAGTTAGGGAGTGGGGTATGATTGCTGAGTCAGCACAGAATCCTAAAAACCAGTAAGGCAGGTGGGAGGCAAACCAGGAATGAGTAATGCCACAAAAATTCAGAGGGAAGAGGGTATCCCTGAGAAAAGGGGTGATCGATGGGGTCAAATGAAGCAGAAAGTTCAAGAAGAAGGAGCACAGGTTTAAAAAAAAACACCAAAAGATCTGGCAACTAAGAAATCACTGTTAAATTTAGAGACTTTTCAATTGAGTGAAGAGGTTGGAAACCAGATTGCAAACAGTTGAGGAAGGAGAGAATAGAAAGCAGAGGCAGAGATTGTAGATAGCTTTTTAAAAGAATTTGGTTAAGAGAGGGAGGAGAGATATAGTAAGATAGCTTAAGGAAATGGTAGGGTGTATGGAAGGATTTTTAAGAATAAGAAAGACTTGGGTATGTTTGAAGACAAAGTGCCTTTCAGCTCTGAACTCTATGATTTTATGATTTGGGGAGTCAGGAGAGACTTGGTTTTAAATCCTGCTTCCAACCAGGTTATCAGTTATGTGACCTTGAACAAATGTCTCCTTTCTCTGAGCCCTGTTTTTCTCCTCTTTAAAAACAGATGACTAGGGGAGGCTAGGTGGTGCAGTGAACAGAGCACCAGCCCCGGAGTCAGGAGGACCTGAGTTCAAATCCAGCCTCAGACACTTGACACATTTACTAGTCGTGTGACTTTGGCCAAGTCACTCAACTTGCCAAAAAGGGAAAAAAATCAAAAATCCCAAATGGAGTCACAAAGAATTGGACACAACTGAAATGACTGACAACAACAAACCTATTTTGCAACCATTATTTTGAAGTAAAAAATGATGAAATACAAAAATTCAGAGGAGACTAAATGAACTGATGCAGAGGAAAGTAAGCAGAACCAGAACAATTTATGCAATGATAATGATATTATAGAAAAAACAATTCTGAAATATTTTTAGAATTCTGATTATTGTTTAGTCATTTTCAGTCCTATCTGACTCTTTGTGACCTGTTTTGGGGTTTCTTGGCAAAGATACTGGAGTGATTTACCATTTCCTTCTCCATGTCACTTTACAGATGAGGAAGCTGAGGCAGAGTTAAGTGACTTGTCCATGGTCAGAGAGCTAGTAAGCTCAGATGCTTCCTGACTAGCCTAGGTGCTCATGACAAACCATAAGTCCAACAGAATAAAGATGCAACATACCCTTCACCCACTGACAGACAGGTGATAAACTAAAAGGGCAGAAAGAGACATAGAGTTGTAGACATGGCTAATGTGGAAATTTGTTTTGTTAAACTATATAGATATGTATTGAGAGAATTTTTTTAATGTTGCTTAATGAGGAGTGGGGAATGGGAGTAACAGACTGATAGATATACTTATTACTTGAAAAAAAAGAATTTTTATGATAATCTAATGAGATTATATATGAAAATTGCTTTGTAAACCTAATATATTTATGTATTTTACATATATATATAATATAAACCTAATATACACATAGATACATACATATACATACATATGCATGCATGCATACACACACACACACACACACATACACACACACACTAATGTCAGCTATCTAAATTTTCCGATTTTGCGATCTGGCTGCATTACCAACACAAACCTCAGGGTGTTGTGTGTGAGTTTCAGGAATAGCCATCCAGGGGCTGGTTTGGCAGCCAGAAGCTTGGAAATAAAAGGGGAATGGGTCGTAGAAGGCAGAAGATTCTGTTCCTAGAACAACTAGGAATTTTTCTAAGCTAATTCAGACCTATGAGATCTCATGGGGTTACCTTTGCTGATCGTCTGTGGTCCCACAGAGAAACTAGATTTAAACAAATCTCCAGATTAAATTTTGTGCAGTCTTTTTTTTGGGGGGGGGGGGGAAGCAGGGCAGTTGGGTTAAGTGACTTGCCCAAGGTCACACAGCTAGTAAGTGTTAAGTGCCTGAGGCCAGATTTGAACTCAGGTCCTCCTGATGCCAGGGCTGGTGCTCTATTTACTGTGCCACCTAGCTGCTCCAGATTTTGTGCAGTCTTAAGGGGCCCAAATCACTGGAAAGTAAACCTGGGGTATTCTCATAGCACAGAAGCAGTGCTCAACTATGCCTTAGGTGATAGCTAGCAAATGGTCCAGGTGGTCTTCTGATTTAAGACTCAGACTCTTCTCACTGTGTTTTGCTGCAAACTCAGTTTGTAAAATAAGGAGTTTTAGAGTTAGATTAGAACTTAGAGGTCATTGAGTCCAACCTTCTCATTTTACAGATGAAGAAACTAAGGCACTGACAGATAATGCTTTAAAATGCTATAGATGTTTATATACAATCTTCTTCTCCTTCTTCTTCTTCTTCTTCTTCTTCTTCTTCTTCTTCTTCTTCTTCTTCTTCTTCTTCTTCTTCTTCTTCTTCTTCTTCTTCTTCTTCTTCGTTACTAAGTACCATGCACTATGCTAAATGCTTTACAAATATTAACCTGTCTGTACTAGGAAACACTTCTTTGCCATAGTAACCACTGAGCATCAGATCATGGTCTTTCAATCACCCCTTGGTGACCACCCTCAAGGGGCCATTGCAATGGTCCTCCTCTCCTGGGCCCTACCTTCCTTTCTTCACCCCTTGTAGGAACATGAGCCAAACTCTGGGGAATAGGCCATCACTTCTCCACTATAGCTATACCTGTCTTGTTCCCTCAGTTGCTCTCCCTCCCAAATGAATTTTTATTAGATGCAAGAATTCTAGTCACTTATATCCCTGAACCTCAGTGCTTTGTGTAATAACAGAGCACATTTACAAAGCACTTTAAGATTTCCAAAATGCTTTTCTTCATAACAGCCCTGCTAGAGAAATAGCAATTTTATCCAAGTTTTTATAGATGCCAAGACTGTAGATTATAAACGTGAAAAATAACTTGATCATGTCCACACAGTGAGGATTTCTAATTCAGGTCTCTTGTCTCAATTCAGAGGTGTACTGGAGCCAACTTGAACTGTCTGTAGAAAGTTGACTATTAAATGTTCAGTGTGAGCATTTACACCTTAGAAATCAACAGATATGAGGACTTCCATGGGGCTCCAGCTCTAACCTCCTCCAATTCACGTAAAAGGTGACTCTGAACAAACGGAGCTACAGAACCCACAAAATGACACAGAGAAGCTAACCTCCCACTGAGGACAGCCCAGCAGCCCGGCAGGGAGGAACCAGTACAGTGCTCTGGGAGCTGACCCCAGCCCCCAGGAGCCAGAGGTTTTATCCCCAGGGTGGGCCTGACCAGCAGCAGGCTGAAGGGACTCCAGAGGACCAGCAGCTGTGGCCATTTCCAGAATTATCAACACATAGATGTGAAGGACAAAGTGAGAGGTTAGTGCAATATGGATTTTGGGACCAGTAGTTGGGAGAGCATCAGCCTCTTCCCCTGGGGTGAGAAGCCACTGAGAAGCAATGGCTTAGGCACTGCCACATGGCAGCTTCAGCTCCTAGCCTGCAAAGTGTAGGGGGACCAAGCAACCAGTCTGAGGGGTAATTGCTTTTGCTTTAACCTGCTTGGATCTGGATTGCTATCTAGGGTGGAGGTCCTGGGGTGTGTGACCAGCTTGCCAAAGCATGTAGAGGCTTCAGAGAAGGCACCCAACTAATACCTGCAGCAGCTGAGAAAATCCCAGTGTTTGGAACAAAGCTCCCCTGTCTGGTGGCAGAGTCCTACTGTGATAAAAAAGTCAAGTGACTGAGTGGCAACATGAGCAGGCAAAGGAAGCAAAGCAAACAGAAGAATCCAACATTAGACTCCTACTTTGGGGACAAAAAGGATCAAAACATAGAACAGGAGGAAGACAGTGAAGTCAGAACTCCTGCACCAAAAGCTTCCAAGAAAAATACAAGCTGGTTACAGGCTACAGAGGACCTTAAGAAGCAGATAAGAGAAGTGGAGGAAAAATTGGGAAGAGAAATGAGAACAATGCAAGAAAATTATGAAAGGAGAGTCAACAGCCTGACTGAGGAAAATAACACCTTAAAAAATAGACTAAGTCAAATGGCAAAAGAGGCTCAAAAGGGAAATGAGGAGAAGAATGCCTTAAAAAGCCAAATTTGCCAGATGGAAAAAGAATCTCAAAAGCTTACTGAGAAGAATCATTCCTTCAGAATTAGACTGGAGCAAATGTAAGCTAGTGACTTTATGAGAAATCGAGATGCTGTTAAAAAGGTCCAAACAAATGAAAGAATAGAAGGCAATGTGAAATATCTCATTGGGAAAACCACTGACCTGGAAAATAGATCCAGGAGAGATAATTTAAAAATTATTGGACTACCTGAAAGCCATGATCAAAGAAAGAACCTAGAAATCATCCTCCAAGAAGTTCTCAAGGAAAACTGCCCTGATGTTTTAGAACCAGAGGGCAAAATAGAGGTTGAAAGAGTCCACTGATCACCTCCTGAAAAAGATCCCTAAAATAAAACTCCTAGGAAAATTATAGCCAGGTTCTGGAATTCCCAGATCAAGGAGAGAATATTACAAGCAGCCAGGAAGAAACAATTTGAATATTGCGGAAACACAGTCAGGATAACTCAGGATCTGGCAGCTTCTACATTGAGGAATAGAAGGGCTTGGAATATGATATTCTTTTTTTTTTTTTTAAAGCAATTGGGGTTAAGTAACTTGCTCAAGGTTACACGGCTAGTCATTATTTATGCGTGGGTGCTCATTTTCTGAGGCCGGATCTGATCTCGGGTCATCCAAACTCCGAGGCCGGCGCTCTTACTCACTGCGCCACCTAGCCGCCCCTTTAGGGCAATTGGGGTTAAGTAACTTGCCCAAGGTTACACGGCTAGGTTTTTGTTTGTATGGATTAAGTGTCAGAGGCCGGCTCCGAACTCAGGTCCTTCTGATTCCAGGGCCGGCGCTCTATTCACTGCGCCACCTAGCCACCCCTGGAATATGATATTCTGGAGGGCAAAGGAGCTGGGATTAAAACCAAGAATCACCTACCCAGCAAAACTGAGTATCATGTTCCAGGGGAAAATATGGTCATTCAGTGGAATAGAGGACTTTCAAGCATTCTTGATGAAAAAACCAGAGTTGAATAGAAAATTTGACATTCAGATACAAGAAGCAAGAGAAGCATGAGAAGGTAAACAGGGAAAAGAAATCATAAGGAACTTATCAAAGTTGAACTATTAACATTTCTACGTGGAAAAACGATAATTGTAACTGATGAAACTTTTCTCAGTATGAAAATAGTTGAAGGGAATAGAAATATATATTTGTGTCTATATCAGAGGGTATATGGGCATGTGAATACATATGTGAATGTGTGTATATATGTTTACAGGTATACATAGAGGGCACAGGACCAATTTTATTTTAATAAGGTAATCTTGTTTGTTTTTGGTTTTTTGCCTTTTGGAGGACTTGCCCAAGGTCACACGGCTAGGTTATTTTTTGTTTGTGTGTGTTAAGTGTCTGAGGCCAGATCCAAACCCAGGTCCTCTTGACTCCAGGGCTGGTGCTCTATTCACTGTGCCACCTAGCCGCCCCTCATGGGACCAATTTAATAGGAAGGGATGATACTTAAAAGGTGAAATTAAGTGGTGAGAGAGGAATATAATGAGATGGGGAGAGACAGAATGGGATAAACTATTGCATATAGAAAGGGCAAGGGAAAATGGTTACAATGGAGGGGAAGAATAGGAATGCAAGAGGGAATGGGTCAACCTTATTCTTATTGAATTTGGCTCAGGCAGGGAATGACATACACACTAAATACGGTATTTCACCCTACAAGATAGTAGGGGGAAGGGGATGAGAGGGGGGATGATAGAAAGGAGGGCAGGCTTGGGGGGAGGGAAGTTGGAAGCACCCACTTTTGGAAAGGGACAGGATCAATGTAGAGAATAGAACAAGTAGGAGGTGGGATAGGAGGGAGGGAAATATAGTCAGTCTTTTACAATATATCTACTATGGTAATGTTTTGCATTAGCTACACATAATTGCTTATCTTCCCAGTAAGGGTGGGTGACAAGGGAGGGAGGGAATGAATCTGGAATTTAATCTTAAAATCAAATGTTTAAAATATATATATATATATATATATATATATATATATATATATATATATATATATATATACTATTATTAATACTATTTTACATGTAATTGGGAAATAAGATATACAGGCACTGGAGCATAGAGATCCACCATGCCCTGCTGGAAAAGTTGAAGGAGGTATGGGAGAAGATATGGGAGAGAGAAGATTGGAGGATTGCTATTTTGGGGCAGTGGGTAGGGGAAAAATGGGGAGAAAATTTGTAACTCAAAATCTGGTGGAAATGAATGATGTAAATCAGAAGTTAATAAAGCATTTGAAAAAAAAAAGAAATCAACAGATGCTACAAATCAGGGCTTGATTGACTGTTTTGTTGATCGACTAGACTTAAGTTATGGAGCAAATGTTAATATTGTAGATTAAACTTAAGAATGCATCAGGAGTACAGTAGGTTTCACCCCTGAGAACTAGTTATTAAATGTTTACCACCACACCCCTGCTACATCCTTTCCATGATCTTTCTATTTCCACATTGCCTATGTGCAAGGATAATCACCTTGAGAATTAATTCTCTATTGTGCAAAAATAAGCTACAAGAACAATGTTAGATAAATTAGCTATGCATGTATTAATAGTGCTTCCCCTTATGAAAAAACTGTAGGGGGCAGAGTCAAGATGGCAGAGTAGAAATAGGACTTCCCAGGGGTTCTGGCTCCCACCTCCCCCAATTCATGTAAAAGGTGACTCTGAACAAACTTTGGAGCTACAGAACCCACAAAATAACACAAAGAAGCTAACCTCCCTTTGAGGACAGCCTGACAGGCTGGCAGTAAGGGGCCAGCACAGTGCTCTGGGAGCTGAGCCTAGCAAGAGCCAGAGGTTTTAGTCTCATGACGGGCCTGACCAGCCACCAGCTGGAGGGACTTCAGATCACCAGCAGCTGTGGTGGTTTCCAAAATTATCAACCTATAGATGCTAAGGACAAAGTGAGAGGTCAATGCAGTCAATGGACTTTGGGATCCAGCAGTTTGGGAGTATGGTCGGCCTTTGCCCCCGGGGGTGAGAAGCTGCTGAGGCGATGTAGCCCTGTAGCTGGCACCTCGTGGCAGCTTCAGCTCCTGGCTTGCAGAGTGCAGGGGGAGCAAGCAACCAGTCTGAGGGGTAATCTCTCTTGCTTTAACCTGCTTGGATCTAGATGGTAGTCTAGGGTAGAGGTCATGGGGTATGTGACCAGCTTGCCAGAGCATGTGGAGGCTTCAGAGAGGGGCACCCAACTAATACCTTCAGCAGCTGTGAAAACCCCAGTGTTTGGGAAGAAGCTCCCCTGGCTGGTGGCAGAGTCCTACTGTGGCAAAAAGCCAAAAAGTCAAGTAATTGAGTGGCAACATAAGCAGGCAAAGGAAGCAAAGCAAATAGAGCAACCCAACTTTACACTCCTATTTTGGGGACAAAAAGGATCAAAGTTTGGAACAGGTCCTGCACCAAAAGCTTCCAAGAAAAATGTGAGCTGGTTATAGGCCATAGAGGACCTTAAGAAGGATTTTGAAAACCAAATAAGAGGGGCTTACTTTGAGAAGTGTTGTGTGATTTGACCAGATGAGACTCTGGGCAGCCACTGAGAGCCCCCTGGCTTTGAAAACCCAGATGTTGATGCTTCCCTCTCTGGTAACTGTGATTTGGTATTGATATAATGGTTGGACAGTTTAGAAGCCTGTCTGTTTGATCTGTCTGTATACTCTGAAGTTCAGGGTGCTGACCTTTTCCCCCTGAACTAGGTAATATACATTTGTTTGATTAAAGTAAGCTTGTTAACCCATTTTGAGTTGCTTTCCTTTACAAAAGCAGCTCTAAGAACCTGTGTTGGCAGCCGCTCTGGGGATGCTGGGGTGCTTGCTGCTACAAAATGGCAATGAGGGATGGGATCTGCTGAGTAAAAGGAAAGTATGGGGGCTGGGATAATTGTTTGTTTCCCAGTTGTGGTAGCTCTGATTCTGTGGAGCCATGGAGCAGGAGAGAATGGCCTGCATGCTGACTTCACTGAGCTGAGAGCAGGAATGGTGAGCTGCCTGCATGGAGACACGTGGAGAAGCCAGGAGCTGCTGCCTTCTGCTGGAGGAGAAGGAACCCAGGAGTTTGGAGTACAGCCACAGGACAAGATAAGGACTGTGGGGCAAAGCAGGGGCACTGAATGTGTTTTCTTGCTGCATCCCACAGTTTGGGACCCAGGGGGAGGATCGACTTGTGACTATGGTGGGTGAGGTGAAGTGCCATGGACTCCAAGGACCCCACTTTGGTTTTGTTGCCCAGCCCCCTCTCTGGACTTGGAAGCAGGGGCTGGAGCAGTGTTATAGGAAGGACTCCCCCCTCCTCCCAAGAGAACTTTATTTGGACTCCTGTTTTGAATTGATGTGATAATGCAATGTACTTTGCTTAAGGCCCAGTGGCCACTTTGGTAACTTTAGATGTACCTTGAAAATATGACTTAAGAGAATGTTAGTGCTAATTGAAATGTAAATTGTCTATGCTAAGGACATACTTAGTAAGACTTTAGGAATAAGTGACTGATTGTACTTTGAGATATTGTTACTGATAAGAGACTAATTGAGTTAATCAAGACTTTGCCCCATGAGTGGAAGACTTTGACCTTGTACTTTGAAACTACTGATAAGTGACTAACTGAGTTAATCAAGACTTTGCCCCATGAGTGGAAGACTTTGACCATGTACTTTGAAATTACTGATGTGACTGAGTTAACTTAAGAGTGACTATTTTTTTATTTTACTGATAAGTGACTGAGTTAACATTTGCCCCATGAGTGGAAGACTTGGACTATTTTATTTCGAGATTATATTGTGATTTTCTTATGTACCTGGAAAACGTGACCTAAGAGATGTTTTAGTGCTAATTCAAATGTAAATTGTGTATGCCATGGGCATGAAAGATCTTGGGGCTGAATGTAATAGAAATGCAGATTTAAAGATCTTCCCTGCCCCTAGGCCCTTTGATTGGCTTAAGAGACTTTGATTGGCTTTAAGAGACTCTGAAAACCTTCCTTGATTTGAAAATATGCTCTGCCTCCTAATAGGCTGAATGTGGTCACATGGAGCCTGTGGTAGGAGGCTTGGTTTTCAGGAATGACTGCACCTTGATGCTGTGTGATTGGGCAGTGGGTCAAGAGGGTGGTTATAATCTCTGAGCCAGGAGAAGGTTATATAAACCCTGATGAGAAGCTTTGCTTTGGGGCTCACTTTGAGAAGTGTTGTGTGATTTGACCAGATTAGACTCTGGGCAGCCACTGAGAGCCCCCTGGCTTTGAAAACCCAGATATTGATGCTTCCCTCTCTGGTAACTGTGATTTGGTATTGATATAATGGTTGGACAGTTTGGAAGTCTGTCTGTTTGATCTGTCTGTATACTCTGAAGTTCGGGGTGCTGACCTTTCCCCCTGAACTAGGTGATCTGTCTGTATACTCTGAAGTTCGGGGTGCTGACCTTTCCCCCTGAACTAGGTAATATACGTTTGATTAAAGTAAGCTTGTTAACTGCCCCCCCCCCCCAAAGAAAACCAAATAAGAGAAGTGGAGGAAAAATTGGAACGAGAAATGAGTACAATGCAAGAAAATTAGGAAAAAAATGTATATACTTTTGAATGGGATTTCAGGTACTCATTTTTACATTTAATAGTAATTAATAATAGATAGACTCTATACACTGTTTTAAGACTTGCAAAGTGCTTTTTACATTGCAAATCCCTTTTTACAGGATTAAGTAGCTTACCCAGTATCACACAACTAGTAAATGTTTGAAGCCAGATTTGTACTCAGGAAGATAAGTCTTCTTGACTTCAGGCATAGCTTTCTATCTACTCATTTGCATCCTCTCATTTGACCCTCACAGTAACTCTGTGGGTTAGATATAACAGGCATTGTTATATCTGTATATACAGGTAAGTTCACTGAGTGTCAGAAAGGTAAAGTGACTTGCTGATGGTCACACAACTATTAATCATCATATGATAGGGTTTGAACCCAGGTTTTCCTGAATCCACAATCATCAATCTTTCCACTGAAACACAATAATACCAGACTTTGTGTCAGAAGGGGAAGGATTTAAAGCCAATTCAAACATTTAGTAGCTGCATGGCCATGGACAAGCCTCAATTTCCTCATCTGTAAAGGAGGAGAATATAATACCTGTCATACCTACCTCATAGAGCTTTTGTAAACCATTGTAAAATGCTTTTTAAACCACTGCAAATCATAAAGACACTAGAGAAATGAGAGTTAATAATAATTATTATTATATTCCGGGCAATGTGCTAGGTCTTGTAGGGGCACCCAAAGATAAAGAAGATGGAGCTCACAGTCTAGCAGAGACGATAAAATACATATACACACAATTAGAATACAAGACCACATGTGATAAGTGATGTAGGGGAGAAGGAACAAAGCACTATGGACCTTCAGAGAAAGAAAAGACCATTCTGACTGTAGGTATCAAGGAAGTCTTCATGAAGAAGATGTCACTAGACCTGGATTTTGAACAACGAATAGTATTTTGTTAGGCAGGAATAAAGGTGGAGAGGAGGAGTTAGAATGGCAGGGGGAGGCGGAAGGTTTTATAGATAGGAATAATGATATGAGCAAAAGTATGGTAGAGGAAAATTGTGAATGATGAGTGGTCTCATTTGGCTGATCCTCAAGATTTTGACTAGATGTCAGCAACTTCCTAAACCTGGAAAAAGGTAAGAGAAAAGGGGCAACTAGGTGGCACAGTAGCTAAAGCACCAGCCCTGAAGTCAAGAGAAACTGAGTTCAAATAGGACCTCAGAAACTTGACACTAGTCACTTTACCCCATTTGCCTCACCAAGAAAGAGTAAGCACTGAACTACCCCTCTTCTACTTGAGAACTGGGGACTATAGATATGGAATGTATTATACACTGTTAGACAGGGTTACTTTGTGAGTTGATTTTGCTTACCCTTTCCTTTGTCCCAAAGAAAGAATCAAAGAAAAGAGAGGTAGGAAAGGGAAGGCATATATCTAGAAATGATTTTGTATGCTGTCTTTATCCGAATGGACTTGGACAAGTTACTTAATCTCTCTGGGTCTCAGTTTCTTCAGCTAGACTAGGTGACCTCAAAAATCCTTCTCAGTTTTAAATATTTAAATATTTCATCCTTTGTAAACAACCCTCCCCCCCCCAAAAAAAAACAAAAACAACCAAGGATAGCTAAATGGTGAAGTAGGGCAGCTAAGTGACTTAGTGAATAGAATGTTGCTCCTGAAGTTAAAAAGACTTATCTTCCTGAGTACAAATCTGACTTCTGACATTTACTAGTTGTGTGACCCTAGGAAAGTCACTTAATCCTGTTTGCCTCAGTTTCCTCACCTGTAAAATAAGCCAGAGAGGAAAATAGCAAACAGTTCTAGTATCTCTGCCAAGAAAACCCCAGATGAGGTCAAGAGTCAGATATGGCTGAAAATGACGGAACAACAACAAAAATCAAAAGCATGGATAAAATTCATATAGCACCTGTGATCACCCTTAAGTTAGTAGAGTGGGTTCCCCAGATGAGGCTACTCTGGATTCAAAGGTACACTGTAAGCATCTGGAGCCTCTCAAACCCATAATTTACAAGCCCCCACCAAAGTGTGTTCCTTTATTAGTCAGACAACATATTTAGTGAAAAAGGAAAGATATTTAATAAAATGCCATAGTAAGAAAAGCAGCAATAAAAATTTTTCTTCTAAATCTGGGTCACATGCTCCCCTAAATATGTACACCATCAGTAGGAAAAGTAGACATATTATGCCCATCTTTGCATATACTTTGGTCACATGTATTCCCTACATGTATTTCTTTCCAACATGTCTGTTATTTGAATCCTCGCTGCAGGGACATGATTAAGCAACTTCACTTCTCTGACATACAGTTCCTCCATTTGCAAAATTGTTAGACTATTCATCTCACGGGGTTATTATAAAGAAAGCACTTGGAAATCTTAAAATATTCTATAAATGGGAACCATAATACAGAGGACTGATGTACAGAAATTTAAGTGAGACACCTGTATAGAACGTATGGAAAGGTATGCATGTATGAAACGCATGGAGCCAGGATGCATTCATGAAAGGGCATGGTCCCATAGGGAATGTGATTGAAGGTGACGCATATAGAGAACACAAGTGGCAAGGGTGCATACATGGAGGGACATATTTGTGAATTGTGATTCATACCTCCAGAACTGTTGGGCTACTCATGTCATGACATTACACCTGCCAGACCCACTCCCTATTGGTTTTCACCCAACACTTATTCTCTGCTAGTCACAGCTCTAAGTGAAACATAGTGTTTCTGGGCCACTGTCAGGAAAGGAATCACTGGATACTGGTAGTAGAGGTTCTTGCTTCCAATTTCTGGCTTTAGCTAAAGTTTTTAGTTATAATGCAAAGTTATCTCTTCCATATGAAAAAAGTGAACTCTTTCAATTTAAAACCCAAGATTTTTTTTAAAGCTCTTATGGAAATAGTTATCAGTTCTTAATTATGGGAAACAAAAGTTATTCCTTGGTTAAAAATAAAATCACCCAGGGCGGCTAGGTGGCGCAGTGAGTAGAGCGTCGGCCCTGGAGTCAGAAGGACCTGAGTTCGGATCTGGCCTCAGACAGTTAACGCACACACAAAACAAAAACCTAGCCGTGTGACCTTGGGCGAGTTACTTAACCCCAATTGCCCTCCAAAAAGCAAAACAAAAAACAAACATGGAGAAAAAAAAAATAAAATCACCCTGCTTTTTTTTCTTTTAAGGAGTAGCCTGGTACAAAAATATAGTATATCTTTTTGCAGTAGCAAAGAACTGAAAACAATGAGATACTTACTAATTGGGGGACAATTGAACAAATTATGATATAAAATGTAATAGAACATTATTTTTCTATAAGTAATGACAAAAGGGAAGGCATTAAACCTGGGAAGACTTGAGTGAACTGATACAGAATAAAGAGTAAAGAAAGAAGGACCTGGAAAATAAATCATACATTAACAAAAAGCAGTGTATTGAAAACTAAAAAGTAATTAATTAATTTTTAAAATAGTGTAAAGAAAAGCAATTCTGAAAGACTTGAAATCTCTTATCAACACAATGACCAATCAGGATTTAGGGGACCAATGATGAGTAATACTACCCACTTCCTAGAAAGAGGTGATGAACACAAGATGTAGAATGAGACATATGTTTTCATACATGAATGATATTGGGGTTTGTTTTGCTTGACTATGTATATAAGCATGTGTTTTGTTTTTAATGAGGATTTTGTTTTACTTTCAATGGGGGAGAAGGAAAGAGCTAGCAATAAGACTGCCACAATAAAAGGAAAAAATTAAGAAAAGATGGCCATTGAAGCATTAAAAAAAAAAAATCATTGCCATTAGCCCATCAATGTGTTGCTACTTTGACATACTTATAAAAAACTCCTTTTCATTCTCAAAAAGAAAAGAAAGCACACAAGTGAAAACGGAAGGATCATCAGTAGGAAACACAGATAAACAGGACATCTTGAATTTGTTACATACTGGAAAGCAGAAGCAAGTTTTGACAGCTGCAAATTCACAGCTGCATGTGCAATCCTTTTTTTTTCTGTTCTGTTTTGTATATGAAAATGCTTATCTTGTTTGGAGTTCCTTAAGTTCAGAATAAAAAAAATATTTTTAAAAGGAATGAATGGTTTGCCTATTCCTTTCAGAGTCTTAACTAGAACATGGAGATTCTTTGCCGTAGGCATCAAAATCTTTAGAGCTCAGAACAGAACTAAACAGCTATTGCCTTTAGGCTTAAATTTTATTATTTAAACTAAACTTTTTGGTCTCTCTGTCAGAGTATAGGGTAGGTTTGGCAATCCTTGTGTTTTCCTATTTTAATCACCAATGGTTAAACTATAGCTAGCCATTATCGATAGAGGAGCTACTCTCTCAACAAAACTTTCTTTTCCTCTGCAGTGGTTAGAATGGTATATTGAAGGCACATTGGATTGTGGGATTTTGTGATTCTGGGATACTGCATACTGGGATTCTAGGTTGATTTCTGACACTAACTAGCTGTGTGACTTTACGAAATTCACTTCACCTCTGGACCGCAAATTTTCTCACTTGTCAAACAAGAGTTAGACTAGATGATCTCTAAGTTTCATTCCAGCTATGAAATTCTATGAATAAGCAGAAGTCTAAGTGGGTAAGTAGGATTATCAGGTACCTCACAAAAGTTATAGCATCCAAGGGTATGTGTGTATTTGTACAAACATACAGAAAATTATACAAAAGTTATACAAACATATAGAAAATACCTCTAAGACAATTTTTTCCAGCTTAAATAAATAAATAAATGAATTAATATAAAATAAATAAAGCTCCATGATTAGCATGTAGGGTCTATGGTCCACTTGGTTAATAAAGTACATTAGAGAGGATTGGTGACTGAGCAAGGAAGCCAAGAAGTCAGAAGAGATACCTGTTCAGCAGCTAGCTAGATATAGCTATAGCTATGGCTATATAAGAAAAGATACAAAGTGCTCTTTCTCTGTGTGTGTGTGTGTGTGTGTGTGTGTGTGTCTCTCTCTCCTTTCTCCCTCCCATCCCCTTCCCCATTTCTTTCTCTTCCCCCACCCACCCAATGCCTCAGTCTTCCTATAGTCTTCTTCCAAGAACCTGTCAATTACCTGGGTACATGTGAACTCCTGTAAATAAATATTCTTCTCAACATAAATTGTTAACATTCAACTACAGCATACAATGCACATACAATGTACAATTAGACACACATTCAATCAATATACACTTAATAAGCACCTACTATGTGTGTTGTGTTAAGTGCAGGGAATTCAAAGAAAGATACAAGTTTCTGCTTTCAAGGTGGTCACAATCTAATGGGGAATAAAATATGCAAACAACTGTACAAACAATCTAATATATATACAAGCTATATACAAGCTAAATAATAAACAGAAGGAAGGCACTAGAATTAAGAAGAATTGGAAAAGGCTTCTTATAGAAGGTAGGATTTTAACTGGAAGGCAGCCAGGGAAGCCATGCATGGTGAATAGACAGTGAAAATGTTCAAAGTTGGAAGGTGGAATGTCTTATTTGAAAAATGGCAAGCAGGCCAGTGTCACTGGATCAAAGAGTAGGAGGTAGAGACATAAAATGTAGGAAGACTAGAAAAACGTCAGGACAGTGGGGAAGGTTAAATGCCAAACAGGCATGACTGGCATTAGGGCATGTGATGGATATAATACATAGTATACAATCAATAGCAAAGATGCATATCTCAATGTAGTGTAAACTCTCTAGCATCATATGACAGGGTTATACTTGTTAACCAGTTACACAGATCATATGATAAAAAAGACATGTATTACATTGTGTAACATTGCATTTGTAGCAATGATGCTTAACACAGAAATACATAGCAAACAGAAGTCAAATGTAATACATAATAACACATATTGCAAATATACACATTGTGTTTCCTATGATGAGTGGCACCATCTGGCTTCATAGATTAGCACTTTCATTTTTCCTAGATGATCCTATGTGAGTTTGGCCACCGATTAATAGAATCTGGCACTTGTGTTACTTGTTAGCATCCTCATACCTGCTAGCCTGACCTCTCTTCACTGTCTCCATAGCTGGAGCATCTTCTGGCAAGCCAGGATGTGAGTTTGACTCTCCTAGCCCCATTAGCTGAAGCATACTCCTGGCAATTTCAGCTGGTGATTTATAGTTTTTCTTCTAAGAAACAGGTAGTTAGAGGACATACCTTGGGCCTGATTAAGGAATGATTAAGCTATGTGGCATTCATGATTTAAACTCTAAGTGTAGCCACTAGTCATAGAGATTCCGAAAAGGGATAAACTAAATTCACTAAGCTCTAGTTTGAGGGAAAGTTTATATAAATTGGCACTGAAAAAGGAGGATAGTTCTTTATATCGAGAAACTGTTTATTCATATGACTATTGTTATTATGTACTCAGGTACATCCTCGTGAAAGGGGACCTGGGATGCTGCACTTGTATATTCTGAGCATTTGCATTTAGTTAAATAGTGATTTAAAAAAATTATCTGCCCTACTGATTCAATCTCTTCAGATCCTGGGCTGCATTTGAGGCCAATTAGCATTTGCCTGAAGACACCTGGAAATGTCCATTTTTCAGAATCATAGCTTGTGACCTGACTCAGAAAATGTAATACAAAGCAGAAAAGATAGCCAAGGCCTTGAGGCCCAGTCTCATCTAAATAAGTGCATATTCTCAGTGATATATACTCACAGCCAACATGGCCTCAGGGGATGAGGGAGAAGGCATAGAAGCCTCTTCAAATCTTGCTGGTAATTCAAGGAAGAGCTAGCAAAATCCCACATGACGCACTTGAAAGACAGGAAGAAATAAGTGGAATTCATCTTTTCTCCTTTTATAACCTATTCAGCAGGAGACTTCCTGGTTCTTCCTTAATAATCCTCTTTAATGTATAACAGTCACAGACACCAAGCAGCAACCACTGCTCACCTAAAGCCTTTAGAAGAGGCTTAGAGTATTATGCCCAAAGTGCTATAAAATTGTGCATACCCTTTGATCCAGCAATACCACTACTATGTCTAAATCCCAAAGAGATTTTTAAAAGGCGGGGAGAGGAGGACCTATTTGTACAAAAATATTGATAGCAGTTCTTTTTGTTGTAGCAAAGAATTGGAAATTGAGGGGATTTCCATCAATTGGGGAAGAGCTGTACAAGTTGTGGTATATGATTGTGATGGCATACTATTGTGCTATAAGAAATGATGAGCAGGATGATTTCAGGAAAACCTAGAAAGAGTTACATGAACTTATGCAAAGTGAAGTGAGCAGAACCAGGAGAACATTGTACACAGTAATATTGTACTGTGATCAGCTGTGAATGACATAGCTATTCTCAGCAATACAATGAGCCAAGATAATTCCAAAGGATTCATGAGGAAAAATACTATCCACCTCTAGAGAAAGAATTGATGGAGTATGAATGCTGATCAAAACATACTATTTTTCACTTTTTTTATGGATTTCTTTTCTTTTAGTCTATGTCTTCTTTCACAACCTGAAAATACTTTTTGCATGATTGCACATGAATAACCTAACCGCTTACTGTCTCAGGGAGGGGAGTGGAGGGGGGCAGAACTTGGAACTCAAAATTTTACAAAATGAATTTTAGAAATAGTTTTTACACAGTTGGGAAAAAATACAAAACTAAACAAGAAGAAAAGGAGGCTCAGAGCATGTAACCCACTTGGAGAGGCCAGAGCACAGGCTCAGTTCAATGGAAAGTACCTTAGTCCAGTAAACAGAGGATCACCCATGATATGATGATTGCAAAGAAGTAAATTGAATCTTCATATAAGGAAAAACTTCCCAACAATCTGAACTATTTCCAGGTGGAATCGACTGCCTAAAGGAGTAGTGAGTTCCCTCTCACTGAAAGTCTTTGAGTAAAGTTGTAGAGAAGATTACTGTTCAGGTATGAGGGAGTTGGATTAGATGATCTCTGAAATTCTGGGTGAGATAGTACAAGCCAGAAGCTTTTATCTTCAGCTAGCAGAGCAGAAGCATAGAAGTTAGTCTGCCTTTCCATTTCCCTCAACTATGTAGTTGGCGCCATGAGAATGGTTACCCCTATTGTCAGTGCCACAAGTTACACTATTCTTTTCTAATTTCAATAGATATTATTTATGCTATTAAAAACAGTTGTGGTTTTTCTGGAAAGTACCAGGCTCTACTCTGTGTTAAATGTGTTAGTACAAAAGGGACATGAAACTGTGTCTGGCAGATTGAGATCTCTCTTTTATAGTGGAAAACCAATGTGCATGTATGCATGCACATAAATCTGTTTAATGAGATTATAACTCTTCCATAAAGTGCACAGTATCGTAATAGATCATCAAAGGCCATCCAGGCAAAATTCCTCATTTTTACAAATGAGGTAACTGGAGCCCAAGTGGGCTGAAAGATTTAAGTTCACACAGGTTGTTAGGGTTAGAGGAGGGATTGGAACCCAGGTCATCTGATTCCAGAACTAATTTTCTTTCTATACTACTCTGCTTCCTTAGAAGAATTTTTCTCTAGCCTAGGGGTCTTCACATTTGTCCACATCAATTCTCTTCTGACCTTTCTCCCAAAGGTATTCCAAATCTTCCTCCTCATACTCCAATCCTTTTACTGAGGGAGTCATCCCATGGCCCTATGCATAGGGATAGGCCTGTACTCTGGTCCCTTGTTATATGGCACATGTGATCTATCAGTTCCTGATTGATCCTTGTGTGTCCCCTTGTGTAGCAGCAAGCACCCCAGCGTCCCCAGGATGACTGCCAACACAAGTTCTTAGATCTGCTTTTCTAAAGGAAAGCAACTCAAAATGGGTCAACAATCTTACTTTAATCAAACATATGTCATTTACCTAGTTCAGGGGAAAAAGATGAGCACCCCGAACTTCAGAGAATACAAACAAAGGTTACAAGCAGATAGAGAAACATCAGCAAACAGGCCTCCAACTGTCTGACCATTATATCCATACCTAGTCAGTTACCAGAGAAGGAAACACCAACATCTGGGTTTTCAAAGCCAGGGGGCTCAATGGCTGCCCAGAGTCTCATCTGATCAAATCACACACTTCTCAAAGTGAGCCCCAAAACAAAGTCTCACATCAGGGTTTATATAGCCTTCTCCTGGCTCAGAGAATGTCACAACCCTCTTGACCCACTGCCCAATCACAAAGTATGGAGGTGTGGGCATTCCTGAAAACCAAGCCTTCCATCACAGGCTCCAGGTGCACTTAAGCCTATCAAAGGGCCTAGGGGCAGGGAAGATCTTAAATTCTCATTTCCATAACACCATGGCATCCTGATGTTATATCAAAGTTGACTGGCATTAGGACTAAGAGGAGTTGTCCCTTCAATAGGGTATGAGTCTAGTCAATAAACAATTATTAAGTGCCTACTGTGTGTTGGGCAGAGTGTTGAGTGCTGGGGGATACAAAAAGAGGCAAAAGATAGTCCCTGGTCTTTAAGGAGTTCACAGTTTAATAGGGTGGACAACATAAGGGCAGTGGAAAAGCATTATAGGATCTTTTGGTGGGATCGTTGCTTTGGGGACAGCTATAGGTGAACTATCCCATAGACTCCCAGCAAGGGTTTGGGAGGTGAGGGGAGGATTTCTTTCTTTTTTTTTCCACCAAATGACCATGGTGGTCTGTGACAAGCACACATGGATTTGGTGATCAACATGTGCTATCTTATCTGAGATGGGACCTCAAGTCCATGACTGCTTCTCCTGATTTATGCTTCTTTCCTCAAGTACATATCACTGAAGAGTGATACCAATGATAAGAGATGGGCTTTTCCAGACTCTGGCTACCTCACAAGTTTGAGGGGTCCAAAGTTCCTGGTTTGGGGCTGGTAGCCTACAACTACAGCCTTCTTAGAGAAGAAAATGGTCACAATCAGAATGCTACAACTGAAAGGGTCAAGAAATTCTAAGTCATTTTCTGGCTGGCCAGAATATTGAGATTTGGGGAGTTGCTTGGATGGTACAGAGCCAAGGTGAATCTGAAATATCTCTTCAACAGTCCAACTTATCCTCTGAAAATCTTCATCTTCCAGGAAAATGGGTTAGAGGGATCGGGTTATTGTCTCATGTTTTTAGTATTTGTTAATGTCTGCCTATAACACTTGTGTTTTAAGCATTTCTTTTGTGGTAAAAGAAATAAATTGCTGTCTTATACTTAATATCTGCTACTTCATACATTAAGTACTTTTTAAGATGAAACCCTATTCATCACTTTTGTAGAGATCCTAGACAGGAACCATATCTGATTTTTGTATAAAAGATTTTTTTTTCTATAAGTTCTATTCTGGAATAGGATCAATGAGCAAGAGGGTGTGAGAAAAAGCCTCTACCCAACCTTTTTATATATTTGGACACAGAGCGAGGGTCCCCTTTGTGGGAGCCCTTCCCCCCCCCCCAAGCTACAGGTAACACTTCTATCAAGGTTGAAAATTCCATCCTGCTGTGGCAAATGGAGACCATCTAACACCCTTTGAGGCCAATAGAAAATCTTAGGTTTTTTTCCTTCTCTGACACCACCTAAGTATAAAAAGGAAGTGAGTTTTTTCCCAGCAAAAGTTATATCTCCTGGTACCCAGCCTTTCACCTATTAGTTCTGATTTCTATTGTGATATCCCATTTCTCCCACCTTGTCTTTTCCTTTCTAGCCCAGACAATTTTGCTCTGTACTACCTGAAGATATTAAGGGTATGAGCGATATAAATTTTTTAAAACTTCACAACAAACATTTTTGTTAAAATTCTGACACCCAGAATCAATAAGGAATACATGCAAATTTAAGTGTAATTGTCTAATAAATGATCATCTCTAGTTGCATGACCTGTGAGCATATAAAATTCCAATATATCCAAAACAGAACTGATTATCTTGCTCTCCATATTTATTTTTCCTCCAAATTTCCCCATTTCTGTTGAGGGCATCATCCTCCCAAATAGGTTTACAATCTTAGAGTAATTTTGACTCTTCCTCTTCCCTCATCTGCCAAATCTAATCAATTGCCAAAACTTGTGGATTCTATCTGTAATCAATGACATAAAACTTCAATCAGTCACTGAATCAACAAGCACTTTTTTAGAGCCTACTATGTGCCAGGCACTATGCTAAGCACTAAGGTTATAAGTAAGCCCCCCTGCCCTGTCCCCAAAATATTCACTTTTCTTAAGGAGCCCATTAAGGCATCTAGGTGGCTCAGTGGATAGAGCACTGGGCCTGGAGTTAAGAAGACTCTCGTTCAAATATAACATCAGATACTTACTAGCTGTGTGACCCTGGGCAAATCACTTAATCTCTGTTCACCTTAATCCATTGGAGAAGGAAATGGCAAACTACTCCAGTATCTTTACCAATTAAACTTTTTGAACAGTATGGTCCATGGAGTTACAAAGAGTTGGACATGACTGAAGAACTAAACAAGGAGCTGAAAACAACAGTGGGCAAGCAAGATACATACAGGATAAGATGGAGATAAACATCAAAGAGAAGACATCAACATTTAGGGGGGATCAGGAAAGGCTTCTTGTAGAAGGTGGGGTCCTAGTTGGGACTTGAGGAAATCAGGAAATCCAAGAGGGAGAGAATTCCAGGCATGGTGGACAACCAATGAGAAAAGGTCTGGAGATGTAGCATCTTATGCAAGGAACAGCAGCAAGGAGGCCAGTGACACTGTATCATTGAATTTTTTTCTAAAATATAAGAAGACTGGAAAGGTAGAAACTGACCAAGTTATAAAGGGTTTTGAATGCCAAATCGAGGATATTATATTTGATTATGGAGGTGATGGGGAGCCATTGAAGTTTATTGAATAGAGGAGTGACATGTCCATATTTGCACTGAATTTACATGGACTAAGTACAATCCTTGGAGATATACCTAAAAACTCTTTGGCTCATCTTTGTACCCATCCAGAGTTTCCTCTAGAAACCTCAAGGCTACAGGTAAATTTAGAACTAGAAGGAACTTTAGAAATCATCCATCTTGTCCAGCACCCCTATTTTAAAAATGGGGAAAACTGAAGCCTCAAGATGTCAAGTGATTCAACCAGTAAGTAAAATGTGACAGTAGCTGAATCTGCATCCAGGTCCTCTGGCTCCAAATCCAGGGTTCTTTCTACTGCACTGTATGGCACATGCATCGTTTTCCACCAGAACAGTCCCTAGTTCCCATGTAAGCACTAACAGTAATAATGAATATTGGGTATAGAAGAGCCTTTATTTCACCTCACAGAAAATGAAAAACAACACAAGACTCACAGAAGGTTATTGTGCACTGTTGAAAGAGTCAGATGGATTTGATTCCATCTCTGATACTTAATTTCCTATGTGACCTTGGGCAAGTCAATTTACCTCTCTGGACCTTAGTTTCCTCATGTATAAAATGAGGGGATTAGACAATATGTCCTCTGAAGTCTCTTCCAGCTCTTGCTCTATGAACCAATGATAAACAATCAATATACTCCTCTTTCTGTTCCTAGTGAGTTCCTTCTTCACCCCAGGCAGGGTCCATAGCGATCTCCAATCTTGTAGGACTATCCTAAGGATTCTGAATTCCCCTTCAAAAGAAAATAATCTTCGAATTTCTTAATCATCTTTTCTTGAAGAGGCTGTAGCTGTCCAGAAATCCCCTTGCCTCCACTGATCCTTAAAAATCTCCAGGAACTTAGAATTACACAGGAATTCCCCTCTCCTTTATTCAAAAGGGTAGATCTAAGAATTGCATTGTCCAGGAAATCTCTTTTGTACCAAGGAAGCTACTAGTCCTTGAGCTTGGCTTCATACAGAATATCTCCCATCTTTTATAGAGGAGGATAAATCCAAGAGCTCAGCATTGTCCAAGAAACCTCAAAATTCCCAGCTCCCTTTTATAGGCCTAGTATAAAGGATTGGCTCTAGTCCACAAGAGTTTGGGCCAAGCAAATCATCATCAATCAGTTCTTCAATGAAGTGAATCAGATGATAAATAACCAAGCCAATAAAAAGTCCCCATTCCTCTTAACAAGGTACCTTTGACAATGATGGCTGGGAGAGAATTATTATCTTTTTGAGAATCTGTATCTTTAGGAGATATTTATTGAAAGGTTTCTATTTGTTTTCTAAAGTTCCTGTTTTGTATTCTCTGTCCTTTCTTTTTTAAAAAATAATATGTTTTCTTCAATTACATGTAAAAACAATTTTTAACATTTGTTGTTTTGTTTTTTAGTTCCTCAAAACTTTAAAAAATGTTTAAAATTGTTTTGACATATACTTGGGAAAAATGAAATATTTTAAAAATAAAAAAATAAAGCTTATCTTTTTAAACTTTGGGGAAAAAATAAATTTTGAATTCCACAGTCTATCCTTCCTTCCCTCCCTTAACCTATCCTTGAGATGGTAAGCAATCTGATATAGGTTATATATATGCAATCATGTAATACATATTTCCATATTTGTCATTTTGTGGAAGAAAATTTGAACCAAAAAATGCAAAAAGGAAGAAAGCAAAAAATTGTATGCTTTAGTCTTGTATTCAGACACCATCAGTTCTTTTTCTGGAGGCAGATAGAAGTTTTCATCAGGAGTCCTTTGGGATTGTCTCGAATTATTGTATTGCTGAGAATAGCTAAGTCATTCACAGCTCTTCAGTTCCCTTTAAAAAAAAAATCTCTTTGGGATGTAGGCCTAGCAGTGGTATTTCTGATCAAAGGGTAGGCAGAGTTTTATAGCCGTTTAGGCATAGTTCCAAATTGAATGCTTAGTTCAGTTTACAACTCCACCAACAATGCATTAATGTTCCAGTTTTCCCACATCCCCTCTAAAATCCAACATTTTTTCTTGTCAAATTAGCCAACTGATAGGTTTGAAGTGGAACTTCAAAATTGTTTTAATCTCCATTTCTCTAATCAATACTGATTTAGAGCTTTTTTTTTTTTTGCTTTTTGGAGGGCAATTAGGGTTAAGTGACTTGCCCAAGGTCACAGGCTAGTTTTTGTGTTAAGTGTCTGAGGCTGGATTTTAACTCCTGTCCTCCTGACTGCAGGGCTGCACTCTATTCACTGCGCCACCTAGCCACCCCCTTTAGAGCATTTTTTATATGACTATAGATAACTTTGATTTCTTTTTCTGAAAACTGCCTGTTCATATCCTTTGATCATTTGTCAACTGAGGTATGAATTGTATTATTAAAAATTTGACTCAGTTTTCTATATCTGAGAAATGAGGCCTTTATCAGAAATAACTATTGCAAAGTTATTTCCCCAGTTTTCTGCTTTCCTTATAATTTTGGTTGCATTGGTTTTGTTTGCATATCCTTTGACTCAGCAATACCACTGCTAGAGCTATATCCCAAAGATATAATAAAAAAGAAGGGAAAGGGGCGGCTAGGTGGCGCAGTGAGCAGAGCGTCGGCCCTGGAGTCAGAAGGAAGTTCAGATCCGGCCTCAGACACTTAACACACACAAACAAAAAAAACCTAGCCATGTGACCTTGGGCAAGTTACTTAACCCCAACTGCCCTCCAAAAGGAAAAAAAAAAGAAGGGAAAAGGATCTATTTGTACAGAAATATTTATGGCAACTCTTTTTGTGGTGGCTAAAAATTGGAAATCAATACCCAGTTGATAAATGGTCAAAGGATATGAACAGGCAGTTCTCAGAAGATGAAATTAAAGATATCTATAAGCATATGAAAAATGTTCTAAATCACTACTAATTAGAGAAATGCAAATCAAAACAACTCTGAGGTACCACATCTCACCAGCCAAATTGGCTAAGATGAAAAAACAGGAAAATGATAAATGCTGGAGAGAATGTAGAAAAATTGGAATGCTGATACATTGTTGGTGGAGTCACAAACTGATCCAACCATTCTGGAGAGGAATCTGGAACTGTGCCCAAAGGGCTATAAATAAATTTGACCTTAAGAAGGATTTTAAAAATCAAATAAGAGAAGTGGAGGAAAAATTGGAAAGAGAAATGAGAAGGATGCAGGAAAAGTATGAAATGAGGGTCAACAGCCTGACTGAGGAAAACAACACCTTAAAAAATAGACTAACACAGGGGCGGCTAGGTGGTGCAGTGAGTAGATTGTCAGCCCTGGAGTCAGAAGGACCTGAGTTCGGATCCGGCCTCAGACACTTAATGCACAGACAAATAAAAAACCTAGCCGTGTGACCTTGGGCAAGTTACTTAACCCCAAATGCCCTCCAAAAAGCAAAAAAATAAAAAATAAAAAAAATAGACTAACTCAAATGGCAAAGGAGGCCTAAAAGGGCAATGAGGAGAAGAATGCCTTAAAAAGCCGAATTTGCCAGATGGAAAAAGAATCTCAAAAGCTCACTGAGGAGATTCATTCCTTCAGAGTTAGACTGGAGCAAATGGAAGCTAGTGACTTTATGAGAAATCAAGATGCTGTTAAGCAGATCCAAACAAATGAAAGATTAGAAGGCAATGTGAAATATCTCATGGAAAAAACCACTGACCTGGAAAATAGATCCAGGAGAGATAATTTAAAAATTATTGGACTACCTGAAAGCCATGATCAAAGAAAGAACCTAGAAATCACCCTTCAAGAAATTCTCAAGGAAAACTGCCCTGATGTTTTAGACCCAGAGGGCAAAACAGAGGTTGAAAGAATCCACTGATCACCTCCTGAAAAAGATTCCAAAAAGAAAACTCCCAGGAATATTATAGTCAGGTTCCAGAATCCCCAGATCAAGGAGAAAATACTACAAGCAGCCAGGAAGAAACAATTTCAGTATTATGGAAACACAATCAGAATAGCACAGGACCTGGCAGCTTCTACACTGAGGGATAGAAGGGCATGGAATATGATATTCCAGAGGGCAAAAGAGCTGGGAATGAACCCAAGGGTCACCTACCCAGCAAAACTGAGTATTTTGTTTCAGGGGAAAATATGGTCATTCAGTGGAATAGAGGACTTTCAAGCATTCTTGAGGAAAAAAACAGAGTTGAATAGGAAATCTGACATCCAGGCACAAGAAGCAAGAGATGCCTGAGAAGGTAATCAGGGAAAAGAAATCAAAAGGAACTTATCAAAGTTGACCTATTTACATTCCTATATGAAAAACAATAACTGTGACTGATGAAACCTTTCTCACTATGAAAATAATGGAAGAAGGGTGTATGGTAATATGAATACATATGTGAATGTGTGTATATATGTTTACAGTTATACATGGATAGAGGGCATAGGTTGAATTTGTTGGAAAGGGATGATACTTAAGGGGTGAAATTATGAGGTGAGAGAGGAAAGTGGCAAGAGGAGATGGGGAGAGACAGGGTAGGGTAAACTATCTCATGTAGAAGAAGCAAGGGGAAGTGGCTGCAGGGGAGGGGTAGAATAGGAAGGCAAAAAGGCAAAACCACATTCTCATTGAATTTTGTTCAGGGAGAGAATGACATGCATACTAAATGGGATATCTCAACTTGCAGCAGAATAGGGGGAAGGGGGATGAGAGGGGGGATGATGGATGGGAGGCATCCTTGGGGTGAGGGGAGGTTGGAAGTACCCACTATAGAAGAGGGACAGGATCAAGTAGGGAATGGACCAGGTGGGGGATGGGATGAGTGGGAGGGAATTATAAGCAGCCTTGTACAATATATCTACTATGGTAATGTTTTGCATAGTTAGACATGTACAACATATACTGAATTACTTATCTTCCCAGAGGGAATGGGTGACAAGGGAGGAAGGCAATGTATCTGAAATTCAAGGTCTTAAAACTAAATGTTTCAAATATATATAAATACTATTATTAATACTCTTTTGCATGTAATTGGGAGATAAGATGTGCAGGCATTGGGGCACAGAGATTCATATGGGAGAGAACAGATTGGAGGAAGCAATATCTTGTGGGACTGCTATACTGGGATGGTGGGTAGGGGGAAAATGGGGGAAAAATTGTAACTCAAAATCTGGTGGAAATGAATGATGTAAACCAGAAGTTAATAAAGCATTTGTTTAATTAATTAAAAAAAAAACATCAGGTGAGAGGTAGCTAGGTGGTGCAGTGAATAGAGCACCGGCCCTGGAGTCAGGAGGTCCTGAGTTCAAATCCAGCCTCAGACACTTAACACAAAAACTAGCCCTGTGACCCTGGGCAAGTCACTTAACCCCAACTGCCTTCCAAAAAATAAATAAAAATAAATAAATAAAAAAAGAGGGACTGGAATAATAAAGTCTTTCAAAAAAAAAAAAAGAATGGCACAGGAAATAACAAGCAAAGCTGAATCCATCCCCACCCAGCCTTATCTCTCCCCTGCTCACATTGACACACCCTCCCTCATATCTCATAATGCTAGTGGTAGAGGAAACACTTGCAGCCTTGGTCAACTCATGCTACTAATGTAATGCTGCTGCCATACCTCTCTGCCTCCAGTGCTGTTATCTTCTGCCTTACCACTGGACTACTATACACTGCCCTTTGCTGCTTCTCTAATGAACTGCCATTAGCTTGCATCTCCACTGGACTGCTAATTCAATCTGCTCCTTCTCTAATGAATTGCCGTTTGACTATTTCTCTGCTGGTTTGCTATCACTATTTGTTCCTTTTCCACTGAATTATTGGGGTTAAATAACTTGCCCAAAGTCACACAGCTAGTATGTCAGGTGTCTGAGGCCGAATTTGAACTCAGGTCCTCCTGACTCCAGAGCCAGTGCTCTATTCACTGTGCCACCTAGCTGCCCCTAATAAGCAACTTCTTTACCACAGGGAATATTTATCTGGGGCTCTATCAAGCCATCCCATAGCCCCACAATTATTTTGGCTCTTTTCTGAGCCAGAATAACACCTGTATTCCATCAGCATAGCAAGAGTCCTTCAAATTAAGTCTATCTTTGTTGTTGTTGTTACCTTGATTCCTCCTTCAAAGGAACTTCCCAGGTCATCTTTACATTTGGTTCGGAATGAGTAAATTCCTTTCAACTCCAATCATGTCCCTGGGAGCTAGTACCAAGATCATGAAAATTTACTTTGCCATACTGGAGGGACACAGGGGGTTAGCTGGAGATTTTTGTCTTACAGTCCTGCATTTACACCCAAATTCCTATTTTTATATTAGTAAATAGCATGTCGTCACCTGGCAGTTGTGAGATCCTGGTAAGAAACTTGATACAAAGTTGTTTCCTAAATACTAAAGTACTATATTAATGGCAGCTATCTAGACTTTTAAAAAAGCAGTAATGACTGAGTGGTCCTTTTCAAGAGTAATTTCAGTAGCCAATAGACTGTGTCCAATGACAAATAAAATTGTTCTAACAGAGAGTAGCTTTTGACCTTCAGTAGCCAAAAGACAACTGTGGAATTAAGCAGGAAAGAGACAAACCTGGGTTCCCTTGTTGGGGGCAACGGCAGAAGACCCACAAGGGAAAGCAAAGCCAGGTAACAGCTTCTGGAAGCACTCAGGGACTTTGGAGGGAGCTACACCACCTGAGCCACAATATGAAGGGCAAAGGGCAGTGAGTAATCCATGAAGAGCAGCCTTCTAAAAATCCTCTACAGGGTAATTGTGACACCTGCCTCAGGTGTGGAATGGAAATGACTGGAATTTACATAGAACTTTGGCATAGAATTGTTCATTTGGGGAGGGTTCTGTTGGACTTACAGGGATTCTATTTTGTTTTCAGGGACTCTGTTGCCTACAATTGTACTGTATATAGACTGACTCTGATCTTGGGAGTTGACCCAAACTTGACAATATCTCTGCATTCTCAAAAGGGAAATTAGAATCATTTAGCAAGTAGTATGAGGAAGTGGTTTCAGTATATCAGGACATAAAGGCTAGAAGCCAGATTACAATGGAAACCTTCATATTCCAAGAGTCTTTGACACAAGGGTTACACATATATGAATACTATTCAGACATCTTAATTTTAATTTTTTTTTTAAGCAATTGGGGTTAACTTGCTCAAGGTTACACGGCTAGTCATTATTTGTGTGTGGGTGCTCATTTTCTGAGGCCAGATTCGATCTCGGGTCATCCCAACTCTGAAGCCGGTGCTCTTACTCACTGCACCACCTAGCTGCCCCCAGACATCTTAATAGAGGTTTAAGGTTTAATTGTTCTCACCTCTGTTATTACACAGATTTTGTTTTTGAGGCAGTCAGGATTAAGTGACTTGCCCAGGGTCACACAGCCAATAAGTTTCTGAGGCCTGATTTGAAGTCAGATTCTGCTGACTCCAGGGCTGGTGTTCTATCCACTGCACCACCTAGCTGCCCCTATCACATAGATTTTTAAACACTAAACAGACCTTTACTCCTTATGAGCTAGTCATTCCCAGTTAGACCAGAGTCCTTTCACCGTTATTCATTTAGTTAGCTGCTAACTTTGGATAATCTTCTTGCCAATTTACCCAACTTCTAATCTTTAGTCCTGGGTAAAGTTATCATTATTAGCCTTCTGAGGCAGTGTGGTATATTAGAAATGGCAATCTCATCTGTAGAAATAGGGTGTTGAACCAAATGTCCCTAAAGTTTCTTTCACCTCTCATATTCATGACTTTTTTCTCCCTTTAGAAAACACTGATTCGGGGCGGCTAGGTGGCAGAGTGAATAGAGCGCCGGCCCTAGAGTCAGAAGGATCTGAGTTCGGAGCTGGCCTCTGACACTTAATCCACACAAACAAAAACCTAGCCGTGTAACCTTGGGCAAGTTATTTAACCCCAATTGCCCTAAAGGGGCGGCTAGGTGGCTCAGTGAGTAAGAGCGCCGGCCTCGGAGTTGGGATGACCCGAGATCAGATCCGGCCTCAGAAAATGAGCACCCATGCATAAATAATGACTAGCCATGTAACCTTGAGCAAGTTACTTAACCCCAATTGCTTAAGAAAAAAAAAAAGAAAACACTGATTCTACTCCATTCTGATACATAATTTCTGCTAATTCTACTGGGTAATCCACTGAACTGTGTCACTTACAGTAAATATTTGTTGTGGTTGTCATCTTTTTCAGCTGTATCCAACTCGCCAGGACCCCATTTGGAGATTCCACCCCCCCCCCCAGTTACATGCTAAAACAATTTAAAACATTTTAAAAAAAGAGTTTTGAGTTACAAATTCTATTCCTCTATCCCTCCCTTCCCCGCTGCCTGAGGTGGTAAGCAATCTGATATTGATTATACATGGAGACCAAATATTTATTAAGAACCCACAGTGTTCAAAGCCCTGGGGATACAAAGATTACTTGTGCCCAACAAGAGACTACATTCTGGCGGGGAGGGGGGAAGAGGGTGGAGAGCGGAAATTATAGATACTTAATATATTAGCTGTCATTCCATTAATGTCATTCTGAGCTTTATGTCATCTGAAAAAAAAATGGTAGGCATCATTTCCTTGAGGCAGGGTCATAAAAAACATAGAAGAGGCAGTTTCTCTGACTGGGAATACCCTATGGTTTTGGGCGAGCCAGGGGGATTGCAGGGGACACAGAAGGAACAGCACTAAAAGAAGGGTTGACAAAAAAACAAACAAACCCAGTGCTTTGCTCAGAGATAGCTCACCATAGAGTTCTGACCAGGAACACTGAAGCCTGCCAGTGCTCTGAGCACAGACTCAACCAAGGGAAATGGTAGCCAGGAATGTAGTATATTGAAGTTAGGACCAAAGAGGGCCCAACCACCCCATCTAAGAGGGGGGCTGGTAGTGGAGGCTGACTCTGGCACCAAATCTCAAACAATACACTGAAGTTAGAGATAAGACTAAACAGATAATAATTAACATTATAAAGAAATAGTATGGGTCAAGACTTGTCCAAGAAAAAAACCTAGAAGAAGAAAATAACACCCAACACCTACAGAGTCTCCGAGGAGAAAGGTTTGGCTACAAGGACTCTGAAAGTACCTGGAAGAAGTGAAGAGAGAGATTATAAATGAAGTGAAATTTATTGAGGAAAGGCTTGGAAAGGCCTTAGCTTAGAAAAAAAAGTGGTTAGGGGCAGCTAGGTGGTACAGTCAATTTGACCTCAGACACTTGACATTTACTAGCTGTGTGACCTTGAGCAAGTCACTTAACCCCAATTGCCCTACCTTTCCCCCTCCAAAAAGCAAAAAAGAGAAAAAGTGGTTTAAACCCCACCTAAGAAAACCTCCCTCAAAATTAGAACAGACCAAATAGAAGTCAATGACTCTGGGAGATAACAAAAAAGATTAGGACAAAAATCAAAAGATTCAAAAAGTAGAAGAAAATGTATCTTCTATTAAAAAAAAAATGTGCCTGGAAAAAAGATCAAGGAAAGGTAATCTAATATCATAGAACTACCTAAAAATCATGACCTAATTGGTGAGCATGTTGTACAAATGCAAAGAGCCTAGAAAATGTTTGTTAAATTGAACTGAAATCCCAAGTGTATGTCCCTATAGGAGTAATTAGCAAAAATAACAAATAAAGCAGAGATAAATACAAATTCCCACAAGATGACACTGATGCTTCAACACTTTTTTTGTACGCCCTTCAACCTACACCTCTCTACACTGACCATTCCAAGACTGCCAAATGCTTGCTGAGCTCCAGGTCTGTCTGTAGAGAACATGACCTGGAATAGCTTAAAAAACTTAAAAGTCGATGACCTTTGTTCTAGCATCTCTTATACAAAGTGTGGACACGTGCTTAGCACAGTGCCTGGCACACAGTAGGCACTTAATAAGTGTCTGTTAACTATTATCGACTATTGACATGCTTCCTGAAGCTGCTTTGAGATGACTGATTGACATCTCCTTGATGTACTGAGGAATACTTAGCCAGCGGTAGAATTGTAGATTATGGACACTTCACTGCAGGTAATTGACTGAAATAATAATAAAAATGGTAGCTAACATTGATATAGCACCTACTACATGCCAAGCATTATGCTAAGAGCTTTACAGATATTATCTCATGTGGTCCTTGATTGAGTCATGATTGTCACAGATCCGAGCTACATACACTCTTGGCTTATCTTTTTCTTTTTTTTTTTTTTTTGGAGGGCAATTGGGGTTAAGTAACTTGCCCAAGGTTACACGGCTAAGTTTTTTTTTTTTTGTTTGCATGTGCGTTAAGTGTCTGAGGCCAGATCCGAACTCAGGTACTTCTGACTCCAGGGCTGACGCTCTACTCACTGCGCCACCTAGCCGCCCCCAACTCTTGGCTTATAAAAAGAAGAGACATCAGACACCGAAAGCTAACATGAGAATGGAGAGAAAACATTCCTGAGAAAGGGTTATGATGTCTAGAAAGTGAACTTGGTTTCCAGTGGAAGGAAAACCTCCCTACAAAAGTAATACCAATAGTATTTATACAGTACTTGAGGGCTTACAAAGCACATTACATATATTATCTCATTTTATCCTATCAACAACCCTTGAAGGTAGGTGTTATTATTATCCCCACTTTACAGATGAAGAAGTTAAAGCAAACAGAAGTTAAATGACTTGCCCAGGTTCACACAGTTAGGAATTGTCTGAGGTCTGCTTTGAACTTATGTCTTCCTGACTCCAGCTTCAGGCTCTATCTGCTGAATTACTTAACTGTTTGTCTTCAGGGAGACATTGGGCCACAAAATGGCAGCAGCCAGAGGCAGAAGAAGGGCATCAAGAACTCCTGGATGCAGCTCCCTGGGGAAAGGATGGGGATTTATACCCCCTAAAGACTGAGCTCCTGGACCCAGCCTCTTAGGGAGATGAGAGGCAGCATGGTTCATTGGAAAGCATGTTAGATTTGGAGTCAGATACATACTTTGTTACTGATGCTTACTGGTTGCTCCTCTGACCAGAGTCCATCTTTCCTTTAACAGTCCTAGACAATCAATCATCTTGGGGATAGCCCCAGGTATCAGATGCCAAGTGACAGTTGTCTTTATCTTTATCATATTAACACAGTATCAATAGGCAGGATGACACTATATCCAGAGATATATGATCATCAAATTGATTGGGGAACTCCCCTGATCAACCCTGCTTATGCTTACCCCCTTTAAAAATTTAATGTCCCAGTAAATTAAACCAGAATGCCTTTTGGTACATTAATCCATATCTCCAATTCTGAATAGCTCTACAAGGACCTGGGATGGCTCTGGTGATTACTGTCTTTTTAAATGCCTTACCCCCTATCTTGTGCTAAGTTCTAATATTATCTATGAGGCATAGTTCTTAGGTGATCCTAAAGTTAATAGTCTTGTGTAAGGGTTCAGACCTCTGATTTCTGGGTGGGGCTAAGCAGGGGTGGGGAACCTGTGGCTTCAAGGCCACATGTGGTCCTCTAGGTGAAGTTTGGATTCAGTTAAAGGGCTGCACTGAAGACATAGAGGACCACATGTAGCCTTGAGACCACAGGTTCCCCATCCCTGAGTTAGAGCATACACTTACAACCCCACATCCCTCAAACACCTAAATGTACAAATTTAACAAATAAACAAATTTTCAATATTCCTCTAAGCTCATGCCTGCCTTGGTGATTGTAATGATCAGCTTCAACTCCTCTAAAAATTTAAATAAAAAAGCAAACTAAAATAAACTAACAGTTAGAAAAGTGCTATATAAGTGTGAACTACTGATCGGAGGAGGAGTCCAGATGTCAGAGCAGCAGGAAGAGCTCCCCACCAAAGATCTTCATAGATTTTCAAAATGTACCAGATAGAATTCTGATCAAGAAATCCAAGAGGAAAAAAGAAATCACGTGAAGTTTGCTTTTTTTTTTCCCAATCCAGTTCAGCATAAAAAAGACAGAGAGGTCTGAGGACACCAGAGATGGGTCTAGGAGTGATGTAGAACATTCCAGCACTGGGAAAGGCTATCCACTAAGGCAAAACAAGGTCTCAGGTCCAGAGTATAGGGGCCTAAGCTTGGACATGATGTAGAAAAAGATGCAAAGTGACAATTGTGTTGCTCATTACCTACTTTCTATCCCAGAACCTGGCTGACTGAGAAGGAGGAGGCTATGCTTAGAGGAAGCATCCCAGGGTAAAGAGCAGTTGCTGGCTCTACTGTGTCCTTAGCAAGGAGCAAGTTCAGAAACAAACAGCAACTGTGTGGCTCAGATTCTATGAGCAGGGCAGAATTTCAGTTCCAGTTTCCCTCCCAATTTGGATCCTTCGGTGGAATGACCAGGGCAGGAACCCCAGACCAAAGGGAAACCTGCAATTCTATCATTCTGAACCAAAAGAGGTTTCCAACTTATAGATAGTGGTTGAGTCTAGCAACACTCTACTAGAACTCTAAACAGTGAAAGCACATACAGACATATTGCTCAGACCCAAATCCAGGTCAGGAAATTGAAGAGCTCAGACCAGGGCAGAAATAAAACTTTTCCTTAGACCAAATCACTTTGAAAGCGCAGAAAGTTTGTGACTCCCTATCCTGAGCTGTCACTGAGATTCTGGAAAAATATAACACCCATTCCCCAAAAGAAGTAATAAGATCAGTCCAAACATTCTCTTTAGAAGTGTGAAAAGCCTTGCCTTAACATAAAGTTCAAAGTCAAGAAGTAGGCTGGAAGAATAAACAAACAAACAAAAAAAGAATCCCATCATAAGAGGCTGTTAGAGTAACAAGGGTGCTTATAACACAAACCCAGAAGAAAACAATGATTTCAAAACATCTACAAAGCCTCAAAGAAAAACAGCCTGTGCAAAAATTCAACTAGAATTGTGGAAGGTATGAAGCAAGAATTTTTTTAAGAGGCAAAAATGTTTTTACTAATGAAATGAGAAGATTAGAGGGGAAAATTGGAAAAGAAATGAGAGCTATTAAAGAAAGGATAGGAAAAGAAATTAACATCTTGGAACAAAAAGTTCAAAACCTTGTTCAAACACCAAATTCCTTGAAAATGAGAATAGGTTAAATAGGAGCTTATGACTTCATAAAACAAGAATATATATACATATATATATAATACACACATATACATGTACATAGATACATGTATATTTTAAGTCAAAAGAGAAGAAAATCTAAAATATCTCATTCCAAAAATGACTGATCTGAAAACAGGCTGAAGAGAGACAAAGAATCATTTAACTACCTGAAAACTAAAGAAAACTTTCTAGATCTCTTAGAACCAGAGGGTAAAGTAGAAATAGAATGAACCCACTGGTCATCTCCTGAAAGAATCCTGAAAACAAAAATTCCTAGGAATATTACAGCCAAAATCCACATTTTTCATGTAAAAGAAAAAACATCACCAGCAACAAGAAAGAATTCAAGTACTATGGAACCACAGTCAGGTTCACATGTGATTTAGAAGCTACAATGATAAAGAAGTGTAGAGCTTGGAAGGCAAAAAAATAAAAGGCAAAAGATCTAGTTTTACAACCAAGAAGAACTTACCCAGCAAAACTGAATATAATCCTTTTGGGGGAAAATAGAACTTAATGAAATAGAGAAATTCCAATCATTCCTTATTAAAAAAACATAGCTGTACAGAAAATTTGAAGTACAACACAGAAGTTTAAAGAGATACATAGAAAGGAAAACATGAACATCATTAAGGGACTACGCAATTTTCTTCTTTGGTGTTCCTTTAGGAGGTAACTAATCTATTCTTTCTATTTCTACTTTGCCCTTTGGTTCTAAGAGATTTGGGCAATTTTTTTTTATGATTTCTTGAACTGTGATATGTAGGTTCTTTTTTTTTTAACTTTGGTCATGTCTTTTAGGTAGTCCAATGATTCTTAATTTTTCTCTCTTTAAGAGATAAGCAAGGATAAACTATTTACATTCTAATATGGGGAGTTGATATATGCGTCCCCCTCAAAATCCTATCATCATCATGGGGTTGGAGACGGAATCTAACTGAACAGAGTGGTTCTCTTATGACTTGATCTTAAAAGAAGACTGGAAACAGGAGGGGAAGAGGAAAACACTAAAGAGGGAAAAGAGAGGAAGGAGGGTTGAGGGAAATTATCTCTCTAATTCAGGGTATATAAGTAGAAGTCTATACAAACAAGGAGGAAATAGGGGAAATTGCTGACACTTGAACTTTACTCTCAGCTGAACCAGCTGCAGTGGGGAAGCATATTTACACATACCAAACTGGGTATAGAAACATATTTCACTCAACAAGGTAACAGGAGGAAAAGGGGAGAAAAGAGAAAAGGAAACAAAGGATAAAGCAGATTAAGGGAGCAATTAGTCTTAAATGAAATATAGTCTAAGGATTTACAAAAATATTCATTGCAGTTCTTTTTGTGGTGGCAAAGTATTGGAAATTGAGGAAATGCCCATTAATTAGGGAATGGCACTACCAAATGACAATTAGCTAAGGTGAAAAGGTGCTACTTGTTTATGTGTTGATGTGGGAGGGCTTTTCTGCAGATAACTCCTTAAGCCAAAATAGCCACTTTTGGTCGGAACTTCTGTCCAGATAAGAGGTGAAGATGGTATTGTGGCAGGTCAAGGAGGGGAGAGAGATGGGCAGGGAGAGAATAAAATAATAGAATTAGTTCTGGAAGGAACCTTAGAGATAATGTACCAACTCCCTCATTTTAGAGATAAGGAAACTGTCATTCCAGAGATTTGTCAGAAGTGACTTTTCAGAGACTGGAAGGAGCTGGAATTAGAGCCCAGGTTTTCTGACTTCAAATCCAGTACTATGGATTCCACTGTACTATGTCATGAGGTTTTCAGAAATCCTAGTAATCATAGTGCCCTAAGCCCAGCAGAAGGAAATGACTCATTGTTTCTCTAATCTAACAAAAATGAACTCAATTCAACAAAACTGTATTAAGCAACTATGTGTATAAAGCACCATGATAGGAGACACCCTGTTTTTGAGGGCTAAGGCCTAGCAAGCAAACTGTGTCCTGAGCTTGGTATAACCACAATCCTTTGCACTCACCTTCTGGAACTGATGGTCCCCGAGCTTGGGCAAGCTCCAACAGGCCCGGACATGAAGCCTTGCTATGAATGAACTTTTCATCACTAGACAACCTTGCTTTGTTGTTACTGTTGTGTCTTACTACTGTGGCTACACTACATGTCTGACTCTTTGTCTAGCCACAAGTATATAATCAAGGTTCAGTCACATTAAAGCAGGTCCCCCTACTAGAGGCAGGGTTCCAGCATGTGTGTCTAATCTGCCTCCTTGTTTTCAAGCCGTTTCCCTCACTTTGAAATTAAACTTTTGTTTGATTCCCGACTCTCCTATCTCTTTAGTCTATATATGCCAGTTTAGTTCAGTTGACGGTGCCAGGAGTCATAAAACTGAAAAAGAAAACAGTCTCTTCCCTTAAGAAGGTTACATTCAATTGGACATGTTTACTTTGCTTTGTTCAAATTATTTCTGCTGCTTGGAATGACATTACCCCATCTCTACCTAAAACCTACTCATCCTTAAAGGCCCAATTTGGATCCCACCTCATTCACAAAACTATGCCTGATTCCTCTCCCCAGGGATCTCTCATTTTCTTCCATGGCACACTGCATCTGGGGCCATCGCCATGGTCCTGATCTCTATCTTGCCACTGGACCCAGATGACTCTGGAGGAGAAAGTGAGACTGGTGACTTTGCATACCCCCCCCCCCACTTAAATCCAATTTACTTGCAAGTCATGACATCATTTTCCTGATGTCAAGGTCCTCTTTGAGAATGAAGGACAAACAACAATTTTGCCTATACCTTGTGTCAATTATCAGAATCATCTTTGTATTCTAGGTTGTTATTTGAATATATTTTTTCACAAACTGCTCCCCAAACCCCTCTACCAAGATTGTAAACTTCTTTTTTTTTTTTTTTTGGAGGGCAATTGGGGTTAAGCCCAAGGTCACCCGGCTAGTTTTTGTGTCTAGTGTCTGAGGTCGCATTTGAATGCAGGTCCAGGTCCTCCTGACTCCAGGGCCGATGCTGTATTCACTGTGTCACCTAGCCGCCCTGATTGTAAACTTCTTGAGATCAGGGACTATGTGTTACTCAACTCTGTATCTTAAACAGTGATGACCCAATTTTTTTACATAGTGTAGCAGCAAGCACCCCAATATCCCCAGGGTGACTGCCAACACAGGTTCTTAGATCTGCTTTTCAAAAGGAAAGCAACTCAAAATGGGTTAACAAGCTTACTTTAATCAAACAAACATACATTACCTAGTTCAGGGGAAAAAGGTCAGCACCCCAAACTTCAGAGTTACAGAACTTACAGATCAAACAGACAGGCTTCCAAATTGTCCAACCATTATATCAATACCAAATCACAGTTATCAGAGAGGGAAGCATCAACATCTGGGTTTTCAAAGCCGGGGGGCTCTCAACAACGGCTTCCCAGAGTCTCATCTAGTCAAATCACACAACACTTCTCAAAGTGAGCCCCAAAGCTAAGCTTCTCATCAGGGTTTATATAGCCTTCTCCTGGCTCAGAGAATTTAACAACCTTCTGGACCCACTGCCCAATCACAAAGTATCAAGGTGTGGGCTTTCCTGAAAAACAAGCCTCCCACCCCAGGCTCCAGGTGCACTTAAGCTAGGGGCAGGGAAGATCTTTAAATCTGCATTTTCATTACACATAGTAAAAAGTCTATAAATATTTGAATGAGTGAATGCAAGTATAGGCAGCCACCTTGTGCTAAAATTGCATCTTGTTCTGGTCCCCCTGACCATCTTCTGTCCCCCTAGGTCCCCCATGTAAGCAAGTTTATAAGTAGCTGGTATAAAGGAGCAATAGCAGGAAATAAAATTGCAAAGGAAAACTTGAAAGTCATGTACAAACTATCCCAAAGATCAAAGGAACATAATTTACAAATTGTATCATATATTAACCAGAGTTCACATACTGATAATATTTATTGAATCAGGGGAAGTCATCTAGGTTCTACTTGTCAAGGTTTGTGGTCCCATGGTATGTAAATTCCAGACAATCTAGACCTTCACAGTTCTAGAGCAGCAGAACATTAAAAAGATACTGGAAAATTTGAGATGTAACTTTGGAGTTTTACCAATAACTTTGAGATGATCTTTATATGTTAATGAACTAATCCCAAGATGGTACATATAGGAGTTTCCCCCAAAAGCCCTCAAACTCCCGTTCAACACCGCCGCCCCGCCATCCCAACATTCTTCCATCTGCAACAAGTCTATACCGTCTAGTACTCGCAGTTCTAAATAATGGTTGAGTGATACACTCTGCCTCTTCCTATCTCTGTCCCCTACCCCAAGCTGCCTTCCTTCATCACCCAATCCCTGTTCCCATGTCTGCTGTCTGCTTCTGTACCACTTTCTGTGCCTTTTGTCCCCAAACATTCTGTGTTTAATTAAAGTATGATTGCCACCTGGTTTCCCACTGTCACTAGTGGTCTTTTCCAGTGAATACCCAAAGGACTGCCCATGCCTGCTGCTATAGGAGGGGAGATAGATACCATTACATTGCTCCTTTAACAGAAGAGTTAACACAAGGTTGAAAACTACTCTTATTGGCATAAAGGGAATTCTGGGAGGGTAGGAAAAGGAGTTAGTCTGGGGCACTGGGTGATCTCATCCTGCAGGGCCCATCATGAGTCACTCTCCTGGGATTCATTCTTCAGAAGGGTATGTCACTTCTTAGAGGATGAGGAAGTTTCTTGGCTGCTGAATTTCTAGTAACTTGTCCCCAATTCCCTTGCAGAAATGACTTTCAGACCGAGAAATCATTTGAACCAGGAATAGGAAACTGGGATGAAGAGACAGGCCTTCCTTAAAAGGGTCAGCATTCAGTAAATATTTCTTAATTTACTATTATGTAGAAAGCACTGTGCAAGATATGAACTATATAGAAGAATAAGACAAGTTCTAGTCCTCAAAGGGCTTATAATCTGGGAATTCAGGGATGGAGGAAGTGGTGGATTTATGTTACTGATAAATATAATTTAAATTCCAATAGGATAAGATAGAAGATAATGAGATCAGAAGAAGGAAAGTAAATTTCAGGCACAAAGAGCTTTCTCTTAGGTACAATGGGGAGCTCCATGGAGACCCACATTTGACAGGAAGAGATATAATCCCTACACTAAGAGACACACTTGTTGGATGGAGAAGACAGAATATATAAGCACATGTTCATATTCATATGAAATAGTCTCAGAATACAGACAAAAATATTGACCCCAAATGATAAACCCAAGGAAATGAATTCAGATATAAACTCAAGAGCCAGAGGAGATTCTGAGGTGAGTGTGAAGCTCCATATGTCAGTTACTACACAAAACTTTCCTTCCAAGAATTCAATGTGTGGATATAGCAAAAGGAAAACTGTATTTCTAGCTCAATGTTGTAATCATCTCTAATCCTGTTCACCTACAAGTGGAAAAGACAAATTGACTGGATTTTGATTCAGATTCTTATTCTATTTCCCTCAAGTCCCTGACAATTTCATTTCTCTGGATTTCAGTTTCTCCACATGAAAATATGGTAGGTGTTGAATAAAAACTTCTGAGGCCATGTCCAACTCTAATCAGCTGTGAATTCAGAGAATAGCATGCTCCTGTTTATCACAGGGACTCAGCAAGACAGTGCCAGAGAGGTTTTTATTTATGTAAATTTTGCAACCTCCATAAAGTCTTGGAGTCAGAAGTCCCTGGTTGGATTTACTTCACCCTAAGAAAGGACATATAAGAAGACTTAGGAAGAACAATGGAAGACTTATATCGTAGATGTAGAGTGAAGTAAATAGAACCAGAAAAGTGATTTATTTGTCCCGGTGGGTCTGGTAAGCAGGCTCAGCATACTTAACAGGGGAGCTCCCCATGTGGAAAAGACTGTGGAACTTGATTCTGGAGAGATGCTGTAACATATAATGGTGGACCCTTGCTCCCTGATTTATAGCATGCTACATTCTGGAATGGGTCCACTAGGCTTATGGCAAAAAGAAGCCCTATTGATTGGCTATGATTCTGGAAGTAGGGTATCTTTCAAAGGCACTAAGCAGAAAAAATGAGGCCAGTCCTCATTCCTACCTGGCTGTAAGAAGGCAAACAGTAAGCTTTCAGTGGGGAAGGGGAAGGGAAGAAGCATTTATTAAGCACCTACTATGTACTAGGTTCTGTGCCTCCACTTTAGAAATATTATCACATTTGATCCTCATAACCACCCCATTTTACAGTTGAGGAAACTGAGGTAGACAGAGGTTAAGGAACTTAGCCAGGATCACCTTGCTAGTGTCTAAGGCCAGATGTGAATTTGGGTCTTCCTGACTCCAGAGCCAGTGCTCTAAACACTGGGTGACCTAAATGGGGAGGAAGGCCTCAGGTCTTTGCTGTCTGGCCCCTGAGCACACAGCCCTATTGCTGCTTTTGTCTCTCTTGTGTCTTTACTGAGGGAGTAAGGGAGATTGGAGATGTCTATGACATCGTGAGTTTCAAAAGGTCAGGAGAGAAAGCAATGAGATGTCTGGGAGCTGGAGTCCTGTTTGCCAGAAGATAGATGGGAAGAAGGGATGACTTAAGCAACCTTCTCAGATCAGTCAACCAGTAACAGAGAGGTGGAGTCATCCAAACATATGATGTGTCACATTTGGAAGTGAACTTGGTGGGGTCAATAATATGTAAAAACTCCTCTAAGTACATTTCCCACTGAGACTGAGGTGGTATAGTGTACCCTCTGGGTGTAGGGAGATAGAGTGTTTTTCCTATATCTTTGTAAAAAATAATTTATGTTAATTGGTTAAATGGAGCTGAGGAGCTAATCACTGGCAGCCAACCTCTGGAGAGAGAACACAATAGTGGAGACTTGAGCTGATACCATCAAAGAAAAATCACCCCCAACCTGTACATTGTACCTAGAATTCTGGAGGGGAGGGCACTGTTGCCTCCCTCTGGGAGACTGAGCTCTAAGTACTGCCTCATGCACAATGTAAATTGTAAATGGAAAGAACCAAAAAAAGGAAACTGAACACAGTGTTATAATGACTATGCTTGGCCAAAAGAAAAGTCGTGAACATGTACCTCCCTCCCTTTGCAGAGGAGGACTATGGATATAGAACACCCCATATACAGTTCAATACGTAATGTGTTAATTGTTTCTGTTTTTGGTTGACCTGGATGTTTGTTTACTTATTCTTTGCATCATTGAAATTCTAGACCTTGAAAAAGCATACGAGATAAGAAGTCCAAAAAGTGGTTCTGTACCTCTTAGTGCTCCCAAGGCAGAAAAGTCTCCAGTCTCCACACACAGAGAGATTTCCTCACCAAGGAATGGTTCCTTCCTTAAAACCAAGAAATCAGTGGTCTGGATTAAATGTAAGCAAACTTAACTGCTTACCCCACTGGGTTACATGAGGCTTTGTAAACCTGAAAGCATAAAATGAATTAAGACTTTGTAAGGGGGTTTGATCAGGGCAAGTTCTCCAGACAACTTGAATTATCAAGCTCCCCATACACTTTGATAACTCTGTAATCGAATATATAGAGGCATTCCCTCCAACATTCATGTTCTCATAAAAATTCTCCACAGGAGCTCTACTTAATATTCTAGGCTCTTCTAGTTCTTTTGACATTTATTGGATGCATGTGGATCACGTGAGTTATAATTATTTCGTGATTTCTTAATATGACCAGGAAGTTGTACACATGAACAACATACTAATCTCTCATTTCCAGCAGGGGTGGGACTTTTGGCCATGCATAACTGGAATGCTTGTAATTGCAGTTGGTTACCTACCCTTTAGCCTTTAATTTGGAGAGTTTACAACCTCTTATCTATAGTTTGGAACAAAGAGCTCTCTAGCTAAGGTTTAGTAATCACAATTTCCCTCCATCTCCTCCATGGAAGTATGGCAAAATTCTATATCCTAAAAGAGTAGTTTATTTCCATTTAGATGTAGCAACAGAAGCACAATAAAACTATAGTTTCTCATGTACAGGTATAATCACAATTTAATAAAATGCTTTTACAAAGAGTGAAATTTTCTGAAAAATGTGTCCCTTGTTTCTCATTTCTCTGTATTTTGACTTAGGCAGCTATCTACTTTGCTTACACCTACTCCTGTTTCTACTCTCACCTAATTCATTACCTTGGAACCTTCTGAGTAAGGAGATTCAATTAAAAAAAAACAACCCAAAACCCTACCCCCTTTAGTAAGCAGCTCCTGTATGCAAAGTACTGTGCTAGATGCCTGAGATGCAAAGATGGAAAATGATTAAGAACTTGCCGTGAATGAGCCTGAAGTCTAATGGAATGAAAAAAATTACAGGAGCACAAATAGGTATGATACAAGGTGGGTTACACTAGGGGCAAATGGAAGCCAGGCAAAGTGCTACAAGAAATTTACAGAAGGAAAGGTTATTTTCATCTGTGGTGGTGGGGGGAAGAACATCAGGGAAAGTTTCATGGAGGGGGTGGTTTCTGAGCTGGGCCTTGAGACAAAGAAGGAACTAAAATAGAAATAGGGTAAAAGGAGGCATCTGTTCCAAGTATGGGGGATATCATGAGCAAAAACACTGACACTGAAGGGGACAGGGTGAGATGGGGGCAACTAGAATATAACAAGGGATATGAGGTAAGTAAGGCTGGAGAAGTAGGTTGAAGCCAGATTGTTGAAGGCCTTGAATGCCAGGGTAGGGAGTTAAAAATGTTGGCAATAGCGTTCTACTGAAGATTTTTCAAATAGTGATATAATCAGAGCAACAGTCAGGAAGATTACTCAGGCTGCTGCCAGAGTTAAGAATGAATTGGAGGTGGGGGCGGCTAGGTGGAGCAGTGAGTAGAGCACCAGCCTTGTATTCAGAAGGACCTGAGTTGGGATCCGGCCTCAGACACTTAACACACACAAACAAAAACCTAGCCATGTGACCTTGGGCAAGTTACTTAACCCCAATTGCCCTCCAAAAAAAAAAAAAAAAAAAAAAAAAGGAATGAGTTGGAGGGGCAGCCAGGTGGTACAGTAGAGAAGAGCACCAGCCTGGGAGGCAAGAGGACCTGAGTTCAAAATCAGACTCACACATTTTATACTTACTAGCTGTATGACCCTGGGCAAGTCACTTAACCCTGATTGCCTTGGGGGAAAAACAAATAATGGATTAGAGACCTTGATTCCTGAAGCTCTCAGTAGAGAAATATGGATTGTAGGTGTGGCTATAAGGAGGCATATATTATCAGATGTGATTAAAGTGTTGCTTTGTTTTGCTTAAATATGCTTCTTTGTTATATGGGAAGGTTCTATGGGAGTGGAGTCATGGAAAAGTGACATAGAAATAAAAATAAAGCATCAATAAAACTTTTTTCTTTTTAGGAAAAAGAAAGATGTTAAAAAAACTCAGGACAATTTCCCCTACATAGTATGATCATAGATTTAGATTTAAGGAGGAGACTTTAGGGGGCATTGAGTTCAACCAATTCATTGTTCACATGAAGAACCTCAGGCACAGGGAGATAAAATGACTTGCCCAAAGCTAATTAGGTAGTATCTTAGGCAGGACTTGAACCAGGTCTTCTCATTGCCGGGCCACATTCTCCTCTGTACCTCACTCTCTTTGATATGTTCTTGTACCGGGGCAAGTTGCCAAGTCTAAGGTATTTATGCTTAATATCCACCAATATGAATACATCCATGTCTGATATCTGACGATGTTTTTGATACTTCATCATTCTGGTGAGGTTTAAGGTTTAGGGGTGCTTAGACCCCCAAATACCAACATGCAGTGTCCTACTGAGTGAATTCAACTCAAGGCTTCTCTCAGCCAAAGTAAAGCAAAGTTTATTAGAGGTTCGCCATAATGGGCAGACTCTTAAGAAGCCTAGGTATCTGGGACACTTGTACTAGACAAGAGGGCCAGAAGCATCTGACGCAGAGTGAGTCTGGGCTAGATAATTCCCGGCCCCTTCCCGGAGACAAGATGGGTCTTATATACAGAAGGGCTGTAGGAGAATTTAGGGGTGGTCTAGAGGAGGAGTTTGGGGAGATCCTGAGGAGGGGTCTAAGGAGGATCTTGAGGATTAAGGGTGGGAAGTAGCTGAAGGCTACCTGGGGATGGCAGACCATGGAGGGCTGGGTCTACTGATAATGAAAGGCTTCTGGCCTCAGACAAATTCCTCACCAGTAGGAAGCTTCCAGGAGAGTGCGAGGGGCTTCCCAGAGCCAGCACCCCATCAATTCTGATCAGGTTATTCCTGGTCATTTTGCAAATGAGGAAGCTGAGGCTCAAAGTACTTAACACTCGCCCACCCATCCACCCGTTGGTTAAATAACGTGCCCCTCGTGGCTGTTGTCGGAGTCAGTCTTGAACCGAGGTTCTCCTAACTCGGAGATGATACTTGGTTCTGGATGGACAGTTAGGGAAAGCCATGGGAAGATGCCCCGCGGGCGCCTATAACTACCGTCCTGGGAGCTCTGAGAAAGGGGGAGGTGGACATGCGGATCTGGGGGCACATCTCAGCCCCACCCACAGGCACCGGCCGAAGTCCACAAAGCACGACCGGACTCTACAAACTCTGGAGCGTTTAATCACACTGCCTGGCGTCATGTGACATTTGTCTATTTTACAAGACTACACACTTCTTGAGGGCAGGGAGTGTTTTTTAATCTAACTTTGCATGCTCCACCATTTAGCACAGAACTCAGCACAGAGTAAGCACAGACCTGACGTTTTTAAGTGGAATTAGAGTATCAACCCGCTTCCACAAATTCCAGTCTACCCACAACGCCCCAGGCTAGGGAGGCAGAGATTATGTCATCGTCAGCTCCTCCCATTGGTTGGGGGAGGTCCTGGAGCGCGACGTGATGACGAAGGACGCCGGAGGGGAGGAGAGCGAAAGGAGGAGGAGGAGGGAAGGAAGCGCACAATATGGCGGCGGCGGTGGCGGCTGGGCCCGGGGAGGGCAGAGCTGGAGGCGGTGCCTCTCTGTCTCCCTAGGGGCTGCTCTAAGGGCTGCGGGGACCGAGCCGGAACATTCGGCCGGCCTCCCGGCCGGCAGCGATACCTTTCAAGCCTCGGCGGCGGCGGCGGCGGCGGCGCTCGAGTGAGTGGCCCTTGGGCTCTGGGGCCTCCCCTCTCCCGAGGAGAGCGACCTGGGCTAGGGAGGGGGGAGGGGAGGGCGGAGGGACGTGGGCTGAGGGGCGGAGTGAGGGGCGCGAGCGCGGGGGCACGAACTGAGGGGCGCGGGGGCGCGGGGTGAGCGTCGCGAGACCCTGCGGCTCGAGCGGAGGGGCGGGGTGAGGGGCTCCAGGCCCTTCCGGGCCTCCGGGCTAGACCGGTGAGGTCTGAGGGGGTCGGGAGGGCAGAGGATGAAGGGAGAAGGCGGCCTGTGGAGGGGTCCGCGGTGAGAGATGGGGACGAGAGAGGTTCTGGGTAGGGAGGAAAGGGGTCAGGTGTGGGGGGTCAGGGGGAAGGAAGGTGGGCTCAGATGAAATGAGGGGAGACGGGGATGTGGAAGAGCGAACCCGAGCGGAGGCAGGGGAGGAGGCAGGGTTTGGGGTGATCTGCCCTGTTGTCTTTTCCCCTAATATTCTACCTATGTCTCTCCATCTCCGTCTGACCTGCCTGCCTGCCCCTTGTGACTTAGAATCACTTTCCCCCAGCTGAGACCGAAGAGGATTTAGAGCTGGGCGTTGAGGGTCAGATTCCATTTCGTGGAGGACTGATTCCTAAACTTTCTGGTGTTGCCACACACTTGTTTGGAGAACGTCTAAAAATTTGCTCAGGCTGAGAAATCGATTTAAAAATTAAAAAGCCTTAGGATTTTGAAAATTTATTTTGGAAGCAGCAAGATATTTGGGGATACCTCCTGAGTGTTGTAAAATCAGGATTGTAGACCCTTCGTTAGGTTCTTAAATTTACTTTATTTTGGTCTATCACTTACCATCCCCCCCATCTCTCCCGATGGTATTTGTGTTCATTATTATCTCTTTAGATTTGGTCATAAAGGAAAGTCAAATATATCTCTATAAGTTTGTTAAAATTGAGGTTTAAGTCTTTAGTAGCCACTAGCATTTGATTTATGCAAATTGAAATTGTTAAATCCCAAACTAGTTGACTGGAAAAATCTATTTTATATTATTTAGAGTTCAAGAGTATGAAACGCCCCACAGAATTTAAACGGTGTCTGTTAACTCTTTAACTACTGCTCATTTTCTTAAAAAAAAAAAAAAAAACTCCATTTAGTGATGGTTTATACCTAAAAGCTGTTTCATATTGTTAGTAAGAGCCCCTGCTCATAAAAAGATAGCAATGTTTTTAAAATTTTTACTTGTTTATTTAGTCTTAGTGAAGTTTTAGTTTTTAAAAGCTTAAAACTGCCTCAAGACTTTTGGGAAAGTCTGTGTAGTATATTTACAAATAATCTGATGTTTTTCAATGGGATTTGGAGATGTACAGTGTCATTTTTGGAAGTGGGGGAGCTGAGGCAGAGAGATTTAAATATGACAAAAGAATTAAAGTGCTTCCTGAATTTAAGTTCAAAACAGTCCAAAACTTTACTTCAACATGACACATTTTTTGTTTGCCAGAAATATTTTCCTCTGATTTTAATCTTTTTTTTTGAAGGAGACAATAGCAACATACATAGTGTTAGCTTTCATGAACAGATTATCTTGAATTATTATTATTAAGAATTTCTATCTTCACCATGTCCTTCCATTGGCTGTCACCAGCTATTCTTGTGCTTTTTTTGTTTTGGTTTGAATTTTTGTTTGTTTGTTTTAGACTTTTGATTTCTGAGGCAAAGTGTTAATGAAGATCTTAAGAGATTTCCATTCAGTGGTTAGATCCTAGCCTAATGGTATATTTTCATTACAGTGACAAAAAGTAATATTCTACTCACTGGACCTGATTGTAGATGGCAGCACTAGAAGTTTTTATTTTCCTGTTACATGTACCAAGGTTACTTTTAGTGGTTATTTAGGAGCAGTATTGAGAAATCAATTTGAACATGAACTTTTTGCCTTTTAAATGATAATTTAGAGTTAGTCACATAAAGTGTTTTATACTCTGTCCTAAGTAGTACTTTGAGGGGAAAATTTGGATGTAAGATTATGAAAATGAGGAATTTCGAATCATAAAAGCTAATAGTTTTTCAGAGTGGTAGAAATTTATCTTAAGCTTTTGTATGCATAATGGTATAAGTCTGTGAAAAAATACTTAAGATTTCCTTTTTAGTTTCACTTTAAATTGTCCAAGATATTCACACATCTTTATATAATAATAGTATGCATAACAGATTGGGGCATACTTGATTAGTTCAATTTGTAGAGTGGAGTTTATACAGACACTGTCTTATAGAATTTAGGCCTACAATTTTAGTAATAGAATTTAATTAACCTCATAAACCACCTAGTTAGTCCTCTCTAATTTGAAAGGTGAGGAAACTAAGACCCAACAAGATTGTGATTTAACCAAAGGCTTACAGTTGGTTAGTGGCTTGTATCTTTTCCAAATGTATCCCTATAACAGGATCCTTAGGGTCATAGTCTTAGAAATAATTTTTTAGGTATCTTTCTTTTATATACTTTTGTATTAACATTTTATACTGAGTGCTTTATCTCTGTATATTAGTTTCTTGCATCTCTTATTATTTGTGACAGTTTATCTGTAATAGCAAAATGGTGAAAATGAATAAAGGCTAAGAAGTGGCAGGTGCACCAGTAAATCATATTGTTGACTGTGTTGAAGGGTCTAAGATTTTGGAATCTGTTTTAATATTAGTGAAGCTACTAATCATAAAGAAATTTTCATGGGCACAATTACTTAAATTCTTATTCCATGTAAGAAATCAGCCTTTCATTGACACATAATTTGATTAAAATTTATAGTATAGGGGCGGCTAGGTGGTGCAGTGAATAGAGCACCCACCCTGGAGTCAGGAGGACCTGAGTTCAAATTCAGCCTTAGACAGTTAACCCCAATTGCCCTCCAAAAAGCCAAAAAAAAAAAAAAAAAATATATATATATATATATATATAGTATAGGAATGAATTTTACTAATGTAATCTATAAACACAGACTTATAAAGATACTTGTGTTTTGCTACTGCTGTAGCTTTGAATAAGTGAATATGTTTATTGAAATTTACTGAAAATTCAGATATATTATGACCTGTTTTGGGATTAGTCTAGAATAGTGATTTCTAAACTATTTTTATTGTATCCCTAATAGTAAAAAGTATTTAAGCATGCTCCCACAATATATGTACTTTTACTTTTTAAAAAATAAATTGTATATAATATTGTACTACTAATTATGTACATTCCTAAAGTTATATTATTGTACTAATAATAATCACGTACATTCTAAAGGTTAGGCAAAGATAGAGATTAAAAAGGGTCAGCTAAAATGAAATGTTTCTTCCTAGATTCAGTAGGGAGCTGCTAGAATTTATTAAGTAGAGCAGTGACATGGTCAGACCTTTTCTTTTGGAAAGTCACTTTGGCAGTTCTGTGGAAAATGGATTGTAGAAGGAAGAGACTTACGGCAGGGAGACTAAATAGGAGGCACTTTCAATCTTAATTCTTTTGAGAGGTAGTGAGGACCTAACCTAGGATGCTGGCAGTGTGAGTAGTGTGATAGTCCACTGATTTGGGTATGTTGGGTGAGGAAGAGTAAGATTTTGAATATGACACTGAGGATACACTGAAGATGATGACAACCTGGATTTGAAGGATGTCAGTACTCGACAAATAGGGAAGTTGACAAGAGGGGTGAGTTAAGGGGGAAAGATAATGTAAAAGAATTTTTATTGCAAATTGCAACCCATCCCTGTGCCTGCCTCATCATTCTTTGCATCTCATTTGTTCCAGGGCAAATGAATTAGCTAGCCCTCAGAGGGGTCCTTGTCACAACTAGGAGGAGGTCTTGAGGGACAGGAATTGGGTATAGGATTGGAGGGAATTTCCCCAATGGTGCCTGAGTAGTAGAACTATCTCCTTCACTGAGGCAATTCAGTGCAGTTTGAAGAAGGTTGAAAAGTTGTACTGCCCATCTTCCCACTCTCCAAATGGTCCACTGCCTCTTTGAATTAAAGTCATGATTTCATAGGGGACCTGAACTTCCAATTTAAACCACTGGTCTAAGAACAGCATTTCCCTAATTAATTTTGCCATAGAAAAGTTTTGGATTTGAGATACATTGATGAAACACCTAAGTGTGGATCAAGGGGTATACTTACTGCTTGGCAGCATTTTGGAAGAAATGAAACTTACTTTCATATTCGAAAAGTGCTATGTGTAATCCATATTTGATACAGGCATGATTGTATTTTTAATATTTTAGAGGGAAAAGTTTCTTTTCAAAGAGCTCTCAGTAGTATATGGAACACCAGGATTCTGCATGACACAGTTTTGAATATGCTGGAGAATAAATGTTTGTTGGAAATACCACGTTTCTAAAATGACTGTCACAAAACCATTTTAGGGATTAGGACTAGACCTGTAATTTCACTGGCATAAGAGAACTCTGGATTAGGTAACTCCTACCGATGCAGTTTCTGTAACTAGTCTTAATAATAATAGCTACCGTTTATATGAGACTTTAAAGTTTGCTAAGTGCTTTACATACATTATTCTCATTTGATTCTAACCACAACCCTGTGAGCTAGAAAAAGGTTAAATGATCTGCTAGGGCCTTAGGGAGTTGCCTAGGTCAGGGTTGTCAGACTGATTCCCAAGTGCTACTTGAACCAGATTAATATGTAATTGGGAAATACTTAACAAAATAAAAATAATGTACAACAAAGATAATGTTAAATTTGTTATTTTTTAAATATGGCCCACAGGGATCTGATACTATTTGAGTTTAACTTCACTGGAGTGCTGAGAAAATTTGACTTGCCCCAGGGTCATGTAGCCAGTATGTGTCAGAAGTGGGACTTGAACCCAGATCTAACTGACTTTGAGGCTAGCTCTCTATTCCCTAAACATTAAAAGATAAAAAGTTTTAAGATTTACTGTCTGGTAGCAGTAGATTTTTATTGAAGTGGTAGTTTAACCTGAGAGCAAAGAATTCAGAGTTTGAATCATTCCCATAATGAGTGTTTTAGAAGAAAATTAAGTGTGTGTATGTGTATGTCTATTTAGCATTTAAAACTGTTTGACTAGAAAGAACAACGTTCATGAGTGATTCAAAAGTTTTCATAGTGGCTAGAATTTTTCACATCTGCATTGCAGAATCAAATTTAGCCCAGGGTAGTGGTGACTAAAAGTTCGTTATAAATACTTGGTTCCTAATTAGGTTAGCTACCGATAAAACTACTATTGTTATTTGTAGCTTGCTAAACATTTCCTAGTGTTTAAAGCATGGTGCAGGTAATACAGTGACCATGAAGCTTCTTAAAAACAGAGACCTAGTATAAGGTGAGTGCTCTGTATATACATTTGTATAGTGCTCTATACAAATCTGACGTTTGTATAGAGCTTCATAATTTGCAAAGCATTATCACTTTATCGTCTTCTTTGACCATGACAATCTAGACTAGGGCTTGCCCCCATTTTTATGTAGTTAAGGAAAATGAGACCTAGGGAGGACAAGTGATTTGCGCAACACAGCAGGGTCTACACTAGTATTCGGGTGGTAGGACTTTCCTACCAGCTTTTTTTCTATTTCTTCATTCATATCTCCTTTTTACTACATGGTAGTCTTCTCAATTAAAATCAATAAGCATTTATTAAGCACCTACCATGTACTAGGTACTTGTACCTAGGTTCTTGGTCCTGGGACTATAATGACAAAAATAACTCTGCCTTTAGAGAACTTATATTCTACTAGGAGGATTCATTGTGTTGACAAATAAGCAAATATAAAGCATATACAAAGTACATAAAAGTAATTTTGGGGAGGGGTATTCAGGGAAGGCCTTTTGTAGGAGGTCATATCTGAGCAGAGCCCTAGAGGAAATTAAGGATTGTAAGAAGGCCAAGGTAAGGAAGGAGAGAATCCCAAGCATGGAGGAGGGAGTGAGGGAGAGGGAGACAGAGAGAAAAGATGGGTTGTAGAGGGAAAAACAAGCTAGTTTGGCTGGAATGAGGAGCATGTAGGGGTGTAATATGAATAAATCTAGAAATGTATACCATAGCTAGCATCTAAATTTAAATAGGCAACAAAGAAGTTTGTATTTTACACTTGACTTAATAGAGAACCACTAGAGCTTCTTTAGCAGGGGTATTGTGACATGATCAGACCTGTGCTGTGGAAATATTATTGTGGTAACTCTGAAGGATGGATTAGAGAGAAGAGAGAGTAATTGGGAGGCTTTCACAATAGTTGGACAAGATGAGACTTATGAGGTCTTGAGCTTGGGTTAGTGGCTGCATGAGTGCAGAGAAGGAGCTGATAGAAGAGATGTTGGGGTGATAAAACTTACAAGGCTTATGGGTGTGGAAAAAGAGAGGAACGAGTCGTTGATGATTCTGGGGATGTGCATCTGGAAAGACGATGGTGCCCTTATCGTTGAATTTGGCAAGCCTGTGGAAATGTCCAGCAGGCATTGGTGCTGTGGTAGTGGAGCTCAAAGAATTGAAAGCCAGACATTTAGATTATGGGGTTCTGTGCATATATGTGATAATTGAAGTGATTAAAGCTAATGATGTCACCATGGGAAGAGAAGAGGATTCAGGAAAGATCCATAGAGGGTTACCCATATTTAGTTAAGAAAATTGTAGCAGGAGAGAATGCTATCTAGGAAGGGGTTGGTTAACAGTCAGGGTGTGTAGTGAGGTCAAGTAAAAGTGTTATTGAAAAAGGACCTTTGGAGTTAGCATTTAAGATATCACTGAATTGTTGGATGAGGTTGGGGAGTATATTCAGAAATAGCTCATTTTTAAAATGGCATCTATAAAATTTAAAGAGGTCTACAGTACTTTTGGATTGTTGTGTTGTTTCAGTTTTGTCACTTTGTGACCCCATTTGGGGTTTTCTTGACAAAGATACTGGTGTGGTTTACCATTTCCTTCTCCAGTTCGTTTTACAGATGAGGAGCTGAGGCAAATAGGATTAAGTAACTTGGCTAGAGTTACACAGCTCAGGAAGATGAGTCTGACTTCAGGCCCTGGAGCTGTATCCACTGCCCCACCTAGCTGCCCACTTTTGGATAAAGCAGTTCAAATAGTAAGGTTGAGAAAGGAGGTAAGAGAGTTGAAGGGATTATTAGTTTTTCCTAAGAGTTTGGCTGTGAATAAGTCAATCAGTAAATATTTCTTAAGAGCCTACAATGTGCCTGGTATTCTGCTAAATGCTAGGGATACAAATTAGAAGAAAAAGTTCCTATCTATCCTCAAGGAGCTTACAGTCTGGTGGGAGAAGATGCACAAAAGGAATCTATAAAGTGAGGAAGAGGAGAAGGTGTCTGGGGCATGGTGGAGAAGTCAGAAATCTCAAAGTAGTGTAGCTAGGTAGGAAATGAAAGATTGAGGGAGAGAGGGGACATTGCCTTCATTGGTTGTTTTGGTGAAGTGAGTTTTTTTTAATGGCTAAGGGACGCCTGGGAATGTTTATAAGCAGAAGAGCAGCCAGTGAGAAGATTGAAGGTGAAGGGGAGGATGATTAAAGAGGCAAACTTCTAGAGGAGTCAGAAGGGCATGAGATAGAATTGCTGTTTAATTTAGGAAGGCACTATGAATGCATTTATTCTTAAACATTATTTTCAAGCTGAGGTTAGCATAGTTATGTTAAGCAGAGGTAATTAGTAGGAAAACCTGGATTCAAGTCCTGTCTCTGACATACTGGCTATATAACCTTGGGCAAATTACTTAACCTTTTAATGAATGAATGAATGAATGAATAAAGCACTTAATATGTGATAATTGCTGGGGACAGAAATAGAAAATTAACAAAGTCTCTGCTGCTCTCAAGGAGCTCACGTTGACAACACATGGAAGGTTTCAACTCTGGGTCAGACAGAAAGGTCCTTATGGGGCAACATCAAAGTAAATGTTAATGCCTTTTCTTTAATGTCTTTTACACTGATAAATATCTTATCAGTTTCAGATGTTGAACCACCTAGACTATATGAAAGACTGTAACATAGGGAGGCAAGAAATTTCTTTTCTGACTCTTTAAACAGCTATGGCTTATAGCACCTGAAGGAGCAGTTGCCAAGGTTGATTTCCATAAGGATTGTTTCCCAGGATGATATTAGAGCCAGTTGGGGCTGGAAGAAGCACTGCCATTGCCAAAGTTCTTGTGTTCCTGGTTCTGGACTGTTTCCATCATGGTCTAAGGGGAAGTGGTGGTCAAGCTAGTGGTGGTTTGACTTGCTTGGCACATGCTCCTTCCTCTCAGGGTGCCTTGTAGCTTCAGTTAGGCCGGTTTGCCTGGACTTTACGTGGCAGTTGGAAGACAGTTTGGTATTTGGTGGGAATGGCTGGCCCCTTCTTCATAGGAGATGATGACTCTGAAGACTGGTACGGTATTATGGTGTGTAGTACTGACATTTCTAGGGTCCTTGTGCCGAATTTCTTGTTGGTGACTGTTGGTCAACACTTATTGCTGGCAGTGAAAGGAAGTGGTTACCCTTTCCAAAATGATTTTTCTACTCAGTGATGGCCATGAGATCTGGCACAAGCCAGTTGGTATCTTACCTGAAATCTAAGGGATATGCATAATTTCAGCAAAACAAAAACAATAAATTGTGACAAGGTTGGCAAATTTTTTTTCATAATCCAAGATTTTTAAAATTTATTATTATTATTTTTTTTTTAGTCACTTATGCCATGAATTCATAGGGGATTGGTTCCAACAGCTCAGGTTCCTTGCCATTGGTTCTCACAAAGTGTGCTTCTCTGGGTGGAGCATGCTGGCGTTTCAGTTGAACCCAAGTGCCTTTTTCTTTGGTTTCCTTCTTCTTCTGATCATTTTCCTTTACCCGCTTCAGGAAGCTATCTCTGCTCTTGGAATGCTTAATATGCTCAATATGCACATTAATTCTTTTGGCTAGAATCTTGCCCTTAACCTGTTTGTTTACAACAATGCCTACAGCATGCTGAGTAACATTATAGACCCATCCAGTCTTGCCGTCGTAACATTTGTGGGGCATTCCTTGCTGGACTGTGCCCATACTCTTGATATCTACAATATCACCTTTCTTGTATACACATATATGTAGCCAAAGGGACAACACCATGTTTTCGAAAGGGCCTAGAAAACATGTATCATGTTCCTCTCCTTTTTCCTTTTGTGTTCATCATTTTGGCAACTCACTGGAATATGGCGGAGCCGGCGGAAAGCAAGATTGGCAAATTTTTAACCAAATTCTGTTCATAATGAAGCACTGTAAGCTAATATCTAAAAATCTTTAAAAAATACATTTATTGATGCCTTCTGTCTTTGTATTGGTCATTTCATCCTTGTCTCCCTCCAGACTGCACTCTCCCTTATGACAAAAACATTTAAGCAAAAATACAGGCCCTACATTTTTTTTAATGTAAAAGTTTTAAATTTTAATGGAGTAATAAACTTCATTTTGAGAAAAGAAACAAGATTAAAATGCTTTCTCTAAGAACTAGAGAATATATACATAATACACATGTGTATACATATATCCATGTGTTGTGCCCAAAAGACCAAGACAGAAGATCCCTGAGATTAAATTTGAAGTGGATTTATTACTGAGGGACTGTTGGGGTACATGGTTACCCAAATCAGACAGTGGGTTGACACAGACAGTGTGCCGGTTTTTTTTTTTTTTTGGAGGGCAATTGGGGTTAAGTAACTTGCCCAAGGTCACACAGCTAGGTTTTTGTTTGTGTGTGTTAAGTGTCTGAGGCCGGATCCGAACTCAGGTCCTTCTGACTCCAGGGCTGACGCTCTACTCACTGCGCCACCTAACCGCCCCACAGTGTGCCGGTTTTTAAAGAGATTCCATAGCCAGGTTACATAAGCTGAAACTACAGTGACTGGTCAGTGTACATTTGAATTTTCCCGCCTGTGCGAAGTATACCCTAGGCTGAAACTCCCGCCTATGGATCAGTTAGGGGAAGGGGAGGGTGCAGTTGTGCCAGCTTACAGAACAATTAGGGGAGGGGAAAGTGGAGTTGTCTGCTTTACAGATCAATTAGGGGAAGGGGAGGTGGAGTTGTGTACAACATTCTCTACTTTTCCTTGTAGATATGTCAAACCTTTGACATGGCTGGGGTCACATCATCTAGGTTACCCAATTCTGTTCCTAAAGAATGGTAGCAGGGGCCCCTGATAATTAACATTAACACGAGACTTGACAAATTGTAGAAAGCAATTGATGAGACAGGGTCTTACAATTTGGGCTATGGTCAGGAGTAGGAGAGGCTAATACCAATACTAATACCAATGTAGTGAGCCAGGAGGATGTTCCAGGGGAACAGGGACTGATACCAGTTCTCAGAATTTTCCAGCTCCTTCTGTCTGTTAGCAATATTCTGGTGTACCAATTTCAGACTCTCCCTCACCACTCCAGAGTTGTTTGCATAGAAACAACAAGCCTCACCAAGGGCTGTACACAGGCCACCCTTTTTTTTTTTTTTCTTTAAACAAATACTTTATTAACTTCTGTTTTACATCATTCATTTCTGCCAGATTTTGAGTTACAATCATTTTCCCCCCATTATTCCCCTACCCAACCTCCCAGAATAGCAGTCCCACAAGATATCGCTTCCTCCAATCTGCTCTCTCCCATACCTTCTCCCTTACCCCCATCGACTTTTCCATTAGAGGAAGATGAATCTTTGTGTCCCAATGCCTGCACATCTTATCTCCCAATTATAGGCAAGAGTATTAATAATAGTATTTATATATATATTTGAAACATTTAATGTTACGACCTCGAATTTCAGATCCATTTCCTTCCTCCATTGTCACCCATTCCTTCTTGGGATATAAGTAATTCAGTATATGTTGTACATGTCTAGCTCTGCAAAACATTATCATAGTAGATATATTGTTCAAGGCTGCTTATAAGTCCCTCCCACTCATCCCACCCCCCACCTGGTCCATTCCCTACATGATCCTGTCCCTCTTCTATAGTGGGTACTTCCAACCTCCCCTCACCCCAAGGATGCCTTCCCATCCATCATCCCTCCTCTCATCCCCCTTCCCCCTATCCTGCTGCAGGTTGAGATATCCCATTTAGTATGTATGTCATTTCTCCCTGAACCAAATTCAATGTGAATGTGGTTTTGCCTTTTTAGCCTTCCTTATTCTCCCCCTCCTTTGCAACCACTTCCCCTACATGGGATAGTTTACCCTACCCTGTCTCTCCCCATCTCCTCTTGCCACTTTCCTCTCTCACCTCATAATTTCATCCCTTGAGTACTCTCCCTTCCCAACAAAATCAACCTATGCCCTCTATCCATATATAGCTGTAACCATATACACACACATTCACATATGTATTCGTATGACCACACCCCCTTCTTCCATTATTTTCATTGTGGGAAAGATATCATCAGTCACAGATATTGCTTTTCCATATAGGAATGTAAATAGTTCAACTTTGATAAGTTCCTTTTGATTTCTTTTCCCTGATTAGCTTCTCAGGCATCTCTTACTTCTTGCGTCTGGATGTCAAATTTTCTATTCAACTCTGGTTTTTTCCTCAATAATGCTTGAAAGTCCTCTATTCCACTGAATGACCATATTTTCCCCTGAAACAAAATACTCAGTTTAGCTGGGTAGGTAACCCTTGGGTTCATTCCCAGGTCTTTTGCCCTCTGGAATATCATATTCCATGCCCTTCGATCCCTCAGTGTAGAAGCTGCCAGGTCCTGAGCTATTCTGATTGTGTTTCCACAATATTGAAATTGTTTCTTCCTGGCTGCTTGTAGTATTTTCTCCTTGATCTGGGGATTCTGGAACCTGGCTATAATATTCCTGGGAGTTTTCTTTTTGGGATCTTTTCAGGAGGTGATCGGTGGATTCTTTCAACCTCTATTTTGCCCTCTGGATCTAAAACATCAGGGCAGTTTCCTTGAGAATTTCTTGAAGGGTGATTTCTAGGTTCTTTCCTTGATCATGGCTTTCAGGTAGTCCAATAATTTTTTAATTGTCTCTCCTGGATCTATTTTCCAGGTCAGTGGTTTTTCCCATGAGATATTTCACATTGCCTTCTAATCTTTCATTTGTTTGGATCTGCTTAACAGCGTCTTGATTTCTCATAAAGTCACTAGCTTCCATTTGCTCCAGTCTAACTCTGAAGGAATGAATCTCCTCAGTGAACTTTTGAGATTCTTTTTCCATCTGGCAAATTCGACTTTTTAAGGCATTCTTTTCCTCGTTGCCCTTTTGGGCCTCCTTAGCCATTTGAGTTAGTCTATTTTTTAAGGTGTTATTTTCTTCAGTCAGGCTGTTGACCCTCATTTCATACTTTTCCTGCATCCTTCTCATTTCTCTTACTAATTTTTCCTCCACTTCTCTTATTTGATTTTTAAAGTCCTTCTTAAGGTCCTCTATGGCCTGCAACCCACTCATGTTTTCCCCTGGGGCTTTTGGAGCAGGACTTCTGACCTCACAGTCCTTTTCCGCTCTATGCCCCCAAAATAGGAGTCTAGGGTTGCATTTTTCTGTTTCCTTTGCCTTGGCATGTTGCCACTTAATTGCTTGACTTTTGGGCTTGTTGCCACACTATGGCTTTAAGGCCAGCTAGAGGAATTTTCGTCCCGAACGTGTGGGGGCAACTTCCGTTTCTGGCAAGCTATAAACCCACCCACAACTTCCACCCTAGATCACAATCCAGATCCAGGAGGTTAAAGCAAGAGCGATTACCCCCCAAGACTGATCGCTGGATCTCCCCACGATTTGTAGGCTGGGAGCTGGAAATGCCTCTGAAAACTACACAGTGGCGTGTCTCCTCAGCAGCTTCTAGCCCCCAGAGGAGGGAGCTGACGCATTCCCCAAATACAGGTCCCAAAGTCCATAGGACACTAACCTCTTACTTTGTCCTAGGCAAGTCTATGTTGATAATTCTGGCGTCTCCACAGTTCCTGGTGTTCTGGGGTTCCTCCAGCCGGCTGCTGGCCCTGCTGCCCTGGGGCTAAAACCTTGGCTCAGGTGGACCTGGGCTCGGCTCGGCTCCTGCGCTCTGCGCGCTGCTGGCTCCCAGACCACTGCGCTGGTCCTTCCTGCAGGGTGCTGGGCTGTCCTCAGCGGGAGGTTAGCTTCTCTGTGTCGTTCTGTGGGTGCTGGGGCTCCAGAAGATTTTCAGAGTCCTTTTTTACATTGTTTGTGGAGAATCTGGGGGCAGAGAGGCTTGGATGAGCTGTTTCTACTCCGCCATCTTGGCTCCGCCCCCTCCACAGGCCACCCTTTTTAAGAGAAAGAAGGTCAAGGCCTCTGTGGTTCTGGATAACCACCTCTGCCAGAGAGTCCACCTGTCTTTCCAGGGCTGAGATGGACTGCTCTATGTGGGAGAGGTCAGTATTCCCCTGTGTACTTAAGGCCTGATAAGTTGGCCTCTCCCTTAATCAAGACTGCCATCCCAGTTGTTGCAGAACCCACAAGGCCCAAGTCCACTGAGACGGGAATGAGGAGTGGTACTGCCTGCCTTTGGTGGTGGCTCAGTTGACCTTCTGGGGAAAAGTAATCAGGCCCTCCATCTTTAGTAGTCAAACCTTTGCATTAAAATCTGGAAAAGCTAGTGGAAACATTGTCAATGTTAAGAGCAAAACATCAGTTGTCTTCCAGATAATAAACCTGAACCTAGAATTATCTCATGAAGTCTTTTAAAAGTGATCTTTTTTATTTGGTGAATTCTGCTACCCTTAGGCAAAATAGTGTAAAGAGCAATGAACTGATTACAGTCCCAGCTCTGCAACTAACTTTTCCTGAGCCTCTGTTTCCTTATCTAGCAAATGAGGAGTTTAGGTAGGCTTCCTTCAAATACTAAAATTCTATAATTCTGTAATATAGGGTCTGTTGGAAGACTGTTAAAGTTTTTACTTTTCTATTAACTTTAATGGCAAGCATTACATTTTTTAAAAAGATTAAGAACTTAATGGATGAGAATTGGAGAATAATGACTTATTAATAGTCTTGCTTCTAATTCCACTCCATTTTACCTCACTTCTACATATTATCTAAAGTTATCTTCCCACATATTAGCCCGTTAAGCTAGAAGAGTGGGGGCTCCCATCCTTTTTGTGGGGAGGAGATATTTGTCATTTCCCTGAAGCCTTGGAATAGAATGGAGACACAAGTTACCAACCAAAATGTTCTACAGCAGGCAATTTTCTTCTTAATGATGGAATTCCTCAGCAAACCTTAGATAGGCCAGAACAGCTAACTAATCCATAGGTTTGGATCTTTGTTGGTTTTCATCCAAATGTAACTGATCACTTGCTTGGTAGGGAAAAAAAAGAATATATAGATAAACAATACTTTAGAGAATAAAAGTGCTTCCAGTTGTAAACAGGAAAATGCCATGTGTTTCCCCAAGAGAAAAGTAGCCAAAAAATATGAAGTTTTCAAATGAAAGTTAAATTATCTACCATATGAAAAAATGTTCCACATCATTAAAAAACTTCAAAATTTGTATTTCACAAGGGATAATCTACCCAGCTTTGAATTTATGAAATGATTCATTCACTCACTGTTTTCATACAGTATTATGTATTGTTATATTATCATTATATGAGGAGTTTCTAAACCAGGTATTCTCCACAAATGTGGGGATGGGGGGGTGCCAACAGATATATAAATGATTAAAGTAGTCAAACTACAGATTACATTTTCCATTCATGGGTTATGAAATCCATCTAATTACTTTATGGTGAGCCCATATATGCCTCAATTATCACTGAAGGCTTTTAAGTCTTCAATGATTATGAGATGCCTATTATGTCAAATAAAAAGCTTAGGCCAGGGTACTATTATTCCAGGTGCTACCATAACATAATGCAAACACAGTCTCTCTTAGGAGCAAACATGTTTAGGATTATGGGGAGACTACAGATTTGGAGCTCAGTGGGATCTTATAGGTCCTCTAGGTGCAAAGGTTTTAAACTTGGGATCTATGAAATTGTCTTTTTCATGTATTTTGACAGTTATGTTTCATTAATTTTTCCCTTTGTAATCCTATGTATTTTATGTCTTGAAAAATATTATTCTGAGAAGGGATCCATAGGCCTTTTCAGACCTCCAAAAGGGTCCATGTCACAGAAAAAGTTAAGGAACCCCTACTCTTGTCCAACCCCCTTATTTTACAGATAAGGAACCAGGGCCCAGTGATTAAATAACCCAAGTCCTCTGACTCTAAATCCAGAGTTCTTTCTGTTTCTTCCTAATGAGGAAACTGAGGCTCATAGAGATTTGACCAAGGTCATATATAGTTAGTAACTGGCAAAGGTGGGATTCCAGCATAAGTTTTCCTGTCTCCAAGTTCAACATTCTATCTGCTGTGTCTTGGAAGTTCTCTTAATTAAAGGCATAAAATAAATTTCTGTTCAGTACACACAAAAAAATTTTAGTATGGACATTTCAGGGTAATGTGCAATGTTATTATCATTGTTATATAATAACAATGTTATTATTCAGTGGGGCAGCATGAAGATATATAATAAACCTAAAGACCACAGCCTAAAGCTCCACTCTAGGAAATAGTTTAATAGTGACGAAAGCTGCAACTGTCCAGAGATTTAGATAGTAAAAGAATAAAATTAAACTCTTCCAAGATTTCTCATCCCACATGTGTTTCTTGATTAAAAAACAAACTGAAAAATTTGTTTTAAGGACATCAAAAATCTAAAATGAATTCAGTACTGTCAACATAAGGAAATTCTCTAACTAGTTGCCAATAACATGGGATCTTATTTTTATTTTATAAAAATATTGAATTCTGCCCAGACACTTACTTGCTTCATGACCCTGCTTAAGTTATTTTTAACCTGTCTCAGCCTCAGTTTTCTCAATTTGTGCAGAAAGGAGAGTGATAATCTGCAAAATGGGTATTATAACAAAAGCACCTATCTCACAGTCAGTTACCTACAATTCAGTGTCAAACTGAGCCAGCCAGCTTGTTTCTCACACACTTTTCTGCCTCTGTATCTTTGCCTTAGTAGCCCCCATATGCCTAAAATGCTGTCATTTTCCTCTCTGATTCAGACTGCCTAAATTGCTTTGAGATAGCTTACATGAAAACCTTCTGGAGACCTTTACCCTTCTGCTCTGCTGTTAAGAGCTTTTCATTCAAATTCTGAACCTTCTTTGTATCATAGACCCCTTTGTAAGTCTGGCAGTCTTATGGGTCCTTTCTTAGAATTTTAAAAATTTGTAATTGAAGGAAATGCTTTAACATTTCTAATTTCAGTTCTAATGTTTTTTTCCCCACCAAAGTTCATACAGTCCCTGAATATGAAGTTTCTCTGTCATACAATTACTTTCCCTCTTGTGCATGTCTATTAATTTACATGTTGTCTCCCTGAGTAGAAAGTAAGCTCCTTTGAGGTCAGGGGCTGTTTTTCCTTTTCTTTGTGTTCCTAGCACAGTGCCTGACTATAAGTGGTTAATAAATAAATTATTGTTGACTGACGTATCTTCACCAACCACTTAGTATCTTTTCTTGACTGCTATAATTTAGCACCCTTTACCTGCTCAAAAATCTGATCATCTTTGATATTCTTCACCAACCTGTACTTTCACCATCCTATATCTTTACCTATCACATTCTATACCTATCTTCCATATTCAGTCTAACCCATCACAAAGTTCTGCTTGGTGAGAAATGTAAAAGGTAGAATGTGTCCTAATTCAGACCCTACCCTGGACTATGCACATGGCCAATATGCATTCTACCATTTGCTTCTGTCCTTATTCTATACAGTCATAAGATTTATTCTTACAGATCTCTCTGATTACATAATTTTTCTTTCATGATGATTCCAATTACCTCACATTAAATTTAAATTGTAGTTTATCAACTTTAAAGCAAATGTTTATTATTGATTTGGTACCTCTTAACTCTTCATCTGCTGAAACTCATCTCATATTAAGTTTAGCAACCTCTTTAACATTGTAATTGTGTCAAATGATATAATGGAATATTTCACTCATTTTGAAGTAATGAATATGAGTTGCAGTAACACCTCTTTCATTACTACCAGAAAGAGCAAGGTACTCCAGAAGCAAATTTTATTTCCCCCCAGGAATATGCCGTACTAGTTGTTGTTGTTTTTTTAAATTTAATTAATTCTTTAATAGATAAAAATCTAGTATCTCTCTTTTCCACTCCTTTCTCAAGTTGAAAAAGGCAAAACAGAACCCTTGTAGCAGATATGTACAGTCAGGCAAAACAAAGTACCAAATTGGCCATATTTTAAAAAATATATAAATTGTGTGTGTGAAATAAATTTTTAAAACTGGGATTAAGGGCTAAAACTTTATTTTTAACAAAAGCATTTTTGAAAGGTAATCAGATATTTGTTACATGGGCTCAGCAGATTGAGGAGGGAAGAATACATTTGGGAAATGAAGGCTATATAAAAAGAAAATTAACATTTTTTTTTAATTTTTAATTTTTTTGCCTTTTTTGGAGGGCAATTGAGGTTAAGTGACTTACCCAAGGTCATACAGCTAGTTTTTGTGTTAAGTGTCTGAGGTCACATTTGAACTCAGGTCCTCCTGACTCCAGGGCCAGTGCTCTATTCACTGTGCCACCTAGCTGCCCCAGAAAATAAACATTTTTAAAAGAAATAATAAAATATCATACAAACTGTATTCAGAACTCACTTGGGGAAAAATTTGCATCACATCTTCTAAAAATCTGCTATTTAAAAAAATTTTTAAGTCTGCTATCCAAGATATATAGAAAGTTGACCCTAACAGATAAGACCAATAGCTGTTCCTCCATAAGAATATGTTCCTCCAGTGAATAGAGCGCTGGCCCTGGAATCAGAAGGACCTGAGTTTGGAGCTGGCCTCCAACACTTAATCCACACAAACAAAAACCTAGCCGTGTAACCTTGGGCAAGTTACTTAACCCCAATTGCTTTAAAAAAAAAAAAAAGAATATGTTCCTCCATAAAGAACATGAAGTTTCTTCAAAGAAGAAATGGAAATGCTCACCCATCACAAGAATAAAAGAAATGAAAATAGTCTCAGAAGTTTTAGCCGGCATATGCTAAATTGGCCCCCCCAAAAAAACCAACAACCCAATAAAAGATTGAAGTCATTAGAGTACCTTGCAGGAATATGTACAAATTCACTTTTGTTGGTGCTCTGAATTGATTCAGTGATATAAAAATTGTAATTGTATAAGTTGCTAAACTGTTTACATACTTTATTTCAGAGATTTTGCTGTGCATTTATTTCAAGGGACTTAAATGACAGAAATATTCCATGTATTCTGAAATAATTCCTAACAGTACTTTTTATAGTAGCAAAATTGAGGCAGAGTAGATGCCTATCAACTGGGGAACAAATGGATGACTATACAAAATACAGTGTGTGGATGTAGTAGAATACTGAGTGTTGAACTTAACTGTGATACAAAAAGAAGCAATGAAACTTCTACCTGAAGAGATCAAAGAAAAGAGGAAAAGGACCAGATCGTACCAGAAATATTTATAGCAGCTCTTCAGAGAGCTCTTAGTAGAATGATAGTTTATTGGGCAATAGCTAAACAAATTTTAATATATGAAAGCAATGGAATCTTATTGCACAATAATAAATGACAGTTTCAGAAAAATCTGGGAAGATTTGTATGAACTGATGCAGAGTGAACAGAATTAGAAATATTTAAAAAACAGCATTGTAAATAAAAACAACTTTGAAAAAAACTAACCACCACCAACTAGAAGACCATCACCTAAGTGAAGTGATGCGGAGGAAAAAAAGTAGAACTGAGAGAACAATGACAATAAAAGAATTGGAATTAAATTAATGATAAATCTTGATTCCAGAGATTAGATAACATACTTCTGTTCTCTTTGTAAGGGAGGAGAAAGGGGAACATAGGGGTTGAGTGTTACATAAGCTATTCTAAATGGTTGGTGTGCCAGTTTGCTTAGTAAATGAAGGTTCTAGGTGTACATTAGGGTATGACCGTGATGTGAACATTCATATAGGAACACATTAATATATGCTCAGTGCATTAGCTTCTTAAACAGATTATACTGAACATAATTTCCTTTTTCTTAATGATCAGGGTTATTTTTCTGACCAGTGTGCCAACAGTATGGTACTGTGGTACCAGTGGTCCAGGCTTTCAACTAGAAGTAAAGAGACTGAAATTCTAGGCTAGTCTTAGCTTCATCACTCTCTAGATATGTGATTTTGAGGAAGTAACCTGCTTTGGGCCTTATTATCTTCCTTTGTAAAATGAGATTGAAATAAATGAACTCTAAGATCCCTTTGTTCTAATATTCTGTGTGATAAATATCCTCCATTCTTTTTAGGAATCAATCATCCATATGATCCTAATTCAGCTCTCTACAAAACCTGTTCCTTCTCTACTTAAAAACAGATAATAGACCTGTGGTTTCATTGGCATGGTGAACTCCTGATGAAGAAAGTCTCCTTACTATGTAGTTTTAAAAGTTGTTGGAGGCCTACTTTCAGTCTAGTCCTCACAGCAATTGTCTGGAGAAATAACCCCTGTGGGGAAAGGGCCAGCCATTCCCACCAACTACTAGCCAGCTGCCTTCTAGCTGCCACATAAAGGGCAGGCAGACCATCTTAGCTGAAGCAGCAAGTCACCCTGAGGCGCCTGAGGGAGAGACAGGAAGTAGCATGTGCCAGGCAAGTTAAACTACTACTGGTGGGACCACCATTTACCCTTAGACCATGATGGAAACAGTCCAGGACCAGGAACCTTGGCAATGGCAGTGCTTCCAGCCCTGTGTCCTCAAACATCATCCTGGGAAGCAAACCTTATCGAGAGCAGCCTGGCAACTGCTCCTTCAGGTCCTATAAGCCATAGCTGTTTAAAGAGTCAGAAAAGAAATTTCTTGCCTCCTTATATTACAGTCTTTGATATAGTCAAGATGGTTCAGCATCTGACACTGATAGGATTTTTATCGGTATAAAAGACATTAAAGAAAAGGTGTTATTATTTACTTTGATGTTGCCCCATAAGGACCTTTCTGTCTGACCCAGAGTTGAAACCTTCCATATATGTTGTCTCTCCCATTAGAATGTGAACTCCCTGAGAGCAGGGACTTTATTACTTTTCTATTTATGTGCCTAGCACTTGACCCAATGCTTTGCACATATTAAATGCTTAATAAATATTTCATTTGTTAGTTATTCTTGCTTTTCAATTCCAGATTTTAGTTTTTGGAAAGTAACAAGAAAATAGGAGCTGATAAGGGATATACTAATTTGTATAAAGTTTGGCATAGGAGTGCCTTGTTTAATATAGCCAAATGAAATTTTTGTATTTGAAATTTTCCTAAAACTCTGGCAGACATAGATAGGCACGTTTGTGGTAGAAACAAATGTGACGTGCATAAGATTTGAAAATAAATTTAGATAGTTGAATTCAAAATTCAGTTTATAGGCCATTATCTTCAAGATACGTGGTAAGACTTAGATCTCTACTCTTTTTTAAAAAAAATTTAATTTTTTCTCTATTACATGTAAAAACAATTTTTAACCTTTTTTAAAATTTTAAGTTCCAGATTCTCTTCCTCCCCTCCCCTCTTCCTTAGATGGTAAACAATTTGATATAGGTTGTATATGTACAGTCATGCAAAATATATTTCTGTATTAGACATGTTGTGAAAGAAGACACAGACCAAAAAGCCCCCACAAAACCAAAACACAAGAAAAATAAAGTTTAAAAAACATACTTCGATCTGCATTCAGACTATATCAGTTTGTTCAGTTCCCCCCCCCCAAATTATTTATTTTTAGTTTTTAGTGTTCATGTCCATAAGATTTTGCATTCCAGATTTTCTCCTCCTCCTCCACTCCCCCTTCCCCAAGATGATGTACATTCTGCATCAGTTTATTCTCTGAAGGTGGATAGCATTTTTCATCATAAGTCCTTTGGAATTGTCTTGGATCATTGTATAGCTAAGAGAATAGCTAAGTCATTCACAGTTGATCATTGTACAATATTGCTATTACTGAGTATAATGTTCTCTTGGTTCTGCTTACTTCACTTTGCATCAGTTCATGTAAGTCTTTCCAGGTTTTCCTGAAATCATCCTGCTTGTCATTTCTTACCTCCAATCATATTCTACAACTTATTCAATCATTCCACAATTGATGGATATCCCCTCAAGTTCCAGTTTTTTACTATCACAAAACGAGCTGATATAAATATTTTTGACAAATAGGTCCTTTCCCCCCTTTTTTGATCTCTTTGATACGTAGACCTAATAGTGGTTTTGCTGGGCCAAAGGGTACATATGCACAGTTTTATAGCTCTTTGGGCATAGTTTCAAATGACTGTCTGAAATGGTTGGATCAATTCACACCTCTTATCAGCCCATTAGTGTCCTGATTTTCCCACATCTCCTCCAGCATTTATTGATTTCTACTTTTTTGTACTTATGAAAAAATAATCTTAACATTTGCCTGAATTACATGATCCTTAGTGACATTATGTGTTATCTTTAATTTTTTGTATTTCATCTCTTTTTTGTTTTTTTGTAAGATAGTTTGAAGGAGTAAAAAGAGTTGACTAAGTCTGCTGTGTATACAAAAAAGGTAACTGTAGGTGGGCCTACGTATAGTTGGGCCCAGTTTGAGGAGGAAAGGTTAAAGGAACAGAGATAAGAGCAGGATCTAGATGAGGGAAACATTGTAGGATTCTAAGATTGTTATTGATTACCAAGATTTTTGACCTGATGGTATTCTCAGCATTGTGAAATAGGAACATTGGTTGAGAATAAATTCTACTCTTCATAGAAAGAAAGGGGAAGCATAGCAATTGTGTATTAAGTACTTTTTTATTTCTTTTGCCTCTACTTTTCATTTTTTTTAGATGAGTTCCCACACTATTATGCTAATAGCCGCTATGGCCTTAAGACATTAGAAGTAAAATCATTTGGGGAAAAAAGAAAGGGTTAAATCTATTTCCAGGCTGGCAAGTTTAGGGAGTGTTTTGGGGGAGTCATTGTATGAGGTATTTGGACTGATAATGGTAATAACAACGAACATGAAAATGATAAATTATTTGATTAATGTCTGATGTTTAGACAATGTCTAATGACTAATGTCAACCTTTTTAGACATTAATACAATTCTAAGAATCTAATTAAGAATTATAGACAAGATATGCATAACCATGTAGCTAGGACTCTGTTATTTTAATTAGTGACCTAGTTCAAGAAATAATTTTAAGTGGAAATTAGCCAGTTAAATGAAAATAATGATAGTATGGAGAACCAGCCTCTACCTGGATTCAGGTTGCACTTTAGATATTGGCTCTGTAACTTCACTTAATCTCTTAGTGTGCCCCAAGGAACTTTCTAAAATTATAAGAGCTACACAGTGACATTACTGGTCTGGACTAAGAAAAGGGAAAAATTGCAGCTGTGTTTTTAAGTTTTGAATTTTACAATAAGAATGATTTCCCTCTGAATTTTATCTGGGGAGTGAATATCAGCTTATTTCACATCTACATTAGATTTTTAAAAATTTGGTCTTAGATTACAACAAGAAGCTTTAGTTTACAGGAATAAGGAGGTGATAATCTTTCCGTGCTCTGCCCTCGTCAGATCATTTTTGGAGTATAATATTCAGTTCTGGGGTCCACAGTTTAAGAAGGATATTGATAAATTAGCATTTTCAGGAGGAAAAATAGGATACTAAAGTGCCATCATTTGGTTGGTTGATGTCCTTCATTCTTGAAGAGGACCAAAATGACATCACTATGCTAAAGTCAAGTTTCAGTGTTTCTGACTGTAGCTGATCAGACCAGTAACAAGCTTGGAATGCTCTACCACAGGATGGGCACAAATAGTCCATGTGAACATTTGGGGTGGATTCTCCAAATTTGCACATCCTGCATTTCTTTTGAGCTGTTTTAGTTGTGCTTTGCTCATAGAGCACAGCGCCTTCTCTGATGTGGGCACGCCATGCTGAGCGGTCACACAGTTCCAAAGTTTTTGAGAGAGACCTTGAGAGTGTCCTTGTATCACTTTTTCTGACCACCTTATGAACGCTTGTCCTTTGTGAGTTCTCCATAAAACAGCCTTTTTGGCAAGTGTATGTTTTGCATTTGAACAGTGTGGCCAACCCATTGGGAGTTGTGCTTTCTGAAGCAGAGTTTGAATGCTTGGTGGTTTAGTTCAAATAAGTTGGTACCTTATCTTGCCAGATGATCTTCAGAATCTTCCTAAGACCATTCAGATGGAAGTGATTCAGTTTCCTAGAGTGGCGCTGGTATACTGTCCAGGTTTCACAGGCATACGACAATGAGGTCAGCACAACAGCTCTGTAGACTTATTCTAATACCTCTTCTCTCCCATACTTTCTTTTGGAGCTTCCCAAACAACTGAGCTAACTGGCAACGCATGTGTGTCAACCTCTATGTGTCCCCTTCATTTGGAACTTTATGGAGGAGGGAAGATTTAGGAGCACATGAAAGTTTGTCTTCAAGCATTTGAAAACTTGAGAAGAGGGATTAGCTTTATCCTATTCTGTTCTTTTTTTCTGGGTAATTTAATAATTTTATTATTATCAGGTTATTAATAAAAGGATGTTCATTTGGCCATCTCTCTTAGACCAAAGACCCCTAATGGCAGTGGAGTCACAGTCTATATGCCCTTCAAAGAGAAGGTGTTCCTGAGGGGTGACAGTCAATTCAGATTGGTTAACAAAAAAAAAAATATGGGGTAGATTAAAATGAAGGTCTTGGGGTATGTGACTTAGGTCACTCAAATCTTGGTCAAAGAAACATCAATTTCCGTGTCACTGTCTTGAACTTTATCCTATTCTGCAGAACTAGGTGAATTAGGTAGAAATTACCAAAAGACAAATTGAAGATTGAAATCGAGAAAAACTTGCCTTCAAATTAGAGCTAGCTAAAACTATCCAGAAATGAAACAGGTGCCTCAGGATGTGAGTTCTTTAGTAGAGTCTGAATGACTACTTGTTTTTTCATTTATGAGTTGGGCTGCTAGCTAGATGACTGCTGAGGTCCTTTGCACCTCTAAAATTCTGTTTTCTTTATTAGGACTAGACCACCGTAGTTCTTCCTTTCCTGTGTGGTTTTATATCTCCTCTAAATAGCATCATAAAATGGTACCTTGTTCATTTCTGTTCTGTGGCTTAGTTTAGAGTCTTTTATGCTTGGGGCAACATTAATCTAATGCCAGGTAGCCTATGGAAAAGAGTACTACCGACTTGGGAGTCATATGATATGAATTTAAATCCCACCTCTTATGTGTAATAATCCCACTATGTGTGGCTAAGTAACTGTATGACCATGAGCAAGGCTTTTAACCTCTTTCTGTCCCTTAATTTCTTTTGTAAAATAAAGGCAGTGAACTAGAGGCCATTTAGAGCCTTTCTAGCTTTAAACCTGTGATCCTATGATTTTATGATAGATATTTTAAAAGTATATTTTATGTATTTAGCAGGTTTTTTAAAAATTAGCCCAAATATTTTGAATGGCCCAGAGTCTGCTGAAAAGGTTCAAGAGCCTTTCAGAATCTACTCAGAAAAATTCTTTTGAATGATTCCTTTATCTTCTGATATTTTATTTTATTTTACTTTTTTATTTTTTTTAAGCAATTGGGGTTAAGTAACTTGCTCAAGGTTACACGGCTAGTCATTATTTATCTGTGGGTGCTTATTTTCTGAGGCCAGATCTGATCTCGGGTCATCCCAACTCCGAGGCCGGTGCTCTTACTCACTGCGCCACCTAGCCACCCCTTTTAGGGCAATTGGGGTTAAGTAACTTGCCCAAGGTCACACAGCTAGGTTTTTGTTTGTGTGGGTTAAGTGTCTGAGGCCGGATCCTAACTCAGGTCCTTCTGACTCCAGGGCCGGCGCTCTACTCACTGTACCACCTAGCCGCCCCTATCTTCTGATATTTTAAAATTAAGATATATTTGCTTCAGTATTTAAAAGAATCTGATTTTGTTGGTGACGATACTCTTTCTCCCAGAATACATTGTAACTCCTCTGTGCTTTCATTTTTGTTTTGAGTTGTTGTGGCCTAAAATTTCATCACTCTTCAGTAGATGTGTTGAGCTTTAAGGCTGGTGGTCAAATGACAGATATTCAGACTTTTGCTGGACCAGTTCTTAAACAGCCTTTCCAGGATTGTAAGACCTACCACAGTTTTGCCTTATTGCCATAGCCTTTGGGACTTAGGTTCAGTTCTGTGACAACAATGAGACAGCTTTAAGGTTAAGAATTATAAAAGACGGCTTTCCCTCTCCTGCTGCTCAAGGAGCCAGCTGCCACCATGAATGACACTGTAACCATCAGAACCAGGAAGTTTATGACAAACAGACTTCTTCAGTGCAAACAGATGGTTATAGATGTCCTTCATCCTGGAAAGGCCACAGTGCCTAAGACTGAAATTCAAGAAAAACTATCCAAGATGCACAAGACAACCCCTGATGTCATTTTTGTCTTTGGATTCAGAACCCATTTTGGTGGTGGCAAAACAACAGGCTTTGGCATGATTTATGATTCCCTTGACTATGCAAAGAAAAATGAACCAAAGCACAGACTTACAAGGAATGGCTTGTATGAGAAGAAAAAGACATCAAGAAAGCAGCGAAAGGAACGCATGAACGGAATGAAGAAAGGGGTACTGCAAAGGCAAATGTTGGTGCTGGCAAAAAGAAGGATTAAAAGGCACTATGGATTATGTTTATCTGTGAAGATAATTTTTCACCTGGCCATGAATAAACTATGTAAAACTTATATAAAAAGACCTTTGCATGGTAAACTGATAACTGCATCATAATGAATATAATTTTATGTGACAGATTACCATATTACCTTCTTTAATTGATATATACATGTTTAATACATTGTAGTATACAGGCATATAACTTAGAGTTTATTAAATCTAGTATAAGTTTTTATATAGTTTTATATAGTTATAATATGGTATAAGTTTTGTATATTCATTTCCTTTGCAGTAATTAGTACTGTCCTGTCCTGATACTTTAATTATGTTATACATGTAATAAAAAGTAAGGCATTAGACTTTAGATTGAATTTTGTTTGCACCAGTTTTATCAGGAACATAACACTGGAATTGGAAGGCTGATAGCCTACACATCACTTATATGTTCTTGGGTACTTTCTTCAAGTAAAACTGTTAGCTTTTTTGCTTCAGATTACTTAATATTGTTGATGTGGTCTGCAGAAAATGTAATAAGGGAACATATTAACATTCAGCATTCAAGGCCAAACAGCCTTTCCATTTCCTTCAAATAAAACTAATGGGTGTGGATTATGATGCCAGGATAAATAAATAAAATAACTATAGAATTGGAAGAGATTTTAGTGTTTGGTTTATTTTATAGAAGAGAAAGTGGAGACTCTGATATTGCTCATGGATACAACTCCTTAATGGCAGAGCTCTAGGACTGGAACCCAGGTCTCCTGATGCTCTGTAGTGTTTTCTCTCCACCATATCATACTATTTGGTATATAGTGGGTTTCCTGGGGGTGGAGAGAATTCAGTTGCTTTTCCACCGTAATAATGCTGCCTTAGCCTAATGCTTTAACTGTATTGTATTTGTAATTCCCCTGAGCCTTATTGACAAATTCAAATTTATTACCAGTAATTATTGAAGACTTAATTCTCTTGTCTTAATTACATTATTTTGTGTTACTGCATTACCAATTAACTGTATTTTTTGTTGAACTTTTGTTTAACTTTTTGTTAAACTTTTGACCTTAATGACTAAGAGGGGGGAATGAAAATGAATATGAAATTATTTTAAAAAATCAGAAAGGACTGTGTAGATATTGGCATTTTCTTGGAATATAGTTGATATAGTGGATAGACACACATACGTAGTAGACATAGTGGAAACTTATTTGTTTTGAATGTGGAGATTTTATTGACAAAATTTCCCTTGTACTTGCAAGTTATTATTGGTATTTTCATATAATCAGTTATTCATCAAGCATTTGCTATGTGCCTACTAGTGCCAGGCACTTTGTGCTAGGTAGGTTCTGGAATACAAAGATACAATTGAGACTGTCTCTCTATTGTCTCTCGTTGCCACTGCCTAGTTCCCTTCAAAGCTCAGCTCTCTCCTTACCTATCATGTAGGACATGAGGCCTTTTCTGATTCTTCCCAAATCCTGGTGCTTTGTCTCCACTTATAGAAACTATTTGCTTTGAAGGCAGGGATTGTCTCTTGTGTCTCTGTATCCTCAACCACTAGCGCAATGCCTGGTACGCAGTAAGTAGGCTCGAAATAAATTTTCTTGAATGATCGATTATATATGAATACTTAGGCTGAGTGTTAAAGGGAACTAAGTGCCACCTTGTACACGAGACCTTATTGTTGCTAGTGTCAGGCACCTCAACTCTTCTCCCCTCCCCCAAGGAAAAAAAAACAGAACAGAACACAATTTTTTTTACAAGGTAAAAATTTGGCACAGAGTAGACATTGATATTTATTGAGTGGAATGCATTATTAATGGGATGTATTTTTATTATTTTAACAAGCATAAGTACCCTTTAGTACTTGAGGGGTCTACATCACCATTCTCCCTTTACTACTGCCATAATGGAAGGCATGCATGAGCTGCTGGGCTGAAAGTTTACCGCCCCATGACCAACCTAGTGATGATTCTGTCTGAAGTTAGGTTAGTTAGTCCTCCTGAACCTTTCAAACTTAATAGACTCAGAGTTTGTATTCTGTTTTTGAGAACTCAAGGTCACCTCCACAGCATGATGAAGTATTGAAAAAGGACTTAAGGGGAAGATTTGCCAGAAATTTAAATGCAGGAATTCCATGTTACCATTTAGAATAGTTCTCCAGCCTTGACCTCCAATTCCATAATTCTTGTCATCTAAACAACATTATATGGCTAAAAAGTTAACATGGATAAAATAAAGACCCCCCCCCCCCCCCGAAGAGTTTCCCCATAGCAGATTACAACAGCACCACTCTTTCCCTTTCAGTTGTTCAGGCTCTAACCTTTTTCACACAAAAATGCTTGTCATTTTAAGATATGAATATAGAACTGGTTTTATATAGTACCGTATTAGCATAAAAGTATTTTTATTGTCCCTTCAGGGTTATCAGATTTACTTAAGATTTGTATTATTTGTGTTAGGAGACAAGTAAAAAGAACTTGGAGCAAACAGGTTCTTCCATGTGTAGCAACTGATGATTTCATTCTTTGTTCCTAGTAATAAATGTTTACCCTTAGTCAGAGTCAGGAACTCTTGAGTATACTTCCGGGTTCCATTCTGTTTACAGGATTCATGAAGAAAATTGTGTCACAAATTTTTACATTTTAGCCTTTTTTTTCCTTTTAGCTAACTTTGCCTTATTAAATATTTTTACATTGTTGCTGCTTGAATACATACAGACTCAGTCTGCATTTAAAAAGATGTTAAGTCTAGAAAGAGAGTTGGCAATCATATTGTATCCTACCCTAGTCATTTCTTATTAAGGTCATTGTGGTTAGGTTTGTACATCACATTTCAGAGAGGGCTTGAAAACTGCAAAACATACCATAGGCTTCTGTGGTACCTATTGTTAATGACCTCTAGTATTTGTGAGTATTAGAGTAGCTTGGTACAGAACAAAGAACATAGTCTTGGGTTTCAGGGGACCTGGCTTTATGTCTTAATTTCTTTGGGTCTCGGTTTCCTTATTTGATGATATATTTAAGTTGACATATTGTTGTTGCAGCATTTATTCTATTACATGTATGTATACATGCATATCTATATCAGTCTATCTTTTGCGGACAAATTTCAGTGCCTGTGTTTTATGTTTCCCTCATGTGGTTTGGGGGCTAAATGTGACCTCATTTGACCTTAGGATGTAGCCCTCCTGAACAGTTGGTTGGACCTAACATATAAGATTGGTTGGGCTCCAACCACTTAAAATTTCTGTCTGTATGGAAAAACTCTTTGGACAGTGTGTAGGGCTGCTTGACTTTTCTGAAAGTACATTTTACTTAATAAATCTGAAGTAAAAATTTCCTGTGGCTCCTTTACACAAGGATTTCAGATCATGTGGAATTCACCTTTTTTTTTTTTTTTTTTGAGGCAATGGAGGGTTAAGTGACTGCTCAGGGTCACACAGGTTATAGGTGTCTGAGGCTAGATTTGAACTCAGGCCCTCCTGACTTCAGGGGGGGGCACTCGATCCATTGCACCACCTAGTTGTCCCAGGATTCAATTTTGAAAAAAAAATTATATACCTTTCCTCTACACTCACAGACTTTGTTCTCCCTTAGCTCTTTTCATATACCATTTTTTCCTGGAGGACTCATCTCTCATTCCCTTTAACTTAGGAGGAAGGGAAAATACACAAATATAGATTCATATTCGAAAAAAGATGTCAAAATAATGTAAGCAGAGAGCATGAAATTCAAGGGAAAAGAATTTGTATGAAGATGCAATCACAGTGTTCTAGAAAGAATGCTGGAAAACAAAGAGTAGCCAATCCTTCCTCCCCACTGTGGATCTCAACCACAATTTAAGAAGCTAAAGGGGTCAAGAGTGGGATAAAGTTTAAGAAGCCCTGCCTAGGGAACCAACATTTTTCCCTTCCTCCATTTTTGTATTTCAGAATTTCTACATAGCTGTTTTTTTCATCAGGAATGCTTGGAAAGATTTCTATTTCATTAAAGGTCTGTTTTCCCTTCTGTGTGATTGTGTGTAGTTTTGCTGAGCCAAGTTATTCTTGTTTGTAAGCCTATATCCTTTGTTTTCTGGAATATTGTATGCTAAGCTTTCTGTTCCTTTTTTAGTGACAGCTGCTAAATTGTGTGTGATTTTGACTGCTCTTCAGTACTTGAATTATTTCTTTCTGTTTGTAGTACTTTTTGTTTGACTTGGAAGCTCTGAATTTTGGCTATAACATTTCTAGGAATTGAGGTTTCTTTCAGGAGGTGACTGGCAGGTTTTTTTTTTCCTTTGCTCTTTGGTTCTAAGAGATTTGGACAGATTTCTTGAAATATGATGTCTAGTCTCTTTAGTCATGACTTTTAGGTAGTTCATTGATTGTTAATTTTTTTTCTTTTTACCTGTTTTTCAGGTCAGTTGTTTCTTTTGTAGAATAGAATTTTCTATTTTTTTCCTACTCTTTTGACTTTGTTTTAATATTTCTTCTTATCTCATGGGGTCATTGGCATCTACTATTTGGTCAGTTTTTATTTTAAGGGAAGTTGTTGCCTGGGCAAGGTTTTATACTTTTTGTTCCAGGCTGTTAATTACCTTTCCAAATTTTCTTTCATAGCTCTTATTTCTTGTTTCTATTTTATTCTTTGTTACAAGTGATGGGTTATTGTTTGGGCAGGGGAGGAAGACATATTTGGAGATGAAAGTAATGTAAAAATAAAAGATATCAATAATAAAATTAAGTTTGTTTCTAGCCTTTAAGAAATTAGCACCTTGAACTCATTGTCACAAGTCTCTCCCCATTTTAGTCCATTAACTCCACTTAGCTATCCAAAGTTACCTTACTGAAGTGTGAGTCTAACCATGTCACCCTCCAACCTCAGTAAACTGTAATTACTTCTTATAACCTTCAGGATTATAGGTAAACTCTTCTGTAGTTCAAAGCCATTTTATAACTTGCCCCCTCTACTTTTTAAATTTTCTTATATTTTAATACCAACCTCCACCCCCAAGTTCTCTTCAGTCCAGTGACACTGGTTCCTAGCTCTTTTTTGAACAAGACACTCCAAGTTGCTTTCCTCAACAGGCATTTTCACTGACTGTTCCCCTCCTCCCCCATACCAGGAATACTCTTCCTCATCCTACTAGCTTCCCTAATTTTCTTCAAGGCTCAAATAAAATCCCTAACCTTCTACAGAAAGCCTTCCTAATCCCCTTTAATTCTAGTGCCTTACCTCTCTTGATTAGTTCAAATTATCCTATATATAACTTGTTCATAAGCAAGTTGTTGAACATTTCTTTGTATCCCCATTGCTTATTACAGTTCCTGGCATAAGTGCTTAATAAATAGTTATTGGCTGATCGATAGATAAAGTTTTCCCAGCCTCACGACTTTTGTTCTTAATCTTATCCTTTTTGTCTTCTACAGATGCTTACCACTTCAGTCATTTTAGCTCTTAAAAAACATTTTAAAAAGTTATCATTTGTTTTATATCCCCTTCCTTTCCCAATAGATACTCTTCCCTTCAGGAATAAAAAAGAAAGGTTGTGAGGAAAAGACAGTTACTTAAACAACCAGCATCAATCAGGTCCGATAGTATACATTGTGTTCCATCTCCGTAATTACCCCACTACCTGTGCAAAGAAGGGAGGGAGAGGCATTCTCACATCTCTTCTTTGGTACCAAGCTTGGTGTTATTATAATTAAAGAAAGAGATTTTGTTGTTACTATTCTTTACATTTACATTGTAGTCATTATGTATGCTAGTTTTCCTGGTTTGCTTATTTTATTTCTTCTAAGTTTTTCTATGCCTCTGATACTTATTTTCTCTGTGACATTGGGCAAGTCTTCCTTTCCTTGCCCTCCTCTGTAAAGTTAGAGGGTTGAGCAAGATGACCTTTAAGGTCCCTTCAAGCTCAAGTCTGATTTCTGTTGTACAGATTATTTCCCTTTCTGGAATTCCCACGCTCTTCACCAGTGACTCTTGAATTTAGCTCCTTTCAAGGCTAATCTCAAGTGTCCTTTTCTTAACCCCCTAATTTGTAGTTTACATAAGACAGGAAATATTTGAAACATTGATTTCCTAGTATGGTAATATCCAAACATTATCAATAAATATTTATGAAGGATCTACCCTTTGTCAACTTCTGTACTAGATTGAGGGGAGGCAAAGATAAAGATGATACATGCCCTCAAAGAGTTTTATGTTCTCCTACCACCTAAGCACATCAGAACCCACCTATGACTCAGGTCTAAGTTAAGTTCTAGGGGGTTGCATGAGGCATATAGAGCCATACAACTAGTAAAAGCCAGAATTTGCACCTATATTATCCTGCCTCCAAGCCCAGCACTCTCCACACTCTTGCACTGCCTCTGCATTTGTTAGATGAAAAGCAGCATGGCATAGTGGATGGAGAGTTAGCATTCGAGTCACAACAACCTGGGGTCAAGTATGGACTCTGCTTCATACTAGCGTTGTTACCCTAGGCAAGTCACTACTTGTCAGTGACATGGGCAATTTTCTAAGACTAAGTTACAAAAGAGTTGTAGATCTATGTTGGTCAAGACAGTTTCTTCACTAGGAACCTGCTACACTGATGAAATCACAGACCTAGACTAAAAAAAAAAATCAGTTCCTTATCTGTAAATATGCTGTAGCTTTTTAGGAGAATGTATGCTCAAGGGCAAGAGCTGATTTTTGTCTTCATATTTCCATTACTTTGCACTTAGGAGAAATTGTATACAAACTTGCTTTGTTAATCTTTAATTCAATCTACAGTATTTGTTGAACAACTATGGCTAAGAATGATGGATTTGTAGTCAAGAGAACCTGGATTCATATCCCAAGTCTGCTACTTTTACCCCTGTGTCACTTTGGAGTAACTCCTTTGTTCTCACTTCTCTAAAATGGTAGAAATGGATTGTATGATGTTTAAGGTCTATTCCAGCTCTAAATCATGTAGCTGAGGCTCTGAAGAGAAGTGGTATAGGCCTGTTTTGAACCTGTGGGATACATATGGCTAACAGTAAAAAGCTGGCAAAGACAGTTTATAATTTATATATAATTATAGCACCTTAATATGTTGCTGAAAGATATTGAGTGAAGTAAAAGTGGATTGGGGGTGGGGTGAGTAGGAGAGAATCAGTTATCAGCCAGAAATTTCTTACTAACTTTATGGCTGCAGTTTGTTAACATAGTAATGGAAATGATGTTTCTTGAAGAAAATGGAATTGTTTCAGGCTAAAGTATACAGCACTGATTTAGAGCTGAGAGAACTCAACAGGCTTGTAGAATGGTCAGCTGGTCTGCTTAAATTTTCATAAACTCTGGTCTGGGTAAGTTAAAGCTATACTACTGTGTACAAGGGGGGGGGGGGGGAGTCTTTAATGAGTCTGAACTGATTTGTGTAGGAAAGGACTTTGTACCTACTTATTTCCTGGGTTTGAATGCACTGAGATCCTTATTGAACTAGGTATTTTGAACTTGTTAATTTCCTGCTATAGAAATTTCATTCTTAATAAACTTAGTTAATAAATAAGGGTTAAGGATCTTCTATTTATACTTCTCCCTGTCCCCCCCATACAATTAAGGTTTTTAAATTTCAGGTGGATAATTGCAACTTACACCAAAAAAAAAATCATATACTAAATGAGCTTTTCCTTTTAGATATTCAGGGCCATAGACATTTGTCTGTGTTGATAACATCTGCTCTGCAAATTCTTTATTATTATTATTGTTGTTGTTATTATTTTGCTTTTTGGAGTGCAGTTGGGGTTAAGTGACTTGCCCAAGGTCACACGGCTAGTAACTGTTAAGTATCTGAGGCTGAATTTGAACTCAGGTCCTTCTGACTCCAGGGCTGGTGCTCTACTCACTGTGCCACCTAGCTGCCCCAAATTCTCAATTATTAACAGGTAGCTAGGTGGGGAGGTTGATAGGGTTGATTTGAAATCAGAATGGCCTGAGTTAAAATTCAGACTTGGACACTTAACTATCTGTTTTAAATGAATAAATCATTTAACTTCTCAACCTCAGTTTCCTCATCTGTTAAAATGGGGATAATATTAGCACCTACCTTACAGGATCAAATGAGAGATAATATGCAAAGTATCTTCCAAATCTTAAAAGTAGATGCAAAGTTTTTTTTCAAAGCATCTGAAATTTTTAAAATGCAAATTTTTATCCTTCCATCCTATTCCCAAATCTTTGATTGTTATCTCTAACCCCTCCCCCTGCCCTTTTCTTTCCATGGTATTTACTAAGGTGTATATTTTTTTTTTTTTGGTTGGACAAGTTATGCCATCTTATCTCCCTTGACAACAGGGATTTTTATTGATTGGAAGCTATGCTTTCCTATTTGCTTTCTTTTTGATATCTTAAGTTCTCTTACAGCTATATGACCATATATATATGTCTATGTGTAAAATATTTTTAATTATTGTTTTTCAGATTCTAAATGGCTTCTAAGAAGTCGGGTTCAGATTTTCATGGTAAGTGGGATATATTTCTATCTTGAGTTGGTTCGAAATTTTGTTAATCATTTAGTATAACCCAGTTTAGTTTTCTGTTTTCTTTAAATCAGATAGTTTAAAAAATTGGAAGTTCTATAGTTGCATAAAACAAATTGGGCAGATAGTCCTATTCTCCCTTATCTCATAGTCTTTGTTCTTATGCTTCAGATTATATTTATTTAATTTTGGGCATTTGTTATATGAAACTTAAGCATAAAGCTGGAAGTAAATGCCTTTGGTTAAGGCTCAGCAGTCTTTTTTTTTTTTTAATTGAGCTGGTTTTATTTACAACTAGCTCCCCTGCTTTCCTTCTTAAATACTGTAAATTCTATAAAATGTTCTTCACTTCCTAAGAAAAACTGTACACCTATAATTCTTTGTACTTATTGTGAATTTTCAACTTAATTAAGTCTTCTACTACCTCTGATATGGGAAGTAAAATAAATAATATAATAATATCCTACTAGCTCCCATTAATATAATGCTTATTGTGTGCCAGGCATTGTGCTAAATACTTTACAATTATTATAATATTTGATCTTCACAAAAAACCCTTTGAAGTAGGTGCTGTTCTTATTCCCATTTTACATATGAGGAAACTGAGTCAAACAGAGTGACTTACCTAGGGTTATATAGTTAATAAATATCTGAGGCTGGATTAATAATGATAGGTATCTCAGGTCTTTCTAACTCCAGGCCCAGTGCTCTGTTTAATATATAAAATTAATAAATTATAAATAAATTAATAAAATAATTAAACTGGATTTAATAATTTAATTTAGATAATTCAATAAATTAGTAATAAATCAATAATCAAATAGTTAAGAAATTAAATCTGATTAATGCTAAATAAATATAATAAACATATTAGGGACATTAGTTTGTAATGTAAGCATCTATTTGATCCTCAAAACAAACCTGTAAGGTAGGTAATGTCAGCATTATTAAGCCCATTTTATAATGGGAGCTGGGCTTCAGAGAGATGTATTTACTTAAAGTCACACAACTATTAAAGGGAAGACTTGGGATTTGGAAAAGAGTAGAATGAAAATTTTGTTAATCTTGTTGTGGGAGAATAAAATTGCTAGGAAGTTACTCTTATAAAAGGAAGGAAGTGTTTAATACTGGAAAGAGTAATGGACTTGGAATTAAGAGGACCCTGTTATTGTGTCATTTGGGGCAAGTCATTTAACTTGTCTTATATCATTTGTGAATTGAATAGGTTGGTGTAGTTCTAACTCACTACTATTGTAAAAACATTTTTATCCATGAATTACTGTAGTGAGGTTGGAAAGTAAATGTTAAGCCTAAGAGAGATAATGATAAATAGATATATCTGAAATTGCCTTTGGATCTAGCCAGGACTAGTTCAGCCCAACAACCCATAACAGAGAAGTAATGATGGATGATAAAACAAAGGAAGGAGAAGGAGTATAGAGCTGGGGAAGATAACCTAGCAAATGTTAAAACTTTGAACTCATACCTCTCAAGAACAACAGAAACAGTTTTACTACTTGGTGTCACATAAGCAACAGAGGCAACTTTCGATTTTTTATGTAACCTTTCCAAGCTTTCAATAAATCTATCAGTTTATCAGCAAGCATTTTTTTTTTTTTTTTTTGCTTTTTGGAGGGCAATTGGGGTTAAGTAACTTGCCCAAGGTCACACCGCTAGGTTTTTGTTTGTGTGGGTTAAGTGTCTGAGGCCGGATCCGAACTCAGGTCATTCTGACTCCAGGGCCAACGCTCTACTCACTGTGCCACCTAGCCGCCCCTCAGCAAGCATTTCTTAAGCACATCATATTTGTCACAGCCACTGGGGATACAGACAAAAAAAAACCCCAATCTGTTTTCAAGGATCTTGCCTTCTGTCAGACGAGACAAGTTGTACATATATAAAATATACTGAATAGATGCAAGATAATTAAATATGAGGTAATTAGGGAGAGTAAGACTCTTAACAGTTGGTGGGGGGATTCAAGAAAGGCTTCATTTAGAAAGTGATATTTCATTTTAAAGGAAGAAAGGGAGTTTATAAGGTGGGAATAAGAAGGGAACAAATTCCTTCCCTACTACATATAGGGTATAGCCAGAGCAAAGGCATGGAGATAGGAGGTGGCAAGTCCTTTTTCAAAATGCTATTGCTTTTTAGAACAACATTTTGTCATGGGCTTCTGAAGCTTTCTGGTTCTACTTTCTGTGAAATTTTGAGGGGAAAACTTAACATCATGAGATGCAACCTTGGCTTTGCATAGTTTTATTAGGCCTCTATTTAGGCCTAATAAAATTGACTTTCAGTGACATGTTCAGATTAATAGAGTGAGGATTTGTAGTGGGGGATAAATGTCAGAAATGCTGGTTTCTGATTGGAAAAAATACTAGGCCTTTTGTGGTACTACCTTAATACTCAGCATTTGACTTAAAATTCATGTTTTATATCTTGAGAGGATTGTATTCTGAATTCTAAATACACAGCTTTAAAAATCCTATGTAATAAAAACTTACTTTCTATTGACATGCTTGTACCATGCTTTTGCTGGTAGCTCCTTCTGAGGTGTATCGGTCTTTATTGTTCTTAATTTTAGTCTGTATTAAGAGCACAAGGAAAAGGCACCTATTCTGTTGAAGTGGTACCTAAGACATCCCCCAAACTGATCATTAATTTGCCTACACATACTTGCAGGTGGCATCTGTTTTATAGGTTTGAGGGCTAACTATATTGATTGGTGAGTCCTGATTTTTAAAAATTAGAGCTGGGAAGGACCTTATAGGTTTAGATTCTCTAGTTCAACACCATCATTTTCCATATGAGGAAAATTGTACCTGAGAGACTTAAGTATTCACAGTCATACAAGTAATCTTTCTTGATTTGTTTCAGAATATAACTACTTAACTTTGGATTTTTACCTAGTTTCATTTCAAATAAGCCTGATTCATCTCTAGCCTGTCTAAATACTATAGGATACAGAGAAGATCTGACTTAAGCATAATATACCTAAATGTAAACCTCAACCAGAATACTTCCTCTGCCTGTTCTGCTTTTATCAGGAAAGAGAAAAAAACTCTTAGAAGAAGAAAACCTCATAGAAGTGATTTGGGCAAGAAAGGCAAACTTCTAGCTTAGTCTTATTATACCCAGGCACTATAGGATCTTCAGTACTTTGTATTAAGTTTAAAAAAATAGGGGTGGCTAGGTGGCTCCGTGACGAGAGCACCAACCCTAGAGTCAGGAGGACCTGAGCTCAAATCTGGCCTCATACACTTAACACTAGCTGTGTGACCTTGAGCAAGTCACTTAACCCCAATTGCCCTGCCTTCTCCCCTCCAAAAAGCACCAAAAAAAAAAAAAAAAAGCACACACTTTAGGAACACTTTCAGTAAGTTTTGAAATAAAAGTGTATCTGACCAACATTTCGGCTAATGGAAATTTTTTGTTTTTTATTTTAAAAAATTAAAATTCCACTTAGAGGATATTGGCAATTTTATGATGTTTTCAAATAGTCACTCTGGGACATGGAAAACTAGTTAGGTAAATCCCTGTGATTGTTTTCAGAAATATTATCAGCATAGTTCATGCTCATAAGGTTGTCATCATATACTCCCATTGCTTCCTCAAAACAATTCTAAAGGACCACATGGTTTCTGATTATTTAGTGCACTACTGGCTTTTGGAAAACAAAGTGTATAAGATTGATTCATCAGGAAGAGTGAGTCAGATAAAGTTGTACCATACGCTTAGTGTGACATTGTCAACCTGTGATGGTAATTAGCACATATTTGTGGCTTTCTGATTGGTTGGTTTATTCTTTTTCTGAAATTTATCAATTAAAATTCCCTGCATCTGGCAAAATCAGACCACTAAAGATATTCTCATTCTGTATTGGGGAAAAGGGAAAAGATCCTCAAAACTTAACTGTTCTGCTGTGATTGAAGAATGATGGAAAGATTTACTTTTATATTTCTGCCAATTATGTGATAGGGTAAAAAAGTTGATTAGGGTAAGAGATAACTAGATTGCTTCTTTTTCAGGTGTTATACCTTTTTGATGTCAGCCCCAAGAAATTCATGCTTCTGTGGCCTTTTGTATGTAACAGTGTATTGATGATTTAGACTATACCCTAAATTATTGCATTTTGGAGAGACGTTGGCCCACAGTACCAATGCTTAGTGCTAAATGATGCAAAAACCTTAATAGGCTTGGCAACTGAATTATGACAAATAATTCAGCCCAACATTTTAAAAAAATTACTTTTTATAGTAATAGTACTGTGCTAGGTTCTGTAGGAGATGCAAAATAGAACACAGAGTGTCTTAAGGAAGCTTACAAATTTATCAGGGAAACAACTTGCATACAGTAAATAGAAAAATAAAACCAAGTAATATAAGAAAATGTTAGGTTGTGTGGCACAGATTCTTAAGTAGAAATTCAGAGAAAGATAGGATTATTATGGCCTTGGATATACCTCAAGAAATAGTTCGAGGAGGAGAAAAAGAATTACATTATTCCTTGTTAATTACCTTCTGTATCATCTTCCTTCCCTCTCCTGACACCCTTTCCCCCAACAGCCAAAGGGAGCAACTTGCTTCTTACTAGCAGCCTATAATTAAAATATTTTTCAGCAAAAAAACTACCATGATTTAGTTAGAACCTGAAAGTAGCCAGTCAGGTAAAATGGTCCACAAGAGACACAGTAACTTAAAATGTGTAGATCTTCCTGCTTCTATGACTGACTGGAATAATTTCTTAGTGGCAGCAGATAATGAGAATGTTTTTCAGCTACTGTATTAACTTTTTTTTATTAGTAGGCAAACCTTTCAATGGCCTGACCATAAAAAAATTGACTGTGGTATAGTTTAAACCTTGAAAGTAGGAAAGATGGGATTCCATTATTCCTTCTATTCAGGTTCTGTTCAGTAGTTCACTTCTCACTAATGAAAATAATTTTTAGCAAAATTAATGTTGTTTAGACCTTCAAAGTAGCAGATCAGGTAAAACTGTACAAGAGGCACAAAGACTTAAAATCTGCTATTGTTTAACTTACAGATCCCCAAAACAAAAACAAAACCCTGAGAAATAATCTTTAATGAGTCCAAGGGTCTGTACCAGGGGTGGGGAAGCCGCCACCTCACAGCCACATGTGACCTTCTAGGTCCTTGGGTGTGGCCTTTGACTGAGTCCCAGTTTTATAGAACAAATCCTTATTAAGGGAGTGAAGTCTGGATTTAGTCAAAGGGCTGTACTTGAGGACCTAGAGGGCCACAGGTTCCCTACCATGGTCTGTACCATGATACCTAGTATCTTCTGATATTTTGCACTTATTCCCATGGTTTTGCTCTATCTTTCCCTTCTTATAACTTTGCCTTTTAAGAAATCTACATTTGTACCAGAAATAAAATGTGGTGCCTTTTCTTATTTAGTGTTTTTCTTGACACAAACTTACTGTCCACTAGAATGGTATAACCCTTAAGGGGATTTTCTTTTGTAAGTCTAGCACCCGTTAAAGATGAGACCCACTCCCTACCCCTCCACTGCTTAGATATGGCTATACTTTAGGGTTTTGAGAACAGCTTTGGCTCTTGCTTAAGACTTTTAGGAACTGAAAGAGCAGATAGACAAGGAGAGATATTAAGATTAATGGTAGGTAGACCCTTTAAACTATTCTAACAAATAGTCTTCAAATAGCATGAGTTAAATTTGCTTTTCATGAACAGATAGGGGACCATGACAGAAGAAATGAATTAATTTTTGTTCTTCATTTTAGGAACTTTCAGTTACCTTGATGATGTCCCATTTAAGATAGGAGACAAATTCAAAGCACCAGCTAAAGTTGGTCTGCCTATTGGATTCTCCTTGCCTGATTGTTTACAAGTTGTCAGGGAAATACAAGTAAGTATTTCTTTTTAACGTTATATGACAAAGTGGGAACATTTGATCTACCTCAGCCATTTTCACATTATCTTATTTAAGTGCTTTCTAGCTTTCACTTAAACTCTTTTTTTAAAAAAGAAGTTGTATTTTATTAAATTTGTTTATCTACTTTTAGTTTACAACATTCGGTTCCACAATATCTTGAGTTCCAAATTTTCTCTCCCTCCCTACTCCCCATGGCAGCATGCAATCCAGTATAGGCACTACAAATGCCTTTGAATTAAGCATTAGTCACGTTGTAAAAAATTATAACCAACGAAGTGAACAGCAAGGAAGAAGGAAAGAAACAAAACTAAACAGGAGAGAGAGAGCAAGTAGTTTGCTTCAATCAGCATTTAAACTCCATAGTTCTTTTCTCTAGATGTGGATATCCTTTCCATCTTGAGTCTTTTGGAGTTGTCTTATATTCTTGCATTGCTGAGAGGAGCCCAGTCTATCAAAGTTAGTAGTCACAGATAAAATGTGTCTGTAATTATGTACAAAGTTCTCCTCTCCTCACTCAGCATCAGTTTATATAAGTCTTTCCAGGTTATTATGAAGTCCATCTTCTCATTTCTTATGGCACAATAGTGTTCCATTACATTCATATACCACAACGTATTTAGCCATTCTGTAATTGATGGGTATCCCCTTGATTTCCAATTCTTTGCCACCACAGAAAGAGCTGCTATAAATATTTTTGTGCAAATGGGTCTTCCTCTCACTTGTATGATCTCTTTAGGATACAGAGGGCTAAAGTCACTTAAAGTCTTGCTCCAGGTAATTGCTCCAAGTTTTAAAAAGTATATACTAGGTCCTACAGTTGATGTGATGGGTTATACATCTCTTAGCTCTTTCAGTTTGAGTTTTTCCCTGTCTTTATCCAAGTCTGCATAATAATAAAATAAATATAATTATGTGACCTCAGACAAATCATTTAATTTCTCACTAGTTTTTTGATAGTAATACTTAGCAGCTTCTCTTCTGAGGCAGTTACGGAGTTCACACATGAAAATGTGTTTGTAATCTTTGTTTTTTATAAATATAACTTATTTTTTATTATTCTATAAAGCCTAGATCAAAAATTCTGAGCTAGTCCTTCCATCGAGAAATATTTGTCTGTGATTAGTCTCAGGTTTCAAATTCCATGGGAAGATATTTATGAAAAAATTCGTTGGTACATTAAATTATTTGCCTAAGGTCATATAGGTAATCAGTAACAGAATTAGGATTGGAACTCAGATCTTATAACCTGTAGGCTGGTGCTTTTCCTATTTAAGTTTTTTTTTAAGCTTTGATGTCTGTGCCATTGTCATTGTTTATGTGCATATAGCACTCTAGAGGTTATCATATAATGGATAGATAACCAAATCTGTAATCAGAAATTAAGGTTCAGGTCTTAATCTTAAAAGATGGTGAGAATTTAGATAGAAGGAAGGAGGGAAGAGCAGCATTAAAAAAGGCACAGAGGTGAGAATTATTGTGACTAGGCCAGAGGTGAGGTGATAGACTGACCTTAGTGGAGCATTCAGTGCCATCTGGGGGAAGCTGAAAGCAGTTGGGCTCAATTCTAGGTATTTGAACAAGGGTTCAAATTAACCATATCTTAATACAACATTTGGCAGTTAAGTTAAAAAAAAAAAACTTTTCCACTGAGTAAGATAAAATAGTAATGACATTCTGGGGTATTTACTTCAGACCTACTTTTTTGTATTACATGGTCAAGATGCTATGATATAGACAGGGGGCCTAAGATAGACTTAGCTGTACTTCTTTGGTTGAAGGTAGCAGACAAATTTCTCAACCCCCCTGGCCATTGAAGCTCAGGATGGTATAAAAACGTTCATTTTAAATAACAAGAAAGAGTGTTGGATATCAAGTCTGAACAGCATAGCATGGTAGAAAAGAGTACTGGCTTTCAAGTTCAAGTTCTTGCATTTTATTCTCAGATCTGATGTTTATTTCCTGGGTTAATTTAGGCAAGCCAACTTGATCTTCGTAGATCTTTGTTTCATTCTGTAAATGAAGGAGTTGGACTAGGTAGTCTCTGAGATCCCTTCTAGCTCTCCATCTATAATGCTATTATCTGGATCAAATCCTGGATTTGCTGCAAATCATCTTTGTGATCTTAAGCAAGTCATTTCCTCATCTCTGGATCAAAATTTCCATATATAAAAAATGAGACAAAGGCGGAGACTAAATAAGTGCCCTCTAAGGTCCCTTCCAGTCCTAAATCTATGTTCCTACTAACTGTTCAAGAAGTCTTTTGGCCATTTTGTAAACTGCTACTTAAAGTTAAATACCACTGTTGGTCCATCTTAAATGCTTTCCCCTCTCATTAGAAAAGAGGGGTGGGGTGTGTGTGTGTGTGTGTGTGTGTGTGTGATTGTGGATGTGCAATCTTAATTTGTTTTGGAAGCAGCAACTCGATTATGAAGGAGCCTTGTTTGTTAGTCTGGGTACTGTGACACTTCATGTCAGACATTTCACTTCATTTTATTCATTTCATTATTCCCAAATAAAGTCTAAATAGTGAGTGGTTTCATTGGGAGATAGGCTGCGACTCTCAGATGGCAGCTCTTGCTTCCCTTTGGTCCCTCTTCTTCGAGGCACAGCTTTTATGCATCAGAAAGGGAAGTTTACTTATAAATTCACTCTGTAAAATTTCCCTAGTGATGGGCATCCATATCTCCTCTGTGCAGTATCTTATGGATTACAGATGAAAACGAAAATCCCCTTTGTCATCACTCAGCATCTTTGTCACCTCCTCTATGCACCAGGCACCATGCTAGGAATTGAGGTTATAGCCAACAGCAGTCCCTGCCCTCAAGGAACTTGTGTTCTCTGGGAGAAGACAGCATATACGCAGATGAGCACTGTGTGTATACAAGATAAGCTGTCCTTAGAGGTGCAGAGCCGCTTTACTAGCAGTGGCAGCCACAGCCGTTCATGCCAGACACGGCCATAGGACCTTCTACTGCTGTTAGCTCACGTGACTTAAGGAAGTCACAGGTGCTTAGCTAAGCACCGAAGTGCACGGCACAGCGCCTTCTTCATTTAACCAAAAATAAATATATACATAGTTGTTTACATTTGAGGTTAAGCCGCGGTGCTAGTGAGGACCTGACGGTTCAGTTCGTGTGTACCAGTTAGCTTTACTCTGTTGTTGGCTACAGTCAGTAAGCTTATCCTGCACGGAACAGGAGGGAAACAACCGGGCAGACTGTCCTCACTAAAGGGGAAGCACCTCAGAACCACGTGCCTTGATGATTGTAGGTCAGTAATGTTATCTTTCTATATGACAAGACAAAACAAACCATAAAAATAGTAGACACAGAGCCTGCTGTCAGGGGGCTGTAGCTTGAAACTTGAAAGTTACCTAGCTTTCCACTCTTAATTTTCTCCTTGACTTAGTGTTAGTATTCACTTGTTTTCAGGAGAAAAGTAATGTTTGCTATCTTGTGTACGTAAATAGTTTTGTTACTGTTTGGGGTTTGTGGAAGATGGAAAAGTAGAAATCAAATTACCATCAGTGATTTCCTCCTCAACTGAGCTGTAGTAGATAGACTATTTTTAGTTCCCTTCACTAAAGGAAAAGATTAGTGTGCTTCTGATGTAGAGCAAGACACTTTGGGGATCTACATTTTGGGGGAGATGCTACAAACTTGCTAATAAGAATTTATTGCCTTTAGACTTTTGAAAATTTAAGGCTTCCATGTTTCCACTATAGTTTAAAGTTTGTGACATATATTTGTTGCATGTTGGATGGTGAGGTGTTAGACTTTGAGATAATCCAATAGTTTTCCTAGAAAATATTTTCATTTTTGTTTTTTGAGGAGGGTAGGCAGGGCAGTTGGGGTTAAGTGACTTGCCCAAGGTTACACAACTAGTAAGAGTTACGTGTCTTGAGGCTGGATTTGAACTCAGGTTCTCCTGACTCCAGGGCTGGTGCTCTATTCACTGCATCACTACCTGCCCCTTTCATTCTTTTTAGATCTTTCTGTGATACAAGTCTTTCCCTAGGCATAGATTTTTCTGAAGTCCTTTCCCTGTGGATAAACTACCCACTTTATGAAACTGAACTGGCAGATTATTCTCTCCTGAAAATGTATGAAGGGTCAGTTTTAAAAATAGATCTTACATCACCCAAATCCCCCTAGTATCCGTTCCCACTTAACTCCTGTATTAAAAATCTTAAAGAAAAAAGTCATTAATAAAAAGTCAGAGAATTTATATGAAATTCACTAAACTCATGAACCTCCCACCTGTGCAAGTGAGTGGAACAGTTAGTTTTCTTATGACTTATTTAGAGCCAGACTTATTTCTTTGACATTCTGCAACAATCAGTTGTGTTGTAGTTGTGCTTTCTGTTTAGATCATTGTGGTCATTTTCTACATTGTTTTCTTGACTTTGTTTCACATCACTCTGTATCAGATCACTTTTTCCATGATTTCTGAATTCATTACTTATTTCTTATATTCCATTATATTCATGTACTACAATTTCTTTAGCCATTCTTTTCTACCTCATAAAATACTGCTGTAAATATCCTGGTGTATTTTTTTCCTTCATTTTTTTTTTGGAGGGCAATTGGGGTTAAACAACTTGCCCAAGGTCACACGGCTAGGTTTTTGTTTTGTGTGTGTTAAGTGTCTGAGGCCGGATCGGAACTCAGGTCCTTCTGACTCCAGGGCTGGCGCTCTACTCACTGTGCCACCTAGCCACCCCCCCGGTGTATTTCTTGTTGTTCAGTTGTATCACAACATTCATGGCTCAATTTGGGGTTTTCGTGGCAGAGATACTGGAATGATTTGCTATTTTCTTTTCCAGATCATTTTATAGATGAGGAAACTGAGGCAAATAGGGTTAAGTGACTTGCCCAATAGTTATATAGCTAAGGAGTGTATGAGGCCAGATTTGAATTCAGGAAGATGAATCTTCCTGCTTTCAGGCTTGGCACTCTACCACTGCATCACCTAACTGCCCCATTTTGTTGTATAGAACTGATATCAGTTTACTCCTTGGGGTATAAGCTTATTAGTGGAATTTCTGGCTCAGTGGGTGTGGACATTTTAGACACTTGCATAATTTGAAATTGCTTCCAAGAAGGGTCAGTTTTAATATTTACTTTGTTTTCCTGACTAGCCTGTAGTTTTTGGAATTAATAGGTCATTATGTTTAAAACATTCAACTTGGGGCGGCTAGGTGGCGCAGTGAATAGAGCACCGGCCCTGGAGTCAGAAGGACCTGAGTTCGGGGCCTGCCTCAGACACTTAACCCACACAAACAAAAACCTAGCTGTGTAACCTTGGGCAAGTTACTTAACCCCAATTGCCCTAAAGGGGCGGCTAGGGGGCGCAGTGAGTAAGAGCGCCGGCCTCGGAGTTTGGATGACCCGAGATCAGATCCGGCCTCAGAAAATGAGCACCCACGCATAAATCAAATGACTAGCCGTGTAACCTTGAGCAAGTTACTTAACCCCAATTGCTTATAAAAAAAAAAACAAACATTCAACTTGATTGCCACATTTCAGTGAGTAGAGATCTAAGATCTAATTTTAATTCTACCAGTAACATGGTTTATGTATACAAATAAAGTCAAGTGTATTTCTTCAGCAAGTCTCTAGTGTTAGGGTTCCTCTCAAACACCATTGCTATTGTTAGAAATATGTCTTCAGGGGCGCCTAGGTGGCGCAGTGAGTAAGAGCACCGGCCTCGGAGTTGGGATGACCCGAGATCAGATCCGGCCTCAGAAAATGAGCACCCACACATAAATAATGACTAGCCGTGTAAAAAAAAAAAAAGAAAGAAAAGAAAAAAAGAAATATGTCTTTATCTGTGTACAGGTTTTCTTTAGATTTGGGGAAGTCAAGATGATGTTTTGTATGCTAGGCATAGGAACCGGTTGAGTTATTTGTTATTTTAGTCCTTTGTTCTAATCTTCCAGTAGACTATCCCTAATTTCTTTTCTTTTCCTTAGGCCACACTATCCTTTTTCTGTTTTCTTTTTTACTTCTAACCTTGGACAAATTAGCATACACAATTGTTTGCATACTCTTGGTGATTTACCAAGGAGATTACTGACTTTTATTATGTATTATTCAGGAGAAACCTCTTACATAATAGATGTTTTCCTGAAAAATCATTTGTAAATCGAATCTTGTGACCCAAATCATTTACAAATGTACTGATTCATATTTTTGAAAGGTGGACTGATGAGCATCATCACTAGACAATTTTTTGTTGAGCATATATGATTTGTAAGATGTTAGGGATACAAAGGAACAAATTATGGTCTGTACTCTTGTTGATCTAAAAATCTAGTAGTAAGAGGGATAATACTTATAAATTGTGAACTTAGAAGTAAAGGACCTAAAAGGTTCGTCATTTTCCAGGAGATTAAGTGACTTGCCCAAAGATAAACATGTAGGAAGTAGCAGAGTAAGGAGTCAAACAGTGGTCCCCAGCACTCTTTCCACTGCTCCACTCTGGTTTATATATACAGAAAAGTAAATAACAGTATAAAGCTGCATTGTCAGATAAACAATACAGACAGTAAGTTCAAAGGAGGTGATTATAACTAAGAGTTTGAGTGGTTTGGAAGGCCTTATGGAAGAGGTGTTACACCTGACCCAGGCCTCAGGTCTGAAGTACATTCCATTCAGGGGAAATATTGTGAGTAGGCATAGTGTACTGGGTGACAGTAAGACCACCAATTTAATGGTATACAATAATAATGGTAGTGGGTTCTTGTGATTTCTTTATAGTAAAATTTTGTGGAAGGAGTGCAAAAGCAGAATTTGTTTGGTCAAGTAATATAAAAGGATTTGATGTCATAATCTGCTTGTATATAGAAAATAAACTAACTTTGTTTTTTTACACCACCAGTCCAGGTGTTCACATACTGTATGAAAGAAAGGCTTGACAAGGGAAGCATTGGTATCAAAGCTCTCGCTTAAGTGATCTGTTTTCAAAAAAAAGTATTTTAACTCTTTAAAAAACAAACTGTCTGAAGTATAAAAGAATGATATTCACATGCTTAATGTCTTTTCTCTTTTTTTGTTATATGTTTTGCAGTATGACTTTTCCTTGGAAAAAAAAACAATTGAGTGGGCAGAAGAAATTAAGAAAATCCAGGAAGCTCAATGGGAAGCTGATCGAAAGGCTGAAGAAACAGACTCCAAAGTGAATTCCAAGAGTGGCCCAGAGGGTGACAGCAAAATGGGTTTCTCAAAGACACACTGCCCGACCACAATGCCACCTCCCATTAACCCCATCCTTGCCAGCTTACAGCACAACAATATTCTCACCCCAACCCGTGTTAGCAGCAGTGCCACAAAACAGAAGGTTCTCAGCCCACCCCATACAAAGGCAGACTTCAACCCTGCTGACTTTGAATGTGAAGAGGATCCATTTGATAACATGGAATTAAAAACTATTGATGAGAAAGAAGAACTGAGAAATATTCTTGTTGGTACAACTGGGCCTATTGTGGCCCAGATCTTAGACAATAACTTACCCAAAGGAGGGTCTGGGTCTGTGTTGCAGGACCAGGAAGTCTTGGCATCCTTGGAAAGGGCTGCACTGGATTTCAAGCCCCTTCACAAACCTAATGGCTTTATCACTTTACCACAGTTAGGTAATTGTGAAAAGATGTCACTGTCTTCCAAAGTGTCCCTTCCTCCTATCACTGCTGTGAGCAATATCAAGTCTCTTTCCTTCCCCAAACTTGACTCGGATGACAGTGAGCAGAAGACAGCGAAACTTGCAAGCACTTTTCACAGCACCACCTGCCTCCGAAATGGCACTTTCTTGAATTCCTTAAAACCCTGCTCCCAGAACAATGCTAGTGAACTCAATGGATATCTTGGGGTGGGACTTTCAGCTTTAAATTTGGACAGTGGCAAGGAAACACCAGCACTATCCCCCTCATCCCAGCTGCCTTCCTTGTCTGTTTTGTCAGTGTGTACAGAAGAGTCATCACCTCCAAATACAGTGCTGACAGTAAGATATTTTGATTGTTTCTAAGCTGGGGCCCCAAAAAGGTGACCCCCCCCACCTCTCCTGTAAAAGTAAGGGATGGTAGGAATTGGGGATGACATCAAGGTGTGGGGCATGGTTTTGTTGAGATTGATTGTGAGGATGAGAGCATTGGGGGTTATTTTCATTCTCAGCTTTGTATTAGCCATGACCACTAACCTAGTCTAGGCTTCTTTCCTAGATTGAAGCCATTTCCAAGTGCCTGCCTCTCTGACACCTTATATATTCCTTTGTTTGTATGGCTCTTCGGAAGATAAGAATTTGCTTTTTAATGTATTGTTTTTAAATTTTTTCCCTTTTTCATACATTTCCTTTCCAATTTTTCTATCACCTTTCAGCATTTCTTCAGCTCATTTTCCTGTCTTAATGCTCCCAGGCATGATTTTTTTAGTTGTGAATCTTTGACTCAATTGAGTTTGGGTATGTTCTGAGAAGCATCTTTTGTGTGCTGCTAACCTTTTCCATGGGCTATCAAGAGAAAAGATTAACATTCAGAAATCTTGACATTTAATAGAAGTGGATATTCTCAGTTTTGAACTAGAAATGTGTGTAAAGTTTTTTAAAGGACACACAGGAATTTATATTTGATTCTAGAGGATAATAGGGAGCCAGTGGAATTTCTTGAGGAGAGAACTGGTCATTTGCCAAGTTCTTTCTTTTTGATTCTTCTACAACCTTTCACTATGCCCTTCAGTTCAGTTTCTGATGAAGAGGTGGACCTTATTGCCAAAGTTGATCCCTCATCCCATCCTATCATCTTTTTTTTTTTTGTAAAAGTTATTTTAATGCAGACATAGAAAATACCACGGAGGTAAACCACATAAGACAAAATTTTTACTAAATGAACAAAGCCAATACCTTCTCATCCCCAAACTTGTCCATCAAGCTTGAAGAAGTAAATGTCTTCCAGAAGTATTCAGCCACCAACAGTGATGTTATTAATGGGGATATGGATCAATTTAACAAAAAAAGCCAATAAATCCCATTATAGCAAACCCTATTGCTGTTGCCATAGCAGTCTTCTGGAATTCTTTTCTATCTGGCTTGGTACACCTTTTGACAAGTCGAATTGAGTCCTTCATAAACTGCTCAACAAATTTCTGCACAACTGATGCTCCTGACTAAAAGGACACATAACCACTCCAAAGAAAGCTGACTACCTGAGGTGGAACCAGAAGCTGTCAGCCATTTCCCCACCCTCCCAATCCCTATTCTATCTTCTTTAGCAGTTTCTCCTCACTATCATTTTTCATTTCTTTTCTGATCCTCTTTCTTTCCCTTTCTGCTGCCTGCAGTTGTTTCCTCTATCCTGAAGCAACCTTAGTAGATCTACTGTCTCCACTTGCTAGCTTACATCATTTCTCTCCTTTCTCAGCCAGAGTCCTTGAAAAATCTGTTTACACTCAGTGCTCTTTGACTCTTTTGTCATATGTTTTGCAGTATGACTTTTCCTTGGGGGAAAAAAAAACAATTGAGTGGGCAGAAGACATTAAGAAAATCCAGGAAGCTCAATGGGAAGCTGATTGAAAGGCTGAAGAAACAGACTCCAAAGTGAATTCCAAGAGCAGCCCAGAGGGTGACAGCAAAATGGGTTTCTCAAAGACACACTGCCCAACCACAATGCTCTTTTCTGGCTCCCCCTGTAGTCTGACTTAGTGATGGCATCAGTCAATTGAAATGCTCTCTCTCTACTTTCCAGTCATCCATTAATTATCCAGTCTAATGTCCTCTCAATTTTTTGGGGGGGGGGGCAGGGTGACCCAGGATACAGACCTTTATTTCAAACACTGGTGAGGTGGGTGATGGGGCAGGGGGCGGGACAGGTGGGCAGAGGACATGCCCTCTTAAGCCAAGGCCAGGGCCTGCCCCTCCAAGGGACTCCAGAAGGGGCAGATCGCAGTGAGGGCTGGAGGGATACGGTATGGACACCATACCATGGAGCGGCTCCACTGGCTGGGGCAGCCAGGCCCCCCAGGAAAACCAATAAAATAAGAGTAGGGCACAGCAAGGCAGGGCCCTCCCACTGCTTCAGGCCTAGTCTCCCATTTTTACTTTAGAAGTCTGAAGGATGGCCACAATGACCCCAAAGAGGCCAATGGCACTGCCAGAGATCTCTACAGTGAGGATCTTGACGAAGAGGCTGGCATTCTGGGCATCGGCCAGGGCAGCTCCACTGCCTGCAGTGCCCACACACACCCCACAGAAGAGGCTGGACAGGCCCCTAGTGAGGCCAGCACCAAACATGGAACAGCCTGCATGGCAGTTACGGTTTCCAGTGGCTTTGGGGGTAGTGCCATTGAAGGGTTCTGCCATGTTGCTGATGACAATGGCCATGATGATGCCATAGATGGCCACAGCCTTGTAGAAAATGATGCTTACTAAATTCTTGGTCTTGATCTTCAACCAATGATGGATGAGCCTGTGATACAGATGCCCCAGGCTGCTCCCACTACAGAGAGGGAGATGGCCAGCCCTATCCCTCGGTTGGACCACATGTAGAGTGATATCTCTGAGGAATCAGGCCACATCGAATCGGAAACCCAAGTCGAATATTGTATAGCAGATTCCTACAACAATTACGTAGCTCCAGAAGGTCATGGGCAGGCCGGAATAAAGCAGCACGAGTCCCTTGATGGCAGGCAACAGCGCCGGGGTCCAAAGCTGGAGCCGGGGCCGGGAGTTGGGGGTCTCAGTCACTGGATGGGCCTGAGCACCTCCTCTCAATCTTCTTGACCTCTCTGCTATATTTGACACTATTGACCACCACCTGGAAACTCTCCTCTCTGCATTTCTGTGATAGTGATCTCTTGATTTTCCTCCTACTTATCTGACTGCCCCTTCGTAGTTTCTCTTGTTGAACCTTCGTCCAGGTCCTTCTGCCTAAATTTGGGTGTACTCTAAGGCTGTCCCAGGCTGTCATCTCTTTTCTCTATACTCTCTCACTTGGTTATATCATTTGCCTCTGATTGTCAGATTTGTGTATCGAACCCAAGGGGCAGCTAGTTGGTGCAGTGGATAGAGTGCTGGGGCCTTCCTGAGTTCAAATCTGGCCTCAGACACTTAGTAGCCTTGTGACCCTGGACAAGTCACTTTATCCTCTTTACCTCTCAGTTTCCCTCAATTAGAAATGATCTGGAGAAGGAAATGACAAACCACTTTCTTGGCAATATCTCTGTGCCAAGAAAACCCCAAATGGGATCATGAATAGTTGGACGTGACTGATAGGACTGAACCACTACCACCATGACCACCACAACTTATAAAGCCCCGTTATTCAGTCTCTAGTCTTGTATCCTGCAAGTTGTCTATTGGACTTTTCAAATTAGATGGCCTGGACACATCCTAAACTCCCTATGTTCATAACAGAACTCAATAGATTTCCTCAGGACCCTCCCCCCCACCCCCACCCCCGAATTTCCCTATTACTGTCAGGACAGCACCATTCTTTAAAATTTAAAAATTAATTTAAAAATTAAAATTTAAAAGTTGACAGCCTTAGTGTCATTCTCATTTCCTCATTTTCACCTCATATATGCAATTCACTTGCCAAATCTTATCTCTGTCTGCATAGACTCTAATTTTACATTCCCTTTTCTCTGTTTACACAACCACTGTAATTTCAGATTCTCATCACTTCTTATTTGGAGTATTTCACTGGACACCTATTTGGTTTTCCTATATCAAGCCTTTCTTTAATCTTTCCACACAACGACCACAGTGATTTTCCTGAAGTGCTAGTTTGACCATGTTAACCCCACCAATAAACCCCATTGACTTGTTACCTCTTTTAGGATCAAAATAACTTCAGTATTTGGTATTTAAAGCTTTTAACAGCCTGGTCCTTATGTTCATTTTGTATAATATATTTGCATGGTCTTTCTCTTGATAGAATGAACATAAGCACTTTGCCTACAGGGTCTTTCACTTTTGTATAGGTATTCCTATTACTTAGCACAATGCCTGGCAAGAAGTAGGTGCTTCATAAACTGCCTCTTGATTGATCTTTAGGAAAATCTCTTTGGCCTGTGAGGAAGATGAATTAGAACAGTGAGAGACTTGAAGCAGAGAAACTTAAGTCCAGTCAAGAGGGTTTGAACTAGAGATAGTAGCTTTTTGAGTTTGAAAAGGGAATGGACGAGAAACATATTAGGGAGATAACAATGACAAGATTTGGCAGCTGATTAGATATGACGTGAGTAGTAAGAATTTGAGGTTTGCACCAACACCAGCATTGTGAAACTGAGTGCTTGGAAGATGGTAGTGCCCTAGAGAGAAGCAGACAAAGTGAGGAGAAGAATAATGATTTCTCTTTTGGACATGAGTTTAGGATGCCTAGGAGACATGCGGTCAGTCAGGAGTCATAGATCGGTTCAGCTACCAAAGAGTACATTTAGGTTGACCTCAAAAGTAATGTTATGGTCTCACTTAGCACTGAGTCTTTATAACTCGGGGAAAAAAAGGAGCAGTTTGTGAAGAGCCTTCTCTTTTCCAACATCTTTTGAGAAATTGTTTTTTCCTTATAGTAGTGGCTCAGGTGGTATCTGCTGTCTGTAATCTGTGATCCCCTTCATGGGAACTCTTGTGATGGTGACACTAGAATTTTTTTCCTAATAGGCAATAAGGTTGAAACAACTTTATAGTATTTTGAAGTACTTCTGTAGTTAACCTTGGGGAAAGGGAAATGTTTTGATTCCTTGAAGGCATTTATTGAGCTAGCCTGAAGAAGTGAATGTAGGTTGGCCAAAAAAAAAAAAAAACAAAAAAACAAAAAAACGCCAATTAGATAAGAAGTTGGTTAATGTAAGGATGATTCTCTTAAAGGACTCTCTTAAACTCTTCTAGAGGAGCATGTATGTTTAAGGTAGACATTAGGTTGTCTCAGGAATGAGGCTTTTAAGGTAAGAGTGTAGGTGAAAACAATCCTGATTGGACAGAGGAGATCATCAGCTTTAACGAACCAGAGACCAACCAACAACAACCAGGACTGTTGTTGGAGTATAGTAGTGAAAAATGCACTTACTGGGAGCATTGGATATGCTTCACACTCCCTTCTACATAGTTTAATTCTTTGCACACAAGCACTTAAAATAAACACTATATGAAGTAATAAATTGCATTAAATCATTATCAAATAGGGTATAAGGCCAGATTAGGTCCTAGAAACTGAAGTTGTCTCAGTGACCAGGTTTCCTCACTGATCACTTGAGGTATGTAAAGCATTTTGCAAACTTTAAAGCACTGTATAAATGTGACCTGGAGTTATTTCCCGTCACAACTTTAGAGGGAGGAGCAGATGGGGAATGACTGTATATGTGAAAGTTATGAATAGACCAAATGGTGGTAGGCTAGAATGTTGGCTGTTTAGGAGGACCTTTAGGTTCTGCCAAGCAACAATACAACCAGAGCCTTAAGAGTTCATATTTAAGCTCCTGTCAGATTGAAATCTACTCATTCCCCTAGTTTAGGGGATGGGGAACCTGCAGCCTCAAAGCCACATGTGGCCTTCTGTGTCCTCAGGTATGCAGCCTTTTGACTGAGTCCAAATTTTACAGAACAGATCCATTTATTAAGGCGATTTGTTTTGTGAATGGATACCGTCAAAGGGCCACATTTGAGGACCTAGAGGGCTACATGTGGCCTCAAGTCTGAGAGTTCCCCACCCCTGTGCCTAGTTCCATTGCTCAGCTTGTGGGCCAGATTGAACATAGGTTCTGAGCTAACAGTCCTTTGTGTCTTTGTGTGTATGTGACCAAGTTAAGGGAATGGTAACCTTTGAAGATGGGGAATCATGATCTGAGATTTTTCTCAGCCTCAGCTGGAGTTGTGCTTGTACAACTGGACAGGTTGTTTTAAGAGCAAATAGGAATTTAGCCAAAAACTTTTGCTCTGGAGAATTTTAGCCCACAGAAGAGGAGACTTGGAGAGGGGAAGGACAGGTTAGCTGCCTTCAAGTATTTGAAGGGCTGAAGTATAGCAAAGGGACTAAATTTGTTTTCTTTGGCCTCAGAGAGCAGAATCAGAAGCAGTGAGAAGAAGCTTCAAAGAGGTCAATTTAGGCTCAGTGTCAGGAAAAATCATGGTAGAAACTTGTTAGCAGAGGTGGTGTGTGAAAGTGCAAGTGTGTAGAGCAGTGCAGTCTTCAAGCAGACACATACCTCGATAGCACTTGTTGGGTGTGTCACAGTGGGAATTCCTTCCTTGTATGAGTTGGACTACTGGCCACTGAGGTCCTTTTCAGCCTTCAGTCATGATAGTTCCTGTTCCAGTTAACTTATCTGTGTGTTCTGAAACCTCCATGTAGATCCTTAGCAGACTGAAGTTTGTAAAACATTTGAATGCCAGGAAGCAAACACTTAGTCATTTTGATAGTAGTGATGGTCAGAAAACCAGTGCCAATTGAAAATAGTGTTAGCTGGCTAGAACATAGGAACCAGTTGACTCAAACAGAATTTAAAAAAAAATCTACATTTTGGGAAAGGCTACCCTAGGGTCCCTTTTAGGTATAAATACTGTGATTTCTATGATTTCTTCCCTATTTGTCTCATTTAGAGTCTCCAGGAGGAAAGGGCAAGATAGCTCAGTCTGAAACAGAACTTTTCCACTTCAGCCTCAAGTCTTTATCTCAGTTTCCTTCTCTTGTTTGGATTCCACTGTGCAGATTGGCCCTTTCCCCTGAGCAGGCACTTCAGTAACTATACGCCTGGTCATGGACCGTGGGGTAAGGGTAAAGGAGGAAGTTTGCCTAGGCACTGTCTCCTCTCTTATGTCTTTCTCTTGTGCAGAATGTTGTTTATATGGCCTAGGATCCCACTCTAGCATAACCCTGCATGTTTCTCCACCACCAGGTCACGCCTCACAATGTCAGGACATCGCAAGTGCCCAACACCCCCAGCTGTCCCCAGGGTTCAAGTACACCAACCTATTCGGACCTGCAAGCACTGTCCCCCAGTGAGCGACAGTGTGTGGAGACAGTGGTCAACATGGGCTACTCATACGATTGTGTCTTGAAAGCCATGAAGAAGAAAGGAGGAAATATAGAGCAGGTGAGAAGCTAGAGAAAGAAAGTAGGTAGGATTAGACTTACAGATTGTATTTTAAGTTCCACATGCATTTGGAGTGCGGGGTTCTTTTTAACTGAGACAACATCTTCCCCTTCAGTCATTGCTCTCTTTGAGTTTAGGAACCACAGACTGAAATAGGCAGATTCTTTACCCCACTCTCAGTTCTACAGACCTACTAGTTATTTGAAAGTAGTTTCTCTCTCTTTTTTAAACCACCCACCATCATTTCTAGGTGAGATTCTGAGGATATTTATGGTAGGACATGGGGAAGAGTACCCAAGGCCAAGCAACTTTCCCTGTGAGTTAGATTTTTGTTCCAGCCATTGCTCCACTTCCACGCCTTTAACTGGCAGTAGTAGTACTGGGGAAAGACATTAGTTTAGTAGCAGTGTCTTCTGCAGGCTAGTTCTTGGTAGAAGGCTTTGCTTGGTTGTGGGAACCAGGTCTTTATCCCCAGAAGTTCATAGGAGGCCTGACTCCAGAATCTAGTGCTTGGGAAAAATAGAGGTGCGATAGGGTTGGTAGGAAGGAAACTGTTTAAGACTGAAGATAGGTGCCAGTAGCTCCTCTGTACTTCCAGCTTCATCAGCAAGATGCATCGCACTGGGGGGAACTGTTCCTGTAGGGAACTGCTAAGATGACAGATGATAGGCTGGTTCAGGTTTTTAGTTGTGGTTGAACAGGGTTAGATGGTTCTCTGTCTGATTACATCTGCTTCCCCCAGTAAGACTAGTCATTGGATTCATGTTGGTTAGATATATGGATTCATTGAGTTCTCATTCTCTCTACTTCATCCTTGTACTTCTTTTGGGAAATAAGAGAGTGGGGAAACTCACAAGACTGAGTTTAGTTGTTTCTATGAGGACCATACTGAAATGACTGCAGAACCTACTCAAGCCAGAGAATTGACTTTTTGTTGCTTTTCTTAGGTTCTTGACTATTTGTTTGCACATGGACAACTCTGTGAAAAGGGTTTTGATCCCATTCTGGTAGAAGAAGCTTTGGAAATGTACCAGTGTTCAGAAGAAAAGGTGAGACTGCTGGTTTGTGTATGGGATTTGGGGCAGGGATAAGAGAGTCCAGTAGAGAGATGTTAGATATGTCTGCCTAGGGACTAGGAATTCTTGGAATTCAATTTATACAGTCTCAACTACTATACAATTCCTTGAAGTCTTGACCGTCCTACTCCTTCCCTTCCTAAACCAGTTTGTGGCAGTTGGAGACTTGAGTCTGTGGTTTGCCAATGGAATGATGGTATGGTTAGGTCCAGGGGTATAAGTAAAAGATACTTTTTTTTTTTAAAAGCAATTGGGGTTAAGTAACTTGCTCAAGGTTACATGGCTAGTCATTATTTATGCGTGGGTGCTCATTTTCTGAGGCCAGTTTTGATCCTGGGTCACCCCAACTCCGAGGCCAGCGCTCTTACTCACTGCGCCACCTAGCCGCCCCTAGTAAAAGATACTTTAATCCCTCCCGGTAGCTTCCTGTTAGCGGGAAGTATGTTTGTTTTTATAATGACAGAACTTAGTATTATAGGGCTTCCCAAGGTTTAAAAATGAGACTTTCAGCCAGAGGTGAGATGGAAAGGGAGGGAAAGTTGTAGTTGATTGTGGGGGGTGGTGCATTAGAGCCTTTGACTGTGGAAACTGCCTTTATCCTAGACTGCTCTATGCCAGGTATTTTGAGACATCTTAGCAGCAGCAGTTTATGGGTATTCCTAGGCATGAGTTCTCATGACTTAGGTCTGGAAGTCGTAGGAATGTTGCAGAAGGGTGTTGAAGGACTGGTGGGTGAAGGAGATGAACTCTTATTATTGGCCACCTTCCCAAATGACTTTGTCTAACTACTCAGATTTGAAACTCCTTCCCTCACCTCTTCTGCCTGGACTTAATTGAAGCTGGGGAAATATGCTGGAACTATTAAGTGACCTTTTTGACCTTGTCCCATAAGCAAACAGGTGCTTCCAAATTTTATTTTGATGTTTTCTTTGGGATCTATATTGTTGGGCTCTTTTAACCTTTTTCTCCCCACCCCTGTTTCTCTTTCAGACAACAGAATTTCTTAAATTAATGAGCAAATTTAAGGAAATGGGCTTTGAACTGAAAGACATTAAGGAAGTTTTATTATTACACAACAACGACCAGGACAATGCATTGGAAGACCTCATGACTCGGGCAGGAGCCAGCTGAGAACAGGCCCCCAGCCCACCTCCACCCTGCCACGGAGCATCTCTCCCTTGGGGAGGCCCCACGTATTCCCATCAGTCCCGGGAGGCCCCCTCCCCCTCCGGTGGCTTCACACTCTCCTTAGGAAGAAGAGAGAATGTTTTGGGTTTGTTGTTGTTTTTGGGGGTGGGAGGGGAAGAGATAAGAGTACTTCTGTACATTCTGGAGACTTAACACCACACATCTATGTGTGTGAGAGTCTGATTCCTGTGGAAACACGGAGGAGGAAGGTAAAGCACGAGGAATGTTGGGACCTCTAAGCTCTGCCCCCATGCCACCCATCAATTAATTTTATTTGTATTTTGAGAAGTGCCCTTCCCAGCTTGGCCCTGGTTTTTCTGGGGGACTGTACATATATTCAAGACCAAACTTTGTTGGTGTGTTCTCACCCTTGCCATGAGCAGGAGCTACAGGGGTGTTCTGGAGTTCCCTCTGAGAGAGACTCGGAGGTAATCAGTGCTGCTTTGAATGTCATGTGTTCGATCGACCAAAACATCCCTCGCTGTTAGACTGGCTGAACTGAAATCCACATCTAGTGCAATGGAAAGGGTTTTTAGGGTGTTTATTTGATTTTACTTTTTTTTTCCTCTTAAAAATGAACTCCATGTTAGATTCTAACTTAGTATAACACTGGTTCCTAAACTTTTAAAGGCATGAAGAATGCCATTGAGTTTGGGCTCTGTTCTGCCCCTTCTGCCAGGCAGCCACTGTGCTCACCCACACTCAAGTCTTGGCTAAATCCTGGATCTTGTTGGAGCAGGGTGTCTAACTCTAGCCCTTGACAGCCTTCCCCAGTTCTAGGAAACTGTTGAGTTGACACTTTAATATTCAGTGTGAAACAGGAATTTCTTTGCAAGCACTTTCAGATGGGGTTGGGGGGAATGAATCCACAATTCCTTAGCCCAGCCCTAACCCACACTTTGTTTCAGTTTTACTTTCCACATCATTCTTGGGGAATAGATTCACTACTTTAGAATGATACATTTGGTAACATCTAATAATAGAAACCGGCTCTTTTGTTTGTTTTGTATTATGTTGTACATTGTTAAAGCTCTAAATACAAAAAAATACAGTCTTGATGAATCTAAAGTAATTTGCTAACTATTTTGATTCTTCAGAAACTACTAATAAAAGTTTAAAAGGTTTTTTTCTGTTGAATTGAATTTCCTTAGGCTGGTGGGAGGGCTTTTTTAACTGTAGGACTGATGAGAAGAACTGTGTTCTTTGATTCTGTTCATTCTCTGCTGTTGCAGCAGCTCCCCCCCTTCCCCATTTATGTGTGTTCTTCTATTTTAATGAGCTAGGGTTTAGTATCCTTCTAATTGTTCATTCTTGATTGTAGGGGTGGTGTGTTACCTTTCCCCCCCCCCAGCAGCTCCCAGTCCTGCTGTCCCAGTTCACTGTCATTTTCTTGGGTAATTTTGGCAGCCTTGAAGAGAACAAAGCAACAGACTACTTGCCTAGCTGGTGCTGTCCTCTGGAGTTTGTATCACATTGGGAGTAGTAGCTATTTTTGTAGCAAGTGACCTGAGAGCTCTACAGAACATCCCCTAAACCCTTCTTTTTCTGCCCCCACCCTCAAGAGCTCTAAGCTTTATCTCAATCTGGTATAGGAGAGGGTGGCTTTTTCCTCCTGTCTCTGTTGTTTTTTTCTTTTGTTTGCTTTTTGGAGGGGGGAACTGCAGGGCAATTGTGGTTAAGTGACTTGCCCAAGGTCACACAGCTAGTGAGTGTTAAGTGTCTGAGGCCCGATTTGAACTAAGTTCCTCCTGACTCCAGGGCTGGTGCTCTATTCACTGTGCCACTTAGCTGACCACCCCCCGTCTCTTTGCAGATGAATGGAGGTAGGCACTATTGGCTAAATTTCCACGGCTATGAACCTAGGCAGAATTTCACCTGGTGTCTTGAAAAGTGAAGTACTGATGAAAAGATTCTGTCCTTCACCTAGTCTTTAGGAAAGGAGTTAACCTTTTTTGTGTCATGAGCCCTTTAGCAGTCTGATGAGGTCTGTGGATCCCTTCTTAGAATAACTTTTTTACATGCATAAAATAAAATACACGGCTTAAAAAGGAAACTAATTATCCTGAGTGCAGTTATTTACAAAAATAGTTCATAGACCCTGGGTTAAGAACCCTTGCTTTAGAGAGAAAGGGAACAGAAAGCTCAGAATTTAATCTTTTAATGGAAGGAGCCCATCTGTGCTACCTTTCTAGGGCCTTTAGGAGCTTTCTACCTAGGAAAACCTCAGCTCCTATAGGCAAGAAAGGTACATAGGAAGATCCCAATGGCTCTGTCACTCTCAAAAACACACTCATTCCCCACCCTCCTCCCAATATCGGGTAGTAAACTAGATGCCACACAGCACAACTGCTCAACCATTTGCCTTCTATTACCAAGTATGATCTCTCCAACATTACCAGTGACTTTTAACAACAAAACAATTTATTTTCCTCAGTCCTTAACCTCCCTGCAGCTTTGATGATGTTGACTGATCCTCTTACCTTTGATACTTTGTCCTTGGTTTCTCTGACACAGGCCTTCTGGTTCCTTTTTGTGTACTTCATTTCCTCTGCCAGATCATCTTTATCTACTCTCAGAAAATCTAGAAGGCCATTTGAACTGTTTTTGACGGAGGGGAAGGTAGGCATTAGGGCAATGAAAATGATAACAATTAGTTGTTTCTAAGTTGTGTATCCAAAGACTCTTTGAGAGTCTTTCCAGCCATAACATTCTGTGAATCTGACTTGGATTTTGGGTTACCTTTCATTAGAGGTTCCAAGGATTCAGCATAATCTATGCAGATGATTCCACAAAATATAGTTCATTCTGACCTCACTTCTTATCTGCCTACTGTATATTCTTTCCTGAATTTCCTTTGGGCATCTCACATGCAAAACATCCAGTCATCCTTCCTCAAACTCCTTGGTCATCCTCTACTCTTATCCAGGACTGACCCATCCACATCCAATCAGTTAGAAAATTGTGTTGCTTCTACCTTTAGCTTCACAAATCAACCCTCTACTCCTATAGCCCACCACTAATTCTTACCTTAATAAATATTAAGTGCTTACTTTGTCTCTAGCACTGCATCAGGCAAAGAATGAAACAATCCTACTCACAGTGAACTTAATCCCAATGAAGGAGACAAGTACACATTAATCATAATTTTAAAGCCAATCTATCTACAAAGTAGAAAAATACAAAATAGTTTGAAGGGTAGATCACTAACAATTGGGGAAGTCCAGGAAAGGTTTCATGCAGAAGATTGTGCCTAAGTTTCATCTAAAAGGAAGAGGATTCTTAGGCAAGTTAAGGACAGCACATTCCAGGAATGAGGGGCAGTCAGTGCAAAGATATGTGTTGTAAGGTAGAGAAAGAAAACCCGGTTAGCTGCATCACAGAGTGAGGAAGGAGTGATGTCCAAGTAGAATAGAGAGAGAGGTTGGGGCCAGGCTGCAAAGGTTAGGTGGTTTAGTGGATAGAGTGCTGGGCTGGTGTCAGGAAGACCTGAGTTCAAATCTAGCCTTAGACACTTTCTAGCTGAACCCTGAGCAAGTCACTTACCCTCGTCTGCTTCAGTTTCTTCCTCTAAAATTAGGTGGAGAAGGAAACAAACCACTCCAAGTATCTTCGCCAAGAAAACCCCAAATGGGGTCACAGTGAGTCAGACATAACTGAAATGACTGAACTACAACAAAGGCTGTAAAAGGCTTTAAGAGCTAAACAAATCAATTTCTATTTTATCCTACATGAGCAAAAGGAAGTCACTGGAATTGGTGGAATAGGGGAGTCAGTCATATGGTCAGATTTGGACCTGTGTGCAGGATGGGCCAGAGTTGGGAGAGAGAAATCAGATCAATTAGGAAGTTGTTACAATTTCAGTGAGAGGTAGGTGATGAGGGCCTAAACTAAGTTGCAGCAGGGTTGGGGGAGAGACATCTAGCAATTGATTGGATATGTGAGGTGACCAGAATAAATGCAAAGTACAAGCCTGAAACATTGGAAGGATAGCAAAGCTTTCAACAGATGAGTTTAAATTTCAGGGTTTTTAGAACATTTAGAGTTTGAAATATCCAACAGGCCACTGCTGATCTAGGACCGAAACTTGGAAGATGGGCGATGTGCTAGATATATATATATATATGTATATAGTCATCTGCATAGAGTTGATGAGGTCATCCAGAGAGAGCAGGAAGGGAGAGGAGTGAGATCCTGGGACAGAACTTTGGGAACTCCCGGTGCTAGGCGGATTGGGATTGAAGTACGTTTGGAGCTCTCTGAGGCTGACGGAGCAGTCATACAGATAGGAGGTGAACAAGAGAAAGGATTGGGATGGAAAGACCATTTAGACTTGGCATTTAAGAGAATAACCTTTTAATTGTCTGCCCTGCTTGCATTCTCTAGGCTCATTTCTCCACTCTGCCCTCCCCACAACAAAATGACACACTCCAAAAACCTGTTGGTGGCAGGATGAAATGCAGACTTGTTAGCATTGCACTTCATGTTCCCCGTAATCTGGCTTCTGCTTTCCCAGCTTCATTTCATACTACTTTCATTGACTTTGGTACCTTCAGCAAAAGGTAATTTCCATTTTTAATCTTTTAATTAGGTCGTTTTTTTTTTTTTTGCGGTTGCTTTTTCTGAGATCATGACTGAAGCATGATAATAGATTCTGTCCCATCCCTTTATTTTACCTGTGTATATTTCAAATACGTTTCCTATTGTTGGATTCAGGTGTCTAATCCATTCTGCTATCCTGTTTTATGGGTGAGTTTATCCCATTCACATTCAGTTATGACCATTAATGTGCCTACCACTCTCCACACACTCTGGTCCAACCACTAGCTGTTCTGTGAAAACTCCATATTCCAACTCTTGTCTTACTGCAGTAACAAAAGCAGTTTTCTGTGCAGTTTCTTCCCCCATATCTCTACCTCTCAGAAATCTTGTCCTTCAAATTTCAGCTCAAAGCTGTCTGTCCGTGATTGCCTTTGGCAGGGAAGGGGGGAGTAGGGGGCAGGCTCCTCTTTCCTGGTTATTCATGCTCTTTCAGTTTCCTTTGTACTGTGTTTAACTGGGTGTGTATTATATGCTCCCAGTAAACTCCTTGAAGGCAAGGACTGTATTCTCCAGACTCTAAAGCAGTGCCTTACAAATAGTAGGCACTCGAATATTTAATTAGATTACTATGAATGAATGAACACTTTAAAAGTGCCTGCTATGTACAAAACACTGTGCTCAGTGCTGGGAATCCAAATAGAAAAGACAGACCTTACTCTCAAGGAGCTCACATTTTGTGCTTAGAAGAAAGCTTGAGAGTTGTTCTGGTCCATCTCTCTGTCTCACTTCCTTCCCCCCCCTTCTCTGTTGCTGATCAGTCCAGCTATACAGCTATCTCGAATCTGTGGTCCTTTCCCATCACCAGCCATGCTAAACCCCAACCAAGTTCTCCCACCACCAGCCTTTTCTTTTCCTATTTGTCCTGCTGAATGGGCCTACATATAATGTGGCCGTGCTGACTTACTTTAACATTTCAAATGCACCCGCTTGCATTTATACTTTATACATTCTTTTAAACTTTTGTGCATACTTTCCCATTTACTATATTTTCTATAAGAGCTGTTCAAAACCTGTCCATAGACTTCTACACTGCCTCCTTCCTTCCTTCATTGTCAAAAGACATCATCTGCTTTCCTGAGAACAGGGACCACCACAAGTTCCCTCTTGTGTCCACCCCACTACTCAAAATCTAGACTTGTCCCCCATTCTCCTCTCCTCCAGTCTGATGAAGAGGTAGCCTTGCCAAGGCTAACCCCTCTCCTTGAGCTTTCGGATCCCATTGCCTCATCGCCCCACAGCTTGTCCTCTCTGTCACTGTCTCTTTTCCTCATCTTCAATTTGCTTATCCACAGACTCCTTTTCCGCTTTGGATAGATGTGCTCAGGTCTCCCTCATCCTTTTAGAAAATGTTCACTGTTGACTCCCCAAGCTGTCATGCTGTAATTCTCCCTTTCAAAGCCAAACTCCTAGGAAAAGCCATTTACAGTAGTTGCCTCAATCTATTCACCTCTTAGTCATTTCTTGGCCTCACTATGAAGCTGTATACCCAAGGTTACATGATCTCTGCTAAAATCAATGCTCTTTGGCCCCCCTCAGCTCTCATCTACTGGGCCTCTGCAGTGTTTGACACTGTTGATCACATCTTCATCTGCTGGGACACACTCTTACCTCAAGCTTCCTTGACACTGCTTTTTCTCTGCTTTTTCACTTTTTGACCTTTCAAGGCCCCTTGCCTACAAATTTCCCCCCAGTTACTGAGTGGGCATTCCCCAAGGCTGTGCCCTTCTTTCTCTAGAAACTGCCTCAGACAAGAGGTGAAGGCTCACCAGAGTGTGAGCGTTAAGAAAGAGACAACATGAGACAGGATATTGGAATTGTATTCTGTATTGTGGAGATGGGATCGGTAAGAATTGGATGGGGGGGGGGTTCAGGGAAAGGGCAGGGTCGAGCTTGAGTTTCACACAAAGATGCTGGTCGTCAGTAGAAAAGGTAAGTTGGAGGAGACGTGAGTTTTTTGGGGGTGGTGGAATGAATTGCATTTGGGCTGGATACTGGGGCCCATCCAGGGGGAGATATTTGGCAGCCTGGTAGTGGGTAACTGGGTACAGAGATTCAGGATAGAAAGGGTTAGACAGCCTCATCTAGTTGTCAAAACTTGTCAATTCTTCCACCACAGCATCTCACACCCATCTCCTGCCTGAACTATTACAACATCTCCTAATTGCTTTTCCTCCCTTCATCTCCAGCCTGCAGTCTGTCCTGCATACAGCTGCCAAGCTTACATTCCTAAAACATCTGACTGTGTAACTTGTCTCATCAAAAACCAAGAGCAGATCTGAGTTTGGGCCTGAGCTAACGACTCCTCAGAGTCCCCAAAACCATCTGAGGAAGGAAAGGGTCTAATGGTGTAACCCCTCTCGGTGGGGGCTTGAGTCTGAGAGGTCTGAGCTGAACTGCCGTGGGCTAAGCCAACTGGTTGCTCATACTAAATCCAACATCAATATGGTGAGACCCTGGGAGCAAGGAGACCACCAGAAAGAGTGCCTAAGTAGGGGTGAATCAGGCCAGGCAGGAAAAGGAGCATGTCAAAGCTCCCAGGCCAATAAGCAGTAAGATCAAGGTCTGTAAGTGGCCCTGCACTTCCAGCCTGGGTGAGATTGGGATTGGGAGTACCAGCATGAAAAAAAAAAATACAAGTTTGGGGAGGCTGTGGGTCAGGCACACTGGATTTGTAGTCACTGGACTGGAGGCTAACTGCCAGGTCTGTCATCTAGTGTTGGGAAAATTAATATATCCATCCTGTCTCAGGTTTCTTACATGCAAAACGAGAGGGTTGGAGTAAAACTTTAAAGTCCATTCTGCTTCTCATCCTCTGGTCCAGTCTGGCATTTAGAGGCCTCTCCAGTCATATTTTTATACCCTCTATTCCAAAGTGGCTCACTTTCTCAGTTTTCCCCTGGACAGCCTCCACACCCTTGTGGAAATGGTCTCATACTCCAGAAAGCCTCCCTGTCTGCCTCCTAGAACCCCACCCCTGGCTTTCTTCAAAGCACAGCTCAGGTATCACCTTGTGTATCAGGACTTTCCTGATATCCCAAAGTTGGTAACATTCTTTCCTTCTTGAAATTATTTTCTCTAACTTTGTACATTCTTCATATTTATTTGTGTACAGGATGTATTTATCCCCTCATCCCTATGCAGACTGTAAGCTCCTCAAGGGCAGGGGTGGTTCCAGTTCCAGTTTTGTCTTTGTGTCCCTAATGCTCTGTACATACGAGGCACTTAATAAAGGTTTACTGAACTGAATCTAGCTGAAGCCCTTCCAGTTTGATGAGTGACTTATTTTGGCTACCCAGAGACAGGCTGTCAGTGACAGAGGAACCCAAATCTGGCTCACCTTACCTTGACCAAACAGGATACTGGAGTGAACTCAGTTCCCAGCAGAATTAGATTGTTGCAGGAGCAACAGTTAAAGCCAGAAACCCAAGGAGCACCTTGCAGAGTCTGCGAGCTGCTGGAGCCACGAGGAGAGACCGTAATGGTGGGCACCAGTTACAGAGTGGCCACGTGCCGATATTCTCTAATGGCTGCTATCCTCTGGCAATCTGACAAAGTAGGAAGCTGTGCCTGCACAAGTCAATATCCCTGTCTTAACTATGCTGGAAGCCCATGGCGGTAGAGTTAGCAAAGGAGTTTGTGTTACACCCCACACAGGGGTAGGACTACTTTGGATGAGTACAGCACAGTATCACGGTCCTGAGGGGCAGCACTGTCACTGCTAATTTTGTTCCCAGACAGGACTGATATGGCCAGGGAATGCGGGGAGTGGAAGGTTAAGAGATCTGGTCTCGTCTCAGCTCACTAACTCTGTATGACCGTGGGCATATCACGTCACCTAAACCATCAGTTTTCCCCCTACAAAATGGACACAATAACCTTTGCTGGAGCTGACTCATAGAACTTTTGGAAGGATCAGAAAGAGATGGATGAATATACTATAATGACGTTAGGCCACCCGGGGCGCACTGTCACCAAGTCCACTTGCACATACAGTGATCACCACTTTTGAGTTGGAAAGAAAGCAAACTGCAGACCCAGAAATGAGCACCACATACCAATACTTTGTTCCATCAGACAAGCCCCCAGATGAGGACGGTCAGGGCAAGTCATAGCACAAAACACCTCAAGCGTACACTTGCCAAAAAAGCACAAGGTCACAGATAGCCTTCCATTAAAGAACAAAGGATGGGTTGACCTACAGGGTGTGGAAATCAGGGCTCTTTTTATTAAATACATATCAATTTTAACATAATCTCACTAATTTTTTAAAACAGTCAACTTAAAAACTCAAACCAAGCTGAGTCTCCAATCCCTGGTATGAGGAAGGGGTCTGGACTTGAACTGATAACTCTTCAATTTTGTCAAAATGTCCAAGGAGTAAAGAAAGGGGCTGTCAGCTAATGGCATAACCCCTCCTCCACTCCCTGACATTCAGAGGCCATGCTTAGAAAAAATTCTAGGCAATTCCTGCACATCACTTACACTTTGGTTAATTATCAGAGATACTGGAATCAAATTCTGTTCTAAAAGAATGGTACAGCTGGACAAGCAACTTCTAGCAGCGTTTCATCCCAAGAATGAACTCAGAACCAAGTTCCCTAAATGCTCTTTGGGCCATCCTCTTAACTCCTAGGTAGCAGCCTTCTAGCAGCTCCCTCTAGTATCTTCCTGATCTTTGGTGGGACTATTCACTCAGTAACACACATTCCGTGCCCTACAAAAAAAGCTGCCACGTTATCTTAAGGATCACTGCCACTGGACATAGTCCACATTGACGGCTAGGAGTACTAGGCATGAAGATTCACTTGCCAGAGATGCATGGTGCTACTCCACGTAGCTGACACCTCTGCGGCACAGGTATCTTCTATCCTGCCTTCCCTTAACTCAACTGTGCACTAGTCATAAAGGAACCAGAATAAAACTAAATTGTTGGTACAGTCAGGGCATGCAGGGGTATTCCTTCCCCACCCCCAAAACCCTCTCCACCTCTCCAAAGGACCCTGTAGTCTAAGAGGCTGATGTTCTCTCTGGGGAAGCTTCAGGCTTGCAGCAGGCAAGGTAGAGCTGCAGCTGGCCTCGGAGACTCTGGATACACTTGGATTTCAGGACCATGATTTCATCGAGCCTGGTCACAAAGTCTTCAAAATCCTAGGGGAGGAAACAAGGACGGCCCATTGAAAAATGTGGGAAACAGGTGTTCCTGAATTAATCTCTTACAGACACTGCAGTATCATGAAAAGAGCCCGGGATTTGGAAAATCTGAACTGGAGAACAACTCTTCCATTTCTAGTCCTGGGATACCTTCTGTGAGCCTCGGTTTCCTTATCTGTAAAATGGTGATAACATTTGAATTACCCACCTTAAAGGGCTATTGTGAAGGTCAAAGGAGCTTTACATATCACACACATGCGTGTACACACACACATTTAGTTCTCAGCAAACGGTAAAGTGCTATGGACATTTCTACAATTACCATCCACATTTAACCCCCAATCTTCTGCCAGATTCAGGCAAGTTCATGTGCAGTGCGGCCTGGCCTGTACTCAAGTTCTCCCTCTTCCTCTATATTCCAATTCTATTTCTCCTGCAGGATCTAGCTCCCCCACTGAAACTCCAACAATCATATTTTTCTCAGTTGCTGCAGCCCCTCAGTCATCTTGCCCTATTATTCTGTGTTCCAATTGTGTATAGTGGAAACATTTAGTGGGGTATAATCACATGCTGCCCTGTATTGTTATTTAGCCCTTTCCATGAAATGTGTCTTGTTTCCTAACCAGACAGGGAAAACACATTTTCTCCCCTATCATTCCACAGTCTAGCTCTGGCCATAGAGCAGAAGTTCACACATACAGGAACAAAGTGAACTGATCGAAACATGGATTGGGGTCTCAGCTGAGCTTCAGTTCCAGAGGAGTTGAAATATATGGATCCTTTCCTCCCCCTTCTCCAGCAGCAAGCCTCTGACTACACTTGCTTACCATCCACAGAACTGCTGGGCCCTCTATGGGAAAGGAGGCTAACAGTGACTGCAGCAGCTTGTGAGTAGGGAGCTGGCATCAGCACAGTGGCTCCTACACAAGAACTGCCTCTTCTCAATCACCTCAAGAGGTAAACAAACAGCTAGAGAGGTGGGATCTTTTCTTTATGGAAGTAACAAGAATTTGTCTCGGGGACATGTGTAAACAAACACAGAGGATGAGTTCACCTTACACTTCTATGCCAAAGAGCTCATAATAATAACACAGCCATAAACAGACACACAGAGACATACACCTACATACATGCATATACACACATGTACACATCCATATATATGTACACACATACACACACATATATGTATACATACATACATACATACATACATACATACATACATACATACATACATACATACATGAGTGCTTTCAGGCTTATAAAGCACTTTCTTCACAATAACCCAACTGGGTAAGTGATTTAAGTATTATTAATCCCATTTTATAAATGAGGAAAAAGGTTGACACAGGTGAGGTGACCTGCCCCAATTACTTAGCAAGGAAGAGACAGAGCTGAAGTTCTCCAGATTCTAAATTCCACGCTTCTCCCATTAGAGGATTCTTACAGGGAACAGATATGGAGCAGGACAAGCAGTCAGGTGGCCAGCTGTCATCTCCTGTGTGGAGCTCACAACACATTACTGAGAACTCGCAGTGGGTGCGCTCGAAGGAGCTGACTGAGCCGGCTTAAGCAGGTGAAACCAGTTCTGGCCCCTCCATAATCTTTAAGACGCCTCGTTCCTTTCTCTCCAACCCCAGCTTGGTCCCACAGGGAAAAGAGAGATCAGGGAATCCTCATGGAGTAAAACCACCCCAGGGAGCCAGCTGGGGGATCTGGTGGACCCTGTTCTACCTAAAATAAATAAACTTGGGTTAAACCTGGAACTAACCAAATCTACAATAATAACAATAATAATAATAATAATAATAACGATAGCAACATTATATAGAGCCTGTATGCCAGGGACTGTGCTGAGTGTTTTATAATCTGTCATTTATTCCTTACAACCACCCTGGAGGGAGGTGCCATCATTATCTCCACTTTATAGTGGAGGAAACTGAAGAAGATAGAGGTTGCCCTAGTGACCTACTCACGGTCACACAGCTAGTAAATACGGAGACTGGATTTGAACTCAGGTCTGCCTGACATCATTCCTGGTGTCACTAAGCTGCCATCAGTCATCCTCTGGCCTGGGGCAGGAGACCTGAGGCTGCTCTGAGCTTGCAAGCCTATCGAGGACTGAGACTGGGGGTGGCAAGACACTGACTCCCTCCTGATACCAGGGCTAAGGACCAGAGCACCTGTCCTTGATAAATGGTTAAAGACTGAAGGAGCTAAGACAGTGTCAGAAGCCTCAGCTTCAGGCCAAGCCTACAATCTGCAAAGTCTTAAGGCCAGTCCAGTACTGAGACTTTCATAAGTCAGCTGACAGCCAGTCATTATTCTCCTGTGTAGAATTAAGGCATAACTGGGAGACTGATTCGTGGTCATTTCATGTTGAAGTTAATGGGCCCACATTTCAGAGGTCCTCCCACAGAGTACTTACAGCTGCTGACATCTGATCCATCAAACTCTCCTCCTTGAAATCCAATTCTGCCATTTTGTCCAGCTGTTCCTGGTGGGCTTGAATGACAACCTGCCTGGGGAAACACAAGGATTCCTGCCTTAATCCTCTACTCCAAAATCCCCCACTCCAGGTTTCTCTGTCAGTTTTCTTAGGTAGCACGTCTTGAACCACATTAGTTCTGGAGGGACTGGGTGTAGGAAGGCAGAAAAATAGTACGGGGACCACTCATTTTGTCCTTGAATCACATAATGCCGTTTACTTCAGTGCTAGTTTAAATGTTTGTTTTCCCAGCTAGACTACAAGCTTCCTGAGGGCAGGGCCCCTAAAATCAGACATGTTGTTCTTCCATTAGAGTTAGGTACAATAAAATTTCCAATGAGGACAAGAATTTTTCACTCAATGAGCCCAATGAATATTGGTGCAACTTATGGTCAAACCTGCTGACTGGAGCTATAGGAGTAGCCATTAGCCTGGAAACCAATATTTTGTTCTAACTTTTACCAGAGGAGAAAAATATAAATTGGCCCCCAAACCTAGTGCTTTTATCCCCCTATCAAAGCTGATGGGGAATGCTGCCATATATATCAGTCTTGGCTACCTAGCAGTGCCAGCCTTTTTTCTGGAGACTGTTCTTACAAAGAAAGGAAACAGGGGCAAGAAAAAATAAGTCTATGGGCCAGCTGTCAAATCTCTAGGCTGCCTACTGCCCCAAACCCACCATTTGATATGACGTTTAACTTGTTTTATTAAGTATTTATAACTTGAATTTATACACAGAACTTGAAGGCATGTACAATATTTTACATTTATTATCTCATTCTTATGCCCTAAACCATCAGATCATACATTTCCTGTTGCTCTTGGGTCTTCCCTTTTGCATCAGGGAGGGAGCCTGACAGAACCTCTAATGACTCATACATTCCTATGGAGCCAACAGACTTGGACTAGACTGGTTCAGGGGAAAGCCACCCTTCCTGTTCCAGGTTCCAAGGGCTACTCAGCCTTCTGGTCTATGGACAGTAGATGCTATTGCTGTGACAGGACATAGAAACAATCTCTTACCAAATGTTTTTCCCTTTATTTTTACTTTTCCAAGCCACATCTTCTGCTTTTCATTTTCCCCTATTGACCAATCTCATTCCTTAGAGAAAAAAACCCTGGTTCCAACACCCCAAGCTTCCTTATCTCATTCTCTGCACTCCCCCCCCCCCCCCCCGGGGAATGACCGATTTCCTTTGTGTTATTGCCTCAGGCTTGCAATTACCTTTTACTGAAAATTCCTGTGGTGAACCCATTGCTTAAGGAATGGCTGGACAAGCTGACACATGGATATAATGGGGTACTATGGTACTGCTAGATACAATAAGAATATCCAATGAAGAAATAGAGAAACATGGGAGGATGTCTATGAAGTGTGGTGTTCTCTCTCTGCCCTTATGCCAGAGGCCTTGCCTAGCTGTGGCATGCTGCCAGTACCTTTCATCTGCTTTCTATGTAGCTTGCATGTACATAGCAGTTGTATGTTGTGTCTCCCATCAGACTGTGAGATCCTTGATGAAGCACGCTGCCTACCTCCTAAAAGAAAGATGATTCACCCAAGATGTTGAATGAAGCCTACATTCTTAGACATGGCCAATATGGGAATTTGTTTGGCTTGACTGAGCATATTTGTTACAAGGGTTTAAGTTTCCTTCTCCCACTGAGAGAGATTGATAAAAAAAGAGAGATAAAATGAATTCTTGTTAATTTAAAAAAAATTTTAATGAACAATCTCAGTCTTAGAAAACGGACAAGGAAACATGTCTTCCTTACAAGAGAGCTGAGGATTGTGCACATGGGAATTGTCAGATGCGGTTACTGTACTGGTTGGCTTTGCTTAGGCTCTTGTTTCTCTTGTTACAGCAAAGGGTTCAATATATACTATTGTAAAAACCCCAAAGTCACAGGCAAACGTCTCTAGCTTAACTTTTGTCAGTGTCTCTGACAGCATCCTGTACTCCTGAGTAACACGTTACACATTCTGTAAGAAGGATTTGTGTGAAGGAATCAGCAAGTCACACACATGAATGGGTTTGGTCACAGGAACACACATCCACTTTTCCTCTGTTCATCTCAGTCTAAGGCTTCAGCCCCACACCTCAATGTTGGCCCTTCTTATACAGTACGTTCTTCTGTCAACAGGCATTTATTAAGTACTTCACTTATGTGACAGGGACTATGAAAAGCGTTGAAGATATAAAGAAGGGCAAAACTGGTTCCTGCCCTCCAAGAGCTCATATTCTAATGGAGGAGACAATGTAAAAATAACTGTACATAAAAAACATATAGAGAGGGAACTGAAGGTAATCTTAGAGGACTGATACTAACAGCAATGGGGACTGGGAAAAGCCTCCTACAGAAGGTGAAACTTGAGCTAAATCTTAAAGGAAGCCCGTAAAGAAGGAGGGAAAGGTGAGGAGAGAGCATTCTAGGTGTGAGAATCAGTCAATGCAAAAGCACAGAAACAGGGAATTGTGTGAGAGGTGGGTGGAGCTGGATCATAGAGTATACTGAGGAAAGTAAGAGCAATGATGGGAGGGGTCAGGCTGTGAAGGGCTTTAAATGCCAAAGGACTTTCTATATGATCCTAGAGGAAAGAGGGAGCCATTCCCGTTGTCTGAATTAGGGAGATGACAGTCAGATCTGTGTTTTAGGAAAATCACTTTGGCAGCTGAAGGGAGAACAGACTGGACTGGAAGAAACTTAAGGCAGGATCAGTTAAAAGACTATTGCAGTAGTTCAGGCGAGAGGTGATGAGGGTCTGCATGTACGTATGGAGAGAAGGGAACTCATGGGAGAGACGTTGTGAAGGTAGAAATGACAACAGGTGTGACATGAAAAGTGGGTGCAACTGAGTAGAGGATGGCACCAAGGGGAGTAATGTAGCACTCTCAAAAGTAAAAGTTGGGAAGAGAAGGGACCTTTGGGGAAAAGATAAACAGTGGGTTCCATTTTAGACATGTTGGACTGGCGATGCCCCTGGAGCATCCTGAGATGCCTGAGAGGCAGGTGATGATGCAGGACTGGAGCTCGGGAAGGAGACAAAGGCTGGAGGAGGATGGAGCCCCAGGAAGCTGAGCCTCCCTAATTTACGTCACAGCTGTGATACCTGGCCAATGACATAGTGTCAGGATGTAGAAAGTACAAGCAGGGAGAAGGAAGTCTGAACTTACTGTGCTTGTTCCAGGGTCTCCTGACGCCTCTCTTTCACAAGCTGGAATAGGCCACTTTGACTTCCAGGGGCACACTGGTTTTCTGAAGTCTGATTTGCCAGAGAATTCATGGGCTCAGCAGTCTGTGTAAGGATGCTCTGCATCAGTCTATGTTTTAGCTGCCCAGTTTCCTCACTTCTGAAAGACAACTTGAAGGGGCTTCCAGATTTCTGGGGCTTGTTCTCTTGGTCTAGGGGCTGGACAGGGGAATAAACACCACTGGTTTTTGTAAGAGCCTCTGCGCTGCTTGAAAACCCCTTTTCAGGAACCTCTGTGGGAACCATGGGAGAAGCCAGCTCATGGCTGACTCCTAGACTTTCCTTGTGAGGGTCGGGCTTTTCTGGGGAGCCCAAATCCCAGCTCAGCACAGTCTCTTTTGTATCTGCATCATAATGCTTGCTATTTACATAGTCTTGACATTTTAAGTTTCTGAAGGCCATTGTTCCCACTTGGCTCTCCAAGGACTCTTCTACATTGCCTTCACTTACTGAGAGATCATTAACTGGACTTTGATGGACTGCTGAGGAAGACAGGTTTGGGAGACCACCAGGAGGCTCAGCAGCAGCACAGGCTGACAAAAACAATTGGTCCTCTGATTGTAGAGACAGCAGCAGAGCTGAATTGCTGTCAGAAGCCAATGTTGGTTTGTTCAGACCTGGGAGCATACTAGTATTTTCTGCAGGGAGGTCTTTGGTTGTATTGAGTATTCTGGCCTTGTGGTCACACTTTCCAGAATTTGGTGTGCTCGTATCCAGTACCCATTTCCTTCTCTGAGGAGATCTTGGCATCTGGTTAAGAGAGGGTTCATTAGAAGCTTCTTTGTCTGTGCTCTCAAGAAGAGACATTGTGAGAGGGGCCACTGGCCAGGAAGCAGACTCTGTCGATGTCCTTGATCCTTCACAAAAGTCTCCTTCAGCATGAAGGTTAGTTTTCTTCATTGGTTTCATCAGCTGAGTTTGGCTGCTATTGTTGCTTTCTTCTGGTGGTAAGATGATTGAATCTCTTTGATATGAAGACTCATGATCTGCAAGGTTTAGCCCTGAGAATGTGGATGTGTCCCTTTCTGGTGGGGATGAGGTGCCATCAGCCTGGAGACGAGGCTCATCTTTGAAAGGGACATGTTTGGGGGCAGATGCTCGGTTACTCCTCCTCCTGTCATGAACAAAGTCCACCTGTGAGCAGTAAGGTTGCTCTGCAATGTTGTCACCTGGAGAAGAGTCTGAGGAAGTCGAGTATCCCTCTATGCTCCAATCAGAAAGGGCCTTGCTGTCGTGGTGCTCTCTGTTCAGCTCTGCCATGTCTAGACAGTCTGGATTCCTGGCAAAAACCCAATGTTCATTCACATCATTCTCTTGTGTATTTATCCTGTAGTTAAAAAACAAACTCTGCTCACTTTCAGCTTCCTGGGCCTCAGTGCCTTGCTCTTCTCTCTTATGAAGGAAGAATGAACGTTCACTATATTCCTGGGTGTTTCTTCTCTTGGCTGTCCTTTGGTTAGAAACAGGTGAAAAAGAATCTTCACTGAAATCACTGTCATCTAGGTCTTCCAGTTGGGTGACATCTTGGTTTGAGGGGTAAGAAGGAAGCAAGGGAGGCACATCTTGTTGGACTCTAACATCTTGGGGGTTGTACTGACATAAAAACCGTTCCAGCGGCTGGTAGTTTAGCTTCTGCTGGAGAAGAGGTGGTTGTTGAAACTGCTGGTGGTAAAAGCGCAAATGTGCTTCCCTGTCTTTCTGATGAGAAGGTATAGTGGTCCAAGCTTCAGAGCAGTGTTGGGTCAGCACCTTCTCACAGGTCTGACTACACAGCCCTCCATGATGAGACTCACCAAAAGAGAACTCACCTCGGGACACAAGTTGCTTCTGCACTGCTGATACTTTTTTGCATTGGCCTGATACACAGGTTCCCCTGATGCCCGTGCCTCTGTTTCCTAGCACTGTGGCTGTGGCTGGATTGCCAGCAAGGTCCTTGCTAGGACAGAGCTTCTCAAAACCCAATGCAGAATTTTCTGTCTTCTTCTTTGTGGGAGACCCTGCCTTTACAGGTTCTTTAAGAGGAATAGTGGGAGTGATGCATACGTGGCTAAGATTTCCTTTGGAGTCGTTCCCTTTGCCCATGACTTTGGGAGTGGAAGAAAAAGGGACATTGGCTGAATGAAAGGCTAAAGGATAGCACTTTCCCCGTGTAGTGCTGAAGGCCGATGTGAGAGACTGCTGAAATCCCAACTTCACTTTTTTGGGAGAGCACTTGTCTGCTTGAAGTACTGAAGGTGAACACTGAATCCGTTTTGGAGACATATGTCCAGATGACCGATTTCGACTGGTAACTGGGGTATAGCATTTAATCCCTTTTTTTAGTTCTTTTACCCTGCAAGTGAGCATTTTATGTAAAGAATGTATTATTTTTATGATCTTTATTTTTCTTCAGCAGCTTGCAATTAAAAAAAAAGTCAACACTATTGTAAATATTGGAAGTTCCTATTCCTCACTTACATAAGGGCTGAATATGAAAAAAATTGTATTAAATTAGGCAAGGGAAAAATGCCTTTACTTGAGCAAAAAAAAAAGTTTTGAAATCCCTCAGAAAATACTTTAGAATAGGACAAACATTGTCTTGAGTGGTTTAGGAACAAAACCTAGAGGTATAGATTAGATGCAGCCAATGTTAGGATTTATTCAGTATGTTAGAGACAGAGAAAAAACTCTAAATAATACTTACTCTTATTACTGGAATACTGAGGTCCGAATTAGCGTGAACAAAGAATTCGTTGAAGTAGCTGCATGTATTGGAATTTGCACTATTTAAAATTCTCATTATATAAAATATTGTAATTGGTTTCAGCACAATGGAAACATGCAGTGCATATTTGAATAATGTGGCCACTTCAGGGATTCACTGTTCAGATTAATCAGGACCTACCTGTACTTATTCCAGAAAGGGAAGAATAATTTTTCTGCTCTCAAGGGAATTTTATACATCAGGATTAACCTGAACCTATAATGTAACCAGGATTTAATGGCTAAAAGCCTTTCCTGTTGTAAAACATTATGATGGGCAAATCTTCCTATTTTCAATGTTATTTCAAATATTTATTTAGAATTTTAAGTGGAAGTAGTATGCTATTTTTATACTTCGTTGAGATTCTTCCCTTTCATCTAAAAAACAAGATACAAATCTAACAAGGCATCTGAGTGGCAAGATAATATAAATGATGAAATAGCAAAATTTGGTCCTAGACTATTTTTTGGTGTTACAAAATGGATAGACTGAAGAGCAGCGAGGGTAGGGAGAACAATAATCAGTCTGGACTCTATTTTAAATATAATTTCCTCTCCTAACAATAATATGAACTGTGGGATTTCACAAGAGGGGGAAAAATCCTTTTTCTAAAGTTCAGAGAACATAAGTATATACTATAAAATCTGTTAGGGAAATTAGAAACATAAAAAAGGCCACCAATGAAAATATATTGTGATCCTCACTTTAGAGACACTTTAATTTAAAATACTTGCAAAGACCAGTGTTATGCAACATGGGCCCAGTAGACTATAAGCTTCTGGACAACAGAGGTGGTTTTGTTTTTGAATATCCCCAAAGTCAAGCAAAATGCCTTACACAAAGCAGATGTTTAATAAATGTTTGTTGAATGAATGGGTCCTAAAAATAACTACTGATTCTTTTATCTTGTTAGAAGTGATTTCTCTATGACCAAACAACCACTTTAGTCATTACTGAAAAAGGAAATAGTGTTCTATTTTTATACTTAGTTGAGATTCTTCCCTTTCTACCTAAAAGACAAGAGATTAAAGTCTGTCAAGACACCAGAGCAGCAAAATAATTGGTATAAAAGATGAAATGGAAACTCTATCCTAAGCTATGCTTTGGTGCTACAACGTGGCTTCAGACTGAAGAGGAGTAAAGCAGGGAAGTGCCTACTATAAGTCTGGGCTGTTTTAAATTTCTTCTTATAATGATCTGAACTTTGGAGTTTATTAAAAAAATAACAAAATCTTATTTGTAGAAGTCAGAGAATGTAACTACAGAATCCTAAATCCAGAAGAGATCTACAGGAACTTCCAAATCAAGAAACTATACTATATTTACATTAAAGGATTGCTATACAACTTAATTAAATACCACTACATTCTACCATTACCAGGGCACAAGTCAGTTAAAGGCTGGTAACAAGCAAACATTATGACTAACTTCACTAATCCAGTTTTCCTAGCTAAACAAAGAATTCTCTTTTGATACATTTTTCACAGCAAGGCATGTTACTTTAGGTCTATTTAATAATAATATTATATTAGGGAATCGTAAAAGACTCATTGGGGAAACTAAAAAAAAAGGCACTCCCAAACCTCTTCTAATCTTTTCAACTAGTTTAAAAATATTTTCATCAGATCCAATTTAACACATAAAAGATGTAAAGACTTTGATATTATATATCACCAAATATATATTAGTTTATAATAATCATGGAAATAGTAAGCTGTAGTAGATGGGAGGTTAGACTAGGGAGACCTGAATTTGAATTCTTTCTTAGAGACGTATGAGCCAGGTGACCCTGGGCAAGTAATCTAGTTATTCTTTGGGCTTCAGTTTCATCCTCAGTAAAATGGGGTTGTTGTGAAGATCAGAGGAGAATAATGTGCATATAACACTTTGTAACCCTCAAAGCACTATTATTCTCAGTCTTATTTAATCGACCATACAGCTATCTCATCATATAAAATGTAACCCTTCAGAGAGCATTGTTTATGTTCAAAGTTAAGTCTGATGGTCTCTTAGTTAATCATCAAAGCAGAAACATTAGTTTTCTTGTCCTAAGGTCCTAACCATGTTGCCTCTGTGTGATACTGCCTTTTTTGGAAAACGGTATTTTACATTAATTTAAGGCTTTCTTCCTAAGGCTGATGTGGCTACTGCTCTTATCCCAGAATTACTGGTGTCCTAACATATGGAAAGCCTTTAGAGGAACTTGCTTCTCATGCCTGTGTGTTTAAAAACACGACAGACTTTAAGAAAACAAAATGTTTCACAAAAATGCTTCCTGTTGTCTGTGAAAGCAGCTACCCAGTCATTGAGACGTGACTCTGAAGCATCCAATAGACAGCAGCACAGGTGATGATTCCTAACTCTGTGGACAGGCAAGATATAGAGGAATACCTAAGTCATCCCGTTAGTTCCTTGTAGGGCTGCACATATTACAGTTTCTTAAGGCCAGAAAGTTCATGTCTAAACTGTATTCTTCCTGCTGTCATGTGAGTTTTTCTCTCACTGTAGACGCCTGACCAGCACTATGAAAAAAATGTTCATGTACTTGAGGAAAATAGGAGCTTTTTTCCTCAAGGCTTCTCACAGACTTAGCTTTGCACTCCTCAATGATTTTGCTGATCCTCTCTCTATTTTCTGTGTCTCAAAATATCTAAGTAAGTATCTGAGCAATATCTGAGTAAAAACCTCTAACCCTCTGTGGTGCTGAAATTAGCAAGCATATTAAATCGCTGTTCCTCCCTCCGAGGCAATTGTTCTGACATGCCAAGAGCATACTTTTCATTATCTTGCTGACTTTCGTATGCATGCTACTGGAGAGTAACATCAAACAGTGTCAGAAGCGGAAGGGACCTTCAAGGTTATCTGGCCCAACCCCCCTTTGTAAATAAGGGTTTCCAGGGCCAAAATGACTTGATTAATGTTATATGACTAAGTAGTGGGGCAGGGACTAGAGCCCAAGTCTCTGGACCCTTTCTGCATTGACTGTATTGATTCCTGCCAAATTTGCAAAGTGTCAACTTAGATGACCAACTAAATTTTCTCCTGCTAGCAAGGCAGCTCCTACAAAAGCAATAATTTGCTATCACAGAACTACTGTCAAGTATTATAGGAGAACATTTGTATGAAACCATTTGTAGGTAAGAAGTCTCTTTTCTCACCTGTCAGCATAACGTAACGTGTTCAAGGTATGCTCTGTAGCCATATGGCTAGGTGAGACATTGGCAATCATGCAGGTTTTAGAATTACCAATGAAAGAATCCTTCAGAACCTATCAAGAAAAAAAAAAGCTTGTAAATATTTTAGGTCAACTAATTTTAGCCAGTTAACACATATTCATTGGGTACCTACTGTATATGGACACTGTGTAGACACAGCTTCATAAAATTGATGCCTAGGGGCGGCTAGGTGGCGCAGTGAATAGAGCGCCGGCCCTGGAATCAGAAGGACCTGAGTTCAGAGCCGGCCTCCGACACCTAATCTGCACAAACAAAAACCTAGCCGTGTAACCTTGGGCAAGTTACTTAACCCCAATTGCCCTAAAGGGGCGGCTAGGTGGCGCAGTGAGTAAGAGCGCCGGCCTCGGAGTTTGGATGACCCGAGATCAGATCTGGCCTCAGAAAATGAGCACCCACGCATAAATCAAATGACTAGCCGTGTAACCTTGAGCAAGTTACTTAACCCCAATTGCTTTAAAAAAAAAATTGATGCCTAGCAATAGGAACAGAAAAACAGTAGGATAATATAGTAGAAAGAGCTTTGGACTGGGAGCCAAAACGTCTGGGTTCTTGTCCCTGGTGCAATACTAATTAGCTAGATAGTTCTAACCTAGTTGCTTCTTCTCTCAGGATCTCTTAGCTCCTCTGTAAAACAAGAGCTGTGACAGATTAAGTCTGAAGTCCTTCCCATCAGAGTTCTTATGACTGGATGACCTTTAAGGTCAACTCTGGCTCCAGTCCATGTGACTCTGGTTAATTACAGACTTATCATATCTGGCTTGAAAAATCACAAGTTATGGGGTGTATAGGTGGCTAGTGAATAGCGCACCGGCCCTAGAGTCAGGAGGACCTGAGTTCAAATAGGAACTCAGACACTTAACACTTACTAGCCATGTGAGCTTGGGCAAGTCACTTAACCCCAATTGCCCTGCCCTTCCCCCTACAAAAAAAGCAAAAAAAGAAAATCGAAATTTATGTCATATTTCAGGGAATACAACATGACAGACAGTGCAAAACATAAGATAAAACAACGGTACTCCATCTTCTGTCACCTTAATATTTATGAAGCACATTCCTGAAGCAGCCCTGTAGGCTGGGTAGTAAAAGTATATCTACTTTATAGATAAAGAAACTGAAAGTAAGAGAAAAGTAATGAATTGCTGAGGCCCAGGCAATGTCAGAGCCAGGATACAAATGAAGCCTGTAGCACTCTTTTTGATATGCCATGCTGACCCTCAATTGTCAAAAGTGGGTACTGATACAGTCCTTCTACTGTAATTATTCTTTCATGTCTTTCTATACTATTAGACTGTAAGCCCTTGGAAGGCAGAAGAGAGGTTTCATTCATCTTTGTAGTTCCCATAATGCTCAGCATGGTGTGCTCTATGTACTAGTCATTGAATGAAGATCTATTAAAAACAGAGAAAAACTTGGATTTACCTGAGTTAATTTACTTTGTCTGAAGGGAGTATGAGCATGTTCCTGGTCCAATGCACGGATGCATTCTTTTAGCTAACAACAGGAGAGGAAAAAAGCAATACATCTATCAGGCATTGAAATGCAGATACGTGCCTATGAAGTTTTCAGTTTTCTCTTTCTCCACACGGAACAGGGGACTGGATTGTACAACTTACCTCAGACAGCTAGAGGGAAGGGTTCAGAGCAAACTAAGCCTATATCCTCCTTCATGGGACTTGGGGAGGTTGGAAGTGACAATTCAGGAGGGGAACGAGTGGAAGAAATAATAAGAGTTCTGGCTCCCCCACCAATCACCAAAAAAGGGACATGTGTATATAAGACTATCATATTGAATGTGTGTAGGTATGGATTTAGATAGAACAGTGTGAGACAGGGAAAAGAAAACGGCTACCTGTTCCATCACTTACTAGCTAAGTCACTTGGCCAATCACTCAGCCATCACAGGCCTTATTTTCTTGATCCATAAAATGGTAATAACAATATCCATTTAATTGAAATTCCACATTCTTTATGAATTTTTCCCTGAACTCTCTAGCCCTTCCAGCTCTGAATTTCTATGACATTTGCTGTTTATTGTTTTATCACCCTACTTAGCTTTTAGTTAAATGCTACTTTGTTGTATTAATAATAGTTTCCTGACTCATCTTCTTGTGACTTGAGGGCTCTTGGTAGGAACTACAACTAGAGGCAACTAGGAAAAGTGTATAAAATCTCAACAATATTGCTACCTCCAACAATACTTCTGAAAAAAAATACTGCTAGTAAGGACATTCCCTGGCCACCCAGGGGCACTCTCAGGTAGGTGAGCATGTCCATCTTTACCACTGATCTGAAATATATCAGCACTACATATGAAGCAAGCATGCATTCACACAAACAGAGAAATAATTTCCTTCACTTTAAAAACAACAACTTACAGCTAGAAGGCTCTGGTTTATTTCAGCACCTTCAATTTTGGTTTGTTTATCTGAATCCCTGGCATCAGCTGCTCTCTCACTTCCAGCCAAGTCAATGAAAGATATCCTAGTGGGGAAAAAAAGGATTTATTTAGCCTGGGGTTTTCCTATAAAAGTTGATAGCAGACAACATGCTGTAATATTAAAAGCACAATAACCCTTAATACTTTCCCTTCTCAAGAAAGGAAAAATAGTCTCATAGTTTCCCGGAGGTATCATAATAACATGTTACACCAAGAACCAGTGGCATTCTACCAAGAACCAGGGAACAGCATTCTAGCACTGTATTCCCATAGCAATTGATCACACTGGTGCTTCAAGCCAGATTATCACAATACAAGTCACTTGGTCCTGAAGGCAGTGCTGAGGAAAGGGATTTGATGTCAGACTTCTTTCCAGAACCCTCCTGTGAAATGAGGTACAGAACCAAGGCAAATTGAATTCTTCTCGACATGATAAGGTATCAGTTGTGAGGGCAATTACTTTCTGCTGATACCTCAGGGTACGCATGTACACACACACACACACACACACACACACACACACACACACACACACACACACTAAAACAAAACTCAACAAGACCTTGAATTGTAATGGTTTCCATGAAAATAGAGACTTAATTTCAGGGAGGCATACCTAACTGAGAATAGATAAATTATTCCTCTCTAAGTTGGGAAAGAACCATTTAAAGATAAGATAAAGTAATTTCTGATACTTCAGAAGTGACAGTTCTGGAAATTTTAAACAGACTAACTTTTATTTTATCTATTATTTTCCAATAAAGATAAGCAGACATGTTATTCAAATGTTTGCTGAATTCATCAATTAATATGCTGAGGAGCTGACTAGTAAAAAAAAATCACTACAGAAAATTAATTAAAAATGTTAAATTAATAATTAATAAAAAAATTAAAAATTCCATTTTTTTCTTCATTCAAATATGTATTTTTTGTACACTGGGGAGAAGAGAAAACTTTCAATTCTCTTAAATCCATCTCTCCTTTTCCTGTACTAATATTTTTATAGTAAGCAGCAACTGTTGTCCCTTTATTAGTATAGGGCTTGCCAGGAAAAGGTCATCATTTTATTTTGTGCTTGCCAATGGCAGTTTTTCCTGGGACTTATACAGGTAGACAAATCCTACTTTCCATCTCTGAACTAAAGGATGACATATCATTGGACTATTTGGTTGTTTCTGAAACATTGTGATAGAAGATTAGTGATTTAACCCATCACATTCAATATGACTGTTTTGTTTTCCATCTTACCTTCCAAAGGTTCTCTTGGCTGAATCTTTTATCTGAATTTGGATGATAGCATGGGAACGGGAGGAATCTGCATTGACCCCAGTAGCACCAGTGCTACGTTCCTTGCCACCCTTCAAAATAACCTGAAAGATAAAAAGAATATCTTACATGAAGAATAAACATACAATGTAATATATTATTCCAGTCCCTCTCACTTACACACACACACACACACACACACACACACACACACACACACACACACACAATCAAGCAAGCAATCAATAAACAGTGTTTATTAAGCACCTATTACATGGTAAGCACTGTGATATATATTGAGCATTCAAGTACAAAGAATGAAGCAATCCCTACTCACAATGAACTTATACTCAAATGAGGGAGACAATATGTATAAAAATGTATACAACATAAACATAAGTAAATAAATGCACACATAGAACAGTTGAATATGAGGTAGTTTAGGAGGGCGGGCACTAGCAGTTGAGGGATAAGGAAAGGCTTCATACACAAGATGGTGCCCAAGAGACATCTTAAAGGAAGGGAGGGACTCTATGAGGCAAGGTTAAAAGGGAGCACATTATAGAAATGGGGGGACAACCAGTGAAAAGGCTTGGACACAAGCAGTGGAGAGTTACAAGTGAAGAATTGAGAGGAGGTTAGTCTGGCTGGATTGCAGAGTACAGGAAAAAAACTACCACCAGTGTGGAATCCGTAACCGTATTACAGTCTAGTCCACACCTCTCCATCTTCTGCACAAGAACTGCATGCTATCGTGCTAAATTCTATGTAAACTGAATCTTTAGCATTCTCCTGATCCTCTCAGTTTAGTACTTCATCAGGCCTGGCTTGTTCTTGTTAAAGCCAAGCTGCTTCTTTGTGGTCAACAGTTCCTTTTCTAAATCTTTTAAACAATGCATTCTAGGATTATGCAAGAATAAAAGTTTGTTGGCCTATGGTTTACAGGCCTTATCCTTTTCCCTTTGGGAGTGTGAGGGGGGAGAAATCAAAACATTTGTCCTTACATAGTGCTTTGGTACCTCTCCTAATTTCAAAGATCTTTCAGATACCATTGACAGTGGCTCAGGAAGCATATCTATCCATTTTTGCAGTACCTAAGGATGAAGGCAGCTAAGTGGCTTGGTAGATAGAGTGCTAGATCTGAAGTTAGAAAGAGTCCTCTTCCTAAGTTCAAATCTAGCTTCATACACTTACTAGCTGTATGACCCTGGGCAAGTCACTTAACCCTGTTTGCTTCAGATCCTCTTCTGAAATGAGCTGGAGAAGAAAACGGCAACCACTCTAGTATCTTTGCCATGAAAAGCTCAAATGCATTCACAAAGAGCTGGACATGACTGAAATGACTGGGAAAAACAAGGGTGGGGGGAGATGAAGTTTATAGGGACCAGGTGAGTAGAATCCATTAAGGGAAGCTTACTTTCTCTTGTTACTCTCTCCTTACTTATTCTCAGACATTTTGACTCCGTCCTTTCCAATCCAAAGGCCAATGTCCTTGGCAGAGGAACAGCGAAGCCTTATCTCGGCTGTTATCTGCCCCAAGCAGCAATCCTCTCCTTTCTTTGAGTCTTTTCTTGTTTTTGTTCTCAGTCTCCCTGCCTCCATCAGCTCATTCTAAGCTTTAGCAGTTAGGACAAGACTTCTGTACTATACATTTCTGTATTCAGTCTCTGTTGCCTGTCCTTGCTTCCATCTTCTGTATATCTTTTTTTTGCTTTTTTTTTTTTGGAGGGCAATTGGGGTTAAGCAACTTGCCCAAGGTCATATGGCTAGGTTTTTGTTTGTGTGTGCGTTAAGTGTCTGAGGCCTTCTGTATATCTTTTAAATATCTAAACTGATTGGTGAATTACCTGTGCATTCACATCAACTTTATCATGTAATTTTAATTTTCTCATTTAAATTATTTCTCTTGGTTTCTTGTCATTCTTGAGAATTTCTTATCTTTCCTGTGTTGACTTCCCTCGAAGAATTTTAGTCCATGACATCTTACCTATCCTTCCTCTGAAATATCTGAACTCTGCTCTACCAAAAATCTAGCATACACATCAGACTATACCCAGCTTCTGTTTAGTTTTCAAACTCTAGGAGGGAATGGTTTCTTCCTGTTAATGTTCCAATAATTTCTACTCCAACAACTAGTTATTCCTTAGTAGTGAGATCTTGTTCCATAATATAATCCCCCTTGTTGGCTCTTCCATATTCTGAATTCCGGATGAAATTATCATTAGGGCAAGCGAAGAAGTTACTGACTTAGCTTCTCCAATTGGCAATGAGAGCTCCTGAAGATATCAAGATAAATGCAATGCCCTCTCACTACATACTTCTGTGTCAGGATCTGTTTTCTAAACTCATCCATATCCTCTTTCTGTGTAAATGGTTTACAGTATATTCTAATAATAAAAAGCAGTTATATTTTCCCTTCCATTGATGTTACCTATCCTGTTTATTATGAAAAAAGTATATCCATCAGAGGCATATTCCACTCAAAAGTTTACATTTCTCAAAGCTTCAGTCATACCTAGGATGTCAAATTTGTCTCCATGTGTTAGGATCTTTAGATCTAAGTCTGTTTCTACATCTGTAAGAGGGGATGATACAACCTCACCATGTGAGGATGTGGAGAAAGTCTAATTAGATAACTTATATAAAGTACTTTTAAAACCTTCAAGTACTCTAGAAATGTCAGTTGTTATGACAATTAACAAAAACACTCAGTGGTGGGGCGGGGGGGAGGCGCGGTGCATCTTGACCTTGGGCATGGGTGGCTTGGGCCTGGTTATATCTCCTGTGGGCCGATAGAATGGAATCCCTAAGAAGGGAAGGTTTACTTGTCTTCCTGGGCTTTGGAAGGACGAAGGAAAATCCAACTTATTAAGAAACTGGCAGAGCAGTGATTTCTTTCTGATGAGGATAAGACTGGGTTCATAGGCTATGCTATTTCCTAAACAGCTGTTCTTAGGCCCCACCTATATATGGTAGAGGAGGACAGAAAGGAGAGGGAAGACTGTCCCAAAGGTTACTTATGAGTTTGCTGTTTTAAAAAATCTGTCTCAGGTCAAAATGGGTTATTTGACATTTGCATTACTATAACTTTTTTAAAGCATAGTGAGTCAAGCAGAATAATTTAGCTCATGGGCTATAAAGCCTTCAGAAGAGGAACTCTTATCAAAATCAGATGGTAGGTAAGGCTGTGAATTAGTATAACCATTTTGAAAGGTAATTCAGAATTATGCAAATAAATTACCTAAAATATCCATGTCCCAGAGATTCCACTATTAAGCATATATCTTCCAAGGTGGTCACTGACAAAAGAAAAGGATATATATACATATACACCCCCCCCCAAAAAATATTTGTAGTAGTTCATTTTGAGTAGTACTTTGAGTACTTTTTGAGGAGCAAAGAACTGGAAAGAAAGTAGATGCCTATCAACTGGGGAATGACTAAACAATCTATGATACATGAGTATGATAGACTTATCGAGTTATATGAAATGATAACTATAATAAATAATGAAAAGCAGGAAAGAAAAGTGAAACAAGCAGAGTTAAGAAAACAATACACATAATAACTGGAACACTAATGTAAATGGAAATTAAGAGCAATAAAAATAGAAAATGAATGCCACAAAATTACATAGATCAACTATGGTCCAAAAGAAAAGAAATGGAAGATGCCGCATCACTCTACTGCAGAGGCAGGGGGCCCACAGAGGTGGAACACTGAATAGAATTTCAGATTTTTCTGACAGATTGATTTGTTTTGCTGATTTCTTGTTTTTCATTCTTTTTCCTTTAAAAATATTATTGTTATACAGGATGGCTCTTGGAAAAGGGAAGGAATATTGGGAGAAATTTTAGGAATGTAAAAACAAAGCATATCAATAAAAATTTAAAGGAAAAAAAGAAACCAATATTTCAAAATTATAAAGAACAAATTTGGCCCCAAAGATGTGAGAAAGCACTTCCTCCCCACTCCTTTGTAGAGGTAGAAAGTCTATGTTTAAGGAACATTGCATATAATGTTAGATATTTTGAATGTATTGACTGGTTTTGTTGAATTTTGTGCTTTTTCCTAAAAAAAAAAAAAAACAACAACAACAACCCCCCCCCCAAAAAAAACCACACACAAACAAACCCAACAAAACTTTATTTTAGGGGATGGTTTTCTAGGGACAAGGTGGAGATACAGAGAGAAATCTAAGTGATGTTAAAAACAAGACCTCAACAAAAATCTATATAAAGAAACAAAATGGTCACTGTGATGGCAGAGCTGGGGTACCCTGACCCAAAGGCTTTGCCTCAGTTGTGATGGGTCAGCCCTAGCCTCTGGGTGACCCCCATGACCCCAGCCAAGGGATGCAGCCTCTAGAGCCCTGAAGACTTGGGGAAATACCCCAAATATGGACTCATATTCCATTCGACCTTCACTGGCTCTGCAGCTGCCAAGAATAAAGGCAGAATCTCCAGATACCTGGCAAACACATGCAGTATTGCATCGAGGATCGACTGCTTTTCTGGGACCAGGGACCCACCCCGCAAGAATCTGGACATCACGAAGGAGGCAGTGAATGAGGCAGGGGAAATGGTGGAAGAGATTAGGATGAAGCAGGCCAAAAAGGAAAAGGAGTGGCTGAAGAAAGAGAAGAAAGAAGCACCTAGAGGCTTTGGCAGCTGAAGAAAACAATTCCTGAGAACAGACAGGAAACCGAGAATGGGGAAGAGAAGCCAAAAAAGAAAAGAAAACGGCAGGTGGAGGAGACAGAAGAAACCCCTGAGGAGGAGCTGTCCATAACCCCCAAACCCAAGAAAAAGAAAAAACTCTTGTGCTCAGAAGACTCACCCACTCCAGCCATGAAAGAAAGAAAAAGGCACAGAAGAGCTCTGGGGCGAGAACGAATTAACATTGGTGGAGAGCCCAGACCTGGGGCCCAGCACAGAGGGCCAAGACTTCCCCTTCCCCTCCCTCAATCCCAATAAAGCCACAAACTCACAAAATGCTAAAAAATAAAATAAAATAAATAAAATGGGAAAAAGCCTAAATGAAAAAACATAAAGGACTGCAAATATGTAACAGAAAATATGCCATTCCCTGTGTCTTTTAACTATTATACTAAAAAAGAATATGGATACTTGGGAAAAATGTCTCTGTCAGTATGTACTTTGTATCTCATAAATTCTTTTTTTAAAGTAAGTTTTTAATGATACTTTCTATTTCTTACATCACAGAATCCCATGTATTCTCCCCTTCTCAAATGACAAATAGTATTTTTTGGAGAGCAAAAGAAAAGCCAGTACAATGGATCAGTATGCTAAAAAAAGTCCAATAACACGTGCAATGTTTAATGTCTGTGGACCTGTCTTCTCCTATCTCTTCATTCCAGTCCTACTAGGTCTTTACTTTCGATTTTTCAGTTTACATGGCCGTAGTTGCCATGCATACTGTTTTCTTAGCTCTGCTTACTTCACTCTGCATCAGCTCATAGAAATCTTTCCATACCTCTCTGTATTCATCAATGCATTTCTTACAGCACAGTGATATTCCATCACATTTATATACCACAATTTGTTTAGCCATTCTCCAACTGATGGACAGTTACTTTGTTTCCAATTCTCAGGTATCACACACACAAAAAAGCTCCTATAAATATTTTGGAGTATATGGGGACTTTTTCCTTATTGATAGCTTCCTTGGGGTATAAGCTCAGCAACAGTGTCTCTGGTTCAGAGGGTATGGACATTTTTTTTTTTTGGAGGGCAATTGTCCAAGGTCACACGGCTAGTTTTGTGTTAAGTGCCTGAGGCCAGATTTGAACTCAGGTGCTCCTGACTCCAGGGCAGGTGCTCTATTCACTGCGCCACCTGGCTGCCCCAGGTATGAACATTTTAGTCACTTTCGTTACACATTTCTAAATTGCTTTGAAAACGGTTTCCCACTTCACAGCTCCACCAACAACGTATTATTGTACCTTTCTTCCTCTATTACCTCCAACAAGGACTGTCGCCATTTTTTTTCATTTTTGCCAATTTGTAGTGAGTTTTGATTTGTATTTCTCCTATTATAAGTTATTTGAAATGTTTTTTAATGTGGTTGTGAATATTTGGCAGTTCTTCTGAGAGCTGTTTGTTCATATTCTTTAACCATTCATCTATTGGGGAATGGCTATTAGTCAATAATAAATAAGCTCCCCAAAGTACTACTTCACTATAAATTATAAAAGATATCCTCATGCCTCCTGTTAGGAAAGATATTCTGGGATAAGAAAGGCCATGCTTATATATCAAGGAAAGCAGATTATAGAAAATCCTCTTGAATAAATATAATGGGAATGGGAATCTGAAGATCTTCCCTGCCCCTTGATAGGCTTAAGTGAATCTGAGAACTTTCCCCAATTTGAAAATATACTCTGCCCCCTAATAGGCTGAATGTGGTCACATAGAGCCTGTGAAAGACTTGCTTTTCAGGAACACCCACACCTTGTTACTTTGTGATTGGGCAATAGGTTAAGAAGGTTGTAACATTCTCTGACACAGGAGAAGGCTATACATACCCTGATGTGAACTTTTGCTTTGGGGCTTACTTTGGGAAGAGTTGTGTGATTTGGCCTTTGAGACTCTGGGCAGCCGTTGAGCCCCCCCAGCTTTGAAAACCCAGATGTTGGTGCTTCCTTCTCTGGTAACTGACTAGGTATGGATGTAATGGTCAGACAGCTGGAAGCCTTGTCTACTGATATGTTTCTCTGTATTTTCTTGTCTGCTTATAACTTCTGTTTATATTCTCTGAAGTTCAGGGTGCTGACTTTTCCCCCTGAACTAGGTAAATGATATATGTTTGATTAAAGTAAGCTTGTTAACCCATTTTGAGTTGCTTTCCTTTAGAAAAGCAGATCTAAGAACCTGTCCTAGCAGCTATCCTGGGTATGCTAGGGTGCTTGCTGCTACAATAAATCTTGAATAAATTTTCAGATTTGTTCTCATCTGAAAAAGTTTATACCTTTTAGTCGAGGAAAAGAGATTTCTCTTATTCATCTCACCTGAAGTCTTCCACCAAAATTACAGATAAGGCACTACCCCATGAAAGTTCCCAATTAATAGGAAAGAATGAAGGTATAGAGAGAGTGTATTGGGAATAATAATATAAGACAATGGATCCTTCTTCTGGCTTCTCCTCAATGACTTCAAATTTTCTGAAGGTTATTTCTCTAGAGACTATGTTGAAACTCTTGCACCTACTTGACATGGTTTTTTTTTTTTGTTTCCCCCTCCAAAGCCATATGAATTTTCCAGTTGGGAAGTTGGGTAGCAACTAAATTCTCAGAGGGATCACTGAAAGATAGATGTGGTTATAATACTACACATGCCTTTGCAATTGCCAGGAGATGACTGCTTTTCAGTCAATAGCTGGGATTTTGCAAACTGGCCAAATTTAAATACCTGCCTTGGGTTTCAGATTCCAAGACAAGAGGCAAATAGTTATACCACAGGAGAACCTGAGCACCCATGTTGAATTTGAAAAGTTGCTTTTTTTGCATTCAACTTAGAGATAATGGTACCCACATCAAAATTAATCTGCCTGGTCAACTTGCAGGCCTGATTCCCAACTTGGGAGTTTTTTTAAAGCAATATGAAAAATTAAAAATTTCCCCCCTCCCTCATAAATTCTTACACCTAACAGCTTAAGTCTAATCCTTGAAAAAAAAAAAAGTTAACTTTGGCTGGATGTAATGGTATATACCTATAATACCATCTACTGGGGAGGCAAAGGCCAGTGGATCTCTTGAGCTTGGAAATCTGGAGCTGCAGTGAGCTAAGCTAATTGAGTATTTTCACTGAGTCTACACCAATTATGGGGAGCCCCAAAGAACAAGGGGCTATGTAAGAAGGGGCATACTACCTGGTTGAAAATGAAGCTCTGCTTTATGTAGCTTTATCTTAAAGCTTCAGGGCAGCTAGGTGGCGCAGTGAGTAGAGCGCCAGCCCTGGAGTCAGAAGGACCTGAGTTTGGATCTGGCCTCAGACACTTAATGCACACACAAACAAAAACCTAGCCATGTGACCTTGGGCAAGTTACTTAACCCCAATTGCCCTCCAAAAGGCAAAAAAAAAAAAAAAAAAGTAGTTTGATTTGGGGGCGGCTAGGTGGCGCAGTGAGTAGAGTGCTGGCCCTGGAGTCAGAAGGACCTGAGTTTGGATCCAGCCTCAGACACTTAACCCACACAAAACAAAAACCTAGTCATGTGACCTTGGGCAACTTACTTAACCCCAATTGCCCTCCAAAAAAAAAAAAATATATATATATATATATATATATATATATATATATATATATATCTTAAAGCTTCTCTGCCAACTAGCAGTGGGAACAGGTCCAGGAATGGACCACTGCACTCCCTGCCTGGATGAGATATGCAGACACAGTCTCAAAACAAAAAAAGTTACTTTCGAAAAATTTCTTTTAGGCAAACTCCCAGTAAAAGATACCTTGTGCTAGGCGACCAGGGGGAAATGGCATGGTCCCCTGCTATCTAGTAGCTTCTAATCTATTGGGGGCGGGGAGAGAATAAGACAGATACAGAAATTATAGTGACTAAGTATGTCTTGAAGAAGAGATGAGAAAATATAACCCTCCCTTTCACAGGAGGTGGGGGAGAACTATGGATACGAAATATTGCATATACAGTTAAGACTCAATTGATTATGTTGGTTTTGCTGAACTGCTTTCTTTTTTTTCCCCCATCTATTTTTATTACATGGGATGGCTTGATGGGGAAAGGATAAATTCTGAAGTGAAGGAAACATAAAAATGAAGAATATTAATAAAAACCAAAAATAAAAGATATAATATATATATATATATATATATATATATATATACACACACAAATAACTAATAATAACAAAGTGGCATAGTGTTGGAATGGGAATGTACAGGCCATGTTGGGAGAAAGGATATAGAATAGCTTTTCTGGAGTAGGAACAGTGAGAGAAAAGACTGGAAAGGTCAATGGGGGGCCAACTTGTGAAAGATCTTTTCTTTTAGAACAGGTCTATAAAGGTGAACCCATATAATGGTACTTTCCTATTCCGACCAGTCTTTCCAAAATCCTTGTGGAAGTTATGGCTGAAGTTCAAAACCCTCCTGATGAGTTAAATTAAAGAGAAGTCCTTACAGATATGACATCATGACCTTTCAGCCCTCTAGCAGCACTTGCTAGAAAAAGCTTCTGAAGGGAATCAATCTCCTTGAGGTGCATAAGAAGTAACTTTAATAAGTGTGGCTCTGGATAAAATTACTCTGACAGGAAAGCACGTTGAAACAGCCTTTAAAATTAATCTTTGGAGGCTCTAAGAAATAGTCTCTTTTAACTTCAGTGATGGTATAGTCCAAATCCCCTCAGTTTCCAAAGTATTATAAAATATAAGCAATATAAAAAAAAATGGGGAACCTTGTAAGAGATTGGCTTTCCCCTTTGCAAATAAAAAATTCCACTTAAAAATTTTTTTTACTGTGCTTAAGTCAGAGGCCCTTGGGTTAAGTGAATATTTCCATTTCTTTAAATACTTAGTTAAAAGCAGCATTGAGATTACAAATAAGGCTTACCTCTAAAGTCTGCCTATTCATCATTTCTTAAGGAACAACAGTATTCCATTACATTCAAATACCACAACTTGTTCATCCATTCCCCAATTGATGGGCATCTCTCAAATTCCAATTCTTGGCCACCACAAAAAGAGCTGCTATACATAGTTTTGTACATGTAAGTCCTTTTCCCATTTTTATGATCTCTTTGGGATACAGCCCTAGAAGAGGTATTTTATAGTAAGGCTTACCTCTAAAAGGAGATCCACGCTATTGACTGGAAGTTCCTGTAGTCCCACTATCTGTACAACATGCTTACTATCTTCTCTGGCAAAAAGTCTGCAGGAGTAAGAACAATGTTAATGAAGATCTAAGGACAGCAAGGAATATCTACCAGGTTCTATGTTTCAAAGTCACAGAAAAGTGAAAACCAGAAAATTATTGGCTATCTCTAGAATATAAAGCTAAACCACTATTGCTAAACCAGAATAGAAAATGCCAACTTTTATTTACATTGTAGATTTAAAAAAAAACAGTATTGGGCGGCTAGGTGGCACAGTGAATAGAGTGTCGGCCCTGGAGTCAGAAGGACCTGAGTTCGGATCCGGCCTCAGACACTTAACACACACACAAACAAAAACCTAGCTGTGTGACCTTGGGCAAGTTACTTAACCCCAATTGCCCCCCAAAAAGCAAAAAAACAAAACAAAACAAAAAAACAGTATTAAAAGGAAATTGATCAAGGCCAGTAATAATACCAATAAAACAATTTAAATTAAATTTTAAAATACATTCCCAAAATCTAAACCACTTAGAATACTCAATTCCCAATGCTCCTCCCAGCATCTAGTTTCAATATTCTTTTTAATAAAAAGGAGACTTCAGTAGTAGAAGACTTGGGTCAGTTAAGGGACCATTTGAAAGTTTGAGAAATACTAACAAAATGTTAAAAGGAAATGAGTCTTATACATCTAAAAAGAGAACTTAAAAATAAACTGAATACTTAGGTTGGCAAAGTCCTTTAGTATTTTTTGAACAATTCAAAAAACTTTGCATTTCAAAGCTACTTTTCCCCCTGGTCCTGTAAAGTGTCATTTTGGTAGTTTTATTACTATAGTATTAAACCTGCATGGAATTGCAACATTTAAAAGTTGAAAGGACCTCAGTGAGTATCTAGACTAAAATCACTAAGCCAGATAGGGTGGCACATGCCTGTAATACCAATTACTTTAGAGGCTGAACCCTGAGCATATCTCGAGCTTGGGAGTTCTGAGTTGCAATGAGCTATGTCAGTTAGAGGTCCATAAGTGTGGCATTAATAAAATAAGACCCCAGCAGTGAGAGCCCACCAGTTCAGCTAAAGAGGGACAAACCAGTCTAGGTCAGATTTGGAACAGATTAAAGCTCCCATGAATAGCCCCTGTACTTTCAGCCTGGGTGAAACAGGGAGATTCAGTCTTTTAAAAAAGAAATTTCAAGAAGAAAAATGAGAAGATATGACACTCGATTGAGGAGATGACAACTTGACCTATTTAAACTAACTGCTGACTGTGAAAAATGGGAAATTTATAAAAGAACTGATACTAGTATAGATCATCACCATTTCCTAAGGAAGTTTAGTATTTCAACTGCCATTACTAAAAGTCCAAAAGAGTTTAATAAATCTGACCGCCAGCAAATGTTTGATCACTTTACCAAGCAGCTAAAAGCAAGACTGATTAAAATAGGAACCTAAAAGGTTATGTAGGAAGACAGTGGAAAATAATCTAGAAATGCTGCTTCATAAAACAGAAAGAAGCAGTAGAGTGAAAAACAGGTTTATACAAGATTAATGGGAGAGCTAACTAAGCCAGATTATTTTGAGAGTATTTAAGGATGAAAATAAGAGGACAACAAACAGATGAGAAATGTAAAAGATCTGTAAAAATTCCTCTAAGGTCACATAATCAACCAGATGGCAATTTGTTTTCCACAATCTTCTACAACCTAAAATTCTCCCTCAAAAGCAAATAAATACACATATATAAATTCTAGATTAAGGTAAATCTAAATTAAGGTAAATCCACAAGATAAGAAAACAAAACATTCTTCATGAAATAACATAGATGAAATATTTAAAACTTCCACTTAAGACAAGTGCAATGTAAATATTCCTAAAGATGTTTGAAATAGTCAGGGACTTGGAAATAAGTAAACATTTCACTTACCAAATAGAAAAAAAAAATAGATACTGACCAGACTAATTTTCTTTTCTAAAAAACAAAAAACTCTACTCTCCCTCCAGAGCAATTGTAAACTCTTTGAGGACAAGTATCTTCTATTTCTCTGTATCCCCATGGCACCCAGCACAGGGCTATGCACATAACAAGCACTCAATCAGTATTTCTTGAGTCAATCTTATACCAAACAATGGTCAATTATATCTTATACCAAAAATGGTCAGAGAGAACATAATTTTGTTTTTGTAGTCAGAAGATGTTAAAGTGAGAAAGGGACTTTAGTCATTCACATTAGAGAGAGCTGGAGTCCAGAAGGAAATACTTAACTCTAAGTCATATAGCTAAATATCAAGCAAGCACTCAAATCCTGATTTTTGAGTCGTTTGACTTTAAATCCTAAATGTCCTTTCTATTGTTCCACAAACAGTACCAACCCCATGGTTGAAATATATTTATAAATCCTATCCCAGTTGAAAAATTTGAGAATTGACAGAATGTTCTGAAATAACTAAGAAGAGCATTTTGTTAGCTATATCTGAAGCTTTCTGAGGGAAAATGGAGGAAAGAGGGGAAAATATACTCTTTACAGTATTTATAGTATAAGCTTTTGAGTCAAAGAGGAAGAGATAAAAATTCTAACTTCCTGAAATTGCTTTGATGATCAGGAGAATGGAGAAAGTCCTTAATTGAAAAGCTACCTCTTAAATAATGAAATAATGAAACATAAATAATGAAACACAGAGTGGAAGATTAACGTAAGTAGCTGTCAGAACAATCAGATCAAGCTAGAAACTGTAGCTGATCCAATTTTATAGGATAAAATAGATTAGGATCAAAGGACTTTCTACAAATTGAAAAAGACTTTAAAGATGATCTATTCCAATATAGAAAAGTTGGGACACTAATACAGCGGTGCTGGAACTGTGAACTGATCCAACCATTTTGGAGAGCAATTTGGAATTATGCCCGAGTTATTACACTGCCTGTGCCCTCTGACTCAGCAATACCACTGTTAGTTTACCAAGAACTCACATGCTTTAAAATATTTATAGCAGGTCTCATTGTGGTGGCAAAGAACTGGAAATTGAGGTGATGCCCATCAGTTGGGGAAGAGCTTAACAAGCTGTAGTACATGACTATGATGGGGTACTACTGTGCTATAAAAAATGAGGAGGCGCTTGATTTTAGAAAAACATGGAAAGACTCACAGGAAATAATGAAGAGTGAAATGGACAGAACCAACAAAATGCAGTGTGCAACAACAACAATATTGTATGAGGAACAACTAAATGACTAAAAGAATGACTAAATTATTTTGAGTATGATAAACGTTAAAATCAACTACAATGGACTATCCACCCCCTGAGGAAGAACTGATCAACAGAAGTAATGTATAGTATGGTTTTACGTACACACACACACACACACACACACACACACACACACACACACACACACACACACTCTATCTGTGTTTAATGGTGGCCTTCTCTACTGCAGGGTGGAGGAGAGGGAGGGGAAAAAATGGCACGACAGACAGCAAAAGAAAACTTTAAGAAGTAATTAAGCACAGAAAAGCAGGGTTGCTTTGAAAATGATGTATAATATTTATTACATAGTTTTTTAAAAAAAAGTAAGCAGTGTGAAATAGAGATACATAGTTTCATAATGAATCCACTATTTCTGTTGTGCTGTGTAAATAGAAAGGGTTTTTTTTGGTCTTTCTGTATTTAAATTCAAAATGAATAATTTTTTTTAAAAGATGATCTATTCTATTTCATTTTTATTTATTTAAAAAAATTTTTTTTTGCTTTTTGGAGGGGGAAAGGTAGGGCAATTGGGGTTAAGTGACTTGTCCAAGGTCACATGGTTAGGGGTGTGTGTGTGTGTGTGTGTGTGTGTGTGTGTGTGTGTGTGTGTGTGTGTGTTAAGTGTCTGAGGCTGGATTTGAACTCAGGTCCTCCTGACTCCAGGGCGGGTGCTCTATTCACTGCGCCACCTAGTCACCCTAAGATGATCTATTTTAATTCCTGGCACAGAGGCCTTTTAAGATTCCTTCCAGTTCTGTGGATTCTATAATACTTTGATCCTTCATTACAAAGGCTCTGAGAGGGTAAAGTGACTTGACTGAGGTCACAAGTTGGTCAATGGCACAGTCAGGATCTTAAATGCAAGTCTTTTGTCTTTAAACTCAATATTTGTATTAACTCCATTCTATCTGACATACACTTATTAAATATCCATTGTCTCCAAGGCAAAAAGAAACAGAGTATTTATATTTCCACCAAAGAATAGTACCCCTACATAAGGCCACATTTTTTTTTCCAAAAAATATGACTCAGTGGAATTCTTTTTTTTTTTTTTAAAGCAATTGGGGTTAAGTAACTTGCTCAAGGTTACACGGCTAGTCATTATTTATGCGTGGGTGCTCATTTTCTGGGGCCGGATCTGATCTCGGGTCATCCCAACTCCGAGGCCGGCGCTCTTACTCACTGCGCCACCTAGCCACCCCTTTAGGGCAATTGGGGTTAAGTAACTTGCCCAAGGTTACACGGCTAGGTTTTTGTTTGTGCGGATTAAGTGTCGGAGGCCGGCTCCAAACTCAGGTCCTTCTGATTCCAGGGCCGGCGCTCCATTCACTGCGCCACCTAGCCGCCCCTCTCAGTGGAATTCTTACCCAAAGTAGTAACAACAAACTGCTTTATAGTTTCATGGTTGTATCAGGTACCTTTTCCTTCCATTTAGAAGATCATAAAGTTGTCCACAGTAGATCTCATAAAAACTAATCCACACAGAGAGGTCTCTCCTTGGCTGGGTTAGGTCTATTTGCCTAAAGATGTCTTCAGCAGCAAGAGCATATAGCCCGGGGTTTTGTTGAGTCCCTATCATGGTATAAGTCTTTCCAGCCCCTGTCTGTCCATATGCAAAGCAAGTGGCATTTCCTCTGTGAAAAGAATCATTAATTAGTATATAAATTTGACTGACATAGGCATATTATTAGACTACTAACCCGCATATAATAACAAAAAATGAGCTAGGTACATGAAATGTCTTTACAGAGCGGCTGATACTATAAATGCCCCAGGAGGGAAAAGAATTCACAAATGGATTTATTTACAGAACCAATGCTTTTTAAAAGATAACAGAGAAGAGAGGAACAAGGACTTGATTCAACCAATCAATCACCACACATTTACTGAGTTTCTACCATGGGCCCAGCTAGGCATTGTGTGTATAGAAAAAAGAAATGACATGGTCTTTGCCCTAAAGAGATTATTCTGGCTAGGGATGTAGGGGTAAGGAACCTGACAAATTTGTTCTATAAGGTCTGGATTCATCAAAGGGCCACACTTGAGGATCTAGAGGCCTGGATGCTACAGGTTCCCCACCTCTGGCTAGGGATATAAAATTCATGCACAGGAAGTGAGTATAAATAAAATATAATCAAAATGCTAAATTCTATGATACTGCCTTTCAATAATCATAGTTTAATATGAGCTAGAACATTTGGGGAAGACTTCATGGAGAAGTAACTTGAGTTTAGGCCTTTAAGGATTGGTAGGATTTGAAATGATAGAAAGAAAGGTCAATCCAGGTAAAATGGGAACCAGAATCAGGGCCTCAGAGATAAGAACGAGCATGGTTTACAATAAAGAGATAGGTCTTGCTGTTAATATCAGAAGTAATGGAAAGTAAGATTAGATAATTAGGATGGGGCAAAATTACAAAAGGTTTAAAATGTCAAGCAGGGAAATTGAGCGTTGATAAGTAATATGAGCCTTTACATAAATAACATTACACAGCACCTACCTGCAGCAAAGGAAAGAAGATAAAAACCAACCTGAAGCTAGGGAAGGAGGCTCAATTAAGCATTTATGGAGATATGAAAAAGCAAAATGGTAACAGCCACCATACAGAACATCTTCTTCACAACAACCTTGTGAGATGGGAAGGGCACGAATTATTATCCCCATTGTACAGATGGGGAAACTGAGGCCTATATACCTACTCAACGGCAAAGCCAACCTCAGATTCCTGGTCTTTTGACTTCAATGCTCTTTTCCTTTAACTGTACTTCAGATTAGGCTGCCTTATTAAGGACCGGGATCGTGTCTTCTATCCCCCTGGAATATCTAGTATGGTGCTCTGCAAATAGCAGGCATTCAATAACTTTGCTAAGGGGACAGAAATGTAGCTACAGGAGGAACTGGAAATATACAGAGGAAGAAACAGAAGAGAGGTGGATGGAAGACAAAAGTCAAGTTACGAAGGAAAGAGAGTGTCTGAGGGAGAACAAAGCAGTTTTTTTAAACAAATTTTGAATTGTCTTAAGGGCACAGACTTATCTTTTTTATATATCATCAAGAAAGAAGTTCCTATTATACCCTCCATAATAAGCCTGACTTGCCACCCTTCCACTATGTACTGTCGAGCATAATGCAGTTTAGATGTACTCCAACTCATTTTATTAATTCATGTTCCTAAACTCTCCTCCCTGTTAGATAAGAAATGCAGAACTGAAAGACTATCTATAAAACTTTGTCTATTTGTGACTTTAATAAATCTTTAAACATCATTATTGTACTTACTGAATAGTCTCACTTTGTGCTCTCATGAATACCCAATGCCTGATTATGGAAATCTTAATTTAGACTACAACAAGGATACATAATCCTAACTGTGAAAATATCAGATTAGATACAACCCGTTGTTAAAACTTCAAATTCTCAGTACTCTGACAAATCGTGTTCTATAACACAACCTCTATTTTCTTATTGCACAGAGAACAAAAATCACTCATGCATGAGGAGTAATGCAAATTTCTAGGTACTATGTCCTATAAATATTGATATTACATTTTCCCACATAGCTTAATTTAAATAATCATTAAATTAAAATACAGTAGATAGAAAATTCTTAATTTATGTTTCATTCAGCATGAAAAATACAAAGAGGATTCACAAAGAAAAACAATATTTGAAAAGGAAAGAGAAACAAAGGACTAACCTACCCTTTAAAAATATGCTGAATTAGTGGGTGAGTGGTCTTCATATATACATCTTGATTGCTACACGTTTCACCAAAGACTTCATCAAAATAAAAAACATGCTGAAAAATAAATTTTATTTTTATCGAAAATACAGTGGATTTTTTCAACTAAATGACATATTTTAGCTTACAATAATGATAACCCACAGACAGGATAAACAATCAGAAACTATCAAATGACATTATCTTCTTTTTCCCAGTTTCACTGCTTATATACAATAGCAATTAATGTGTGTAAGTATTTTTAACAAGGAAAACAAAAAGGGGCGTTGTTCCTAATAGAACTGTTGGAGCACAAGAGCAACTGAAATTTCCCAGAGGGTCCTGGACAGAGATTCTTAATTCTTTTGGGCTATATCCATGAGTCAACTTGATAAAGGTTCCAAACAGCTGGGGTTCCTGGTGAAGATCCCAGTTTACATTATTTAGGCATCAAACTCTAGACATCTTAACAATCTATAACATGTTAATCAACAGGTTAAGTAAGCAGTAAAAATTATGTGATTATCAGTCAGAATGGTGTGCCCAACAACATTGGCAGCCCTTTCATTCCCCCCAAAATAAGGTTAAGAAATTCCAAATAATCTGATGCCAGAGAGGATATTAGAGGCAGATGAAGACTTCCAGGAAGGGGATGAATTTTCTTTCTTTTTTTTTTTTTTTGCTTCTTGGAGGGCAGTTGGGGTTAAGTAACTTGCCCAAGGTCACGTGGTTAGGTTTTTGTTTGTGTGAGTTAAGTGGCTGAGGCCGGATCCAAACTCAGGTCCTTCTGAATCCAGGGCCAGCGCTCTACTCACTGCAACACCTAGCCGCCCCTAAGGGGGATGAATTTTCACAGAAATTTTAAAGGGCACAATGGACATGTAGCTTAAGTGATGAGAAAGAGAAGAGCACTCCAAACAGGACATGAAAAACTCTCATTTTCATTGCTACCCATTGCTTAACCAACAGCATTTTTTTCCCATTGTTTTTGTATTTTCATTGAGCACTGGAAGAAAGGGACAGTCCCTGCTGCTTCCAGGGACAGGTACTCCTAGGTCTCCACACTTCACAAGGCTGACAATTACAAATGCGTCAATGGATCTCCAATGTGGGTGGGCTTGGGGTAGAAATGTAAGACGTAAATTTAACCTAGACATAAGCAAACACGCCCTGACAGTCAGAACTATCCCAAAACTGAATATGCCACCTCAGGAAATGTGGGTTTCTCTTCACTTGAGGTTTTGAATAAAAGCCTGAAGCCCATCTGTCAGGTATGTGATAGAGATGGAGCTAGGTGATATAGATAGAGTCCTGAACTTAGAAGCAGTAAGTCCTGTGTTCAAATCCTTTCTCAGATACTACTCAGGGCAAGTCATTTAACCTATTTGCTTCAGTTTCCTTATCTGCAAAGTGGACATCATAATAATAGCACCTACCTCCCAGGGTTATTGTGAGGATCAAATGAGATTATATTTGTAAAGTGCTTTGCAAATCTTAAGGTGCTATATAAATGTAAACGATTATTATGATAATGACAATTAATAGTGATAGTAATTCTGGCTCAGGTATAGGTTGGATGAGGTAGTTTCTGAAATCCCCTCCAACTCTGAAAATCTGTGATTATTATGTAGAGGGTTGGGAGTGGGGGACACAAGTATATATCAGAGTAAGCCTCAAAGTCTTATTCCAGGGCCTCACAGTGGCAGGGACATCCTGTGTTCTCAAAGGCTATTCTGGAGGAGTATAAGTTCTGTCAAGTTAGAAAGGTTGCAAGATTGTGTCTAGCTAGAGAATATATGTCTGTCATCTAAGGACCAGACTAATTAAGCACAGAAAGGCTCATCAGGCTACCACATGATAAATTTTTGCCTAAGATTTTATTCTCTTTTCTATATACAGTTCTTTAGGAGAATGTTATATTGGAACTGAAATTTGCTAAACGAAAATAGAGGGAAAGTCTGAGGTGAAAAAGTGCATTTTGCAATTACAAAGAAATGTATCACATTTGTAAAAAGCTTAGAAGATAAGAACTCTAGATAGAATGACAAGGAAAAGCTGTGAATTTTTCATTGTTTAAAAAAAATGTTGTTTTTAATGCACTTGATACCTAAACAAGGATGATAGCTAATTATTTATGGAACCTGTTTCATGTAAATTTATTTAATAAAATTAATAAATACTATATAATAAAATATCAAATTACTTTCTTTTTGAGATAAAAAAATTTGAAAAATCAGAAAAATCAAAGGAAAAAACTGAATAACAGATATGGAAACAAAAATAACTTCTGCTCTCTCCTTTTTCTGAGCATGTGGCAGTTTTTTCTCTCTCTTTCTACCATTATATATTAATTAGTTGGGAGTTATAAAGCTAACACATAACAAAATTTTCATAATTATTTTCTTTGACGAAATATACAATCAGAAGTCAGGTTAAGGCAAACTTTTTTTTTTTTAAATAGACAATTTGACTTTTATTTTTGCTTTTTGGAGGGGGGAAGGTAGGGCAGTTGGGGTTAAGTGACTTGCCCAAGGCCACATGGCTAGTTTTGCATTGTATCTGAGGCTGGATTTTTTTTTTTCCAAATGCTTTATTAGCTTCTGGTTTACATCATTCATTTCCGTCAGATTTTGAGTTACAATTTTTTCCCCATTTTTCCCCTACCCACCACCCCAGAATAACAGTCATACAGGATATCCCCTCATCCAATCTGTTCTCTCCCATCTCTTCTCCCATACCCACTTCGACTTTTCCAATAGCGTGAGGTGAATTCCGGTGCTCAATTGTTAAGGCAAACTTTTAATTGTACTTTTGCCGCTGATAATGATGTCAGAGTACAATAAAGTTTAGGAATAAGCAAAGCAGTACATGAATACAATCTAATGTAGGTTCAAATGAACAGTATTTACAATCGTTAAGAAATTCAAACTAATTCCCTCTAAATAGTAAGCAAGAATGAAAATAAAACATGAAGAAGTTTTTTTGGGTTTTTTTGTTTTTTTTTGCTTTTTGGAGGGCAATTGGGGTTAAGTAATTTGCCCAAGGTCACACAGCTAGGTTTTTATTTGGTGTGCATTAAGTGTCTGAGGTCGGATCCGAACTCAGGTCCTTCTGACTCCAGGGCCGCTCTACTCACTGTGCCACCTAGCTGCCCCTAGTTTTTTGTTTTTGTTTATTTATTCAACAAACACCTGTTCAAAATTAAAATTCTTGTCTCTCTCCTTTTTGCCTTCCTTTTCAAGAAACAAAAAGCAAAGAAAATTCACTTAGTATTTCTTGACAGTTGAGAATTTTAAACTATGGTGGCATAAAGTATAATAACACTGAACAACTTCAGGTATTCAGTAAATTACTGACTGATGATAGTGAAGATGAAGGAATAATACTATTGAGCTTGGGGAATGACAGAAAAATACAAAAGAAAAGTGCTACCTTACTGAGAGAATTATTGCAAATAAAGATTGGTATTATCTGAAGTCACTCAGCACTACAGAAGGGTGATGGTCATACAGTATTTATGCCTATGGTTATACAAAGTGGCAAAACTGGTTTAATCATTCCATCCATCTTCAAAATAAATATTGACTGCTGAGGCATAAATGGGTGTACAGAGATCAGCTAATAATTTTGTGCACACAGAACCAGCCAATTTCTTTGAGCAAAACAGAAATGTCCAATTTTTGTAAACAAGATGAGGAAAAAAGAATAGAAATCTGAATTCAAAGTGGGTAAAGAAAAACTATAATAAATAAAATATAGTCAATTTTCAAATAATAGAGAACAGATTTATTAACAACTTTTTCTCATCTACTACTCACCTGATTCTTAGGTCAGTAAGGGGGAACTTGGAATAAATAGGGGACTGAGTATGTAAAGGCATAAGAAGTAGGGAAGGGAGAAGGCAAATTGTGAAATAATTATATTTACATCCTACATCTTTGTTATATATTGCTCAATGATGTAAAATTACTTCTACACCACTCAATATAGTTATCAAATAGAGTTCCAGCTGACCTGAGACAAGTGCCAATAAACTGCAAGGATTTTACCTTTTGATTAGCTTTGAGTTCTTAAGATCATTTTAGCAAGGAATGGGAACTTCCCAGCCCATACTCAAGTTATTTATTTAAACAGTCTTCTGTGTTGGACGTGAAATCCTTCATGTGATCTCATCAGTATTATTAACTATTATTATTATTAATAATCTTTTCTTATTAAGAATCTTTATCTGCCTACAATTCTCAGATATACTGATCTAGCTCTAACCTCTTCCTGACCTCTAGTCTCACATCTCCATGTCTCCACTGGACATCTCAAACTGGTTATTTCATAGGCATCTTAAGCTAAACCACATGTCCAAAACTAAACTTATCATCTTTCCTCCCTAAGGCCCCTCATTTTCTATCTTTCCTATTACAGAGGAGGACACTGCCATTTTCCCAATCACACAGGCTCCTAACTTCGTTGTCATTAGCTCCTCCCTTTCAACTGTTCCCCATCCCTATATCCAATCTGTTGTGAAGGTCTGTTGTTTTTACTTAACACCTCTTACAATACTCCTCTTTTCTCCTATGACACTGCCACCACTCTGGTATAGGTCCTCATCAACTCAAGGCTGGACTATTGTATGGCCTGCTCGCTAATCTCCCTGTCTCAAGTCTCTCCCCTCTCTATCTCCACTAAACTGTCAAACTGACCTTCCTAAAGCATTATTACTGATTGTGTCATCCCATAACAATTAACTCCAATGGCTCCTTATCAACTCCAGGAACAAATCTGAAAACCCCATTTGGCATTCAAAATCTTTCATAGCCTGGCCTCCTCCTATGTTTCCAGCCTTCTTTTAGCTTACACACCCCAAAATATTCTACAATCCAGTGACACCTCCTTGCTGTTCCTTGCAAAGACATTCCATCTCAAACTCTTCATTCTTACTGTCTGCCTACCATGCCTAGCATTTTTTCCCTCCTCATTTTCTCCTCCTGGATTCCCTGATTTCAAATTCCACTTAAAATCTTACCTTCTAAAGGAAGCCTTGCCAAGTCCTCCTTAATGCTAGTACCTTTCCTTTGCTGATGATCCCCAATTTACCCTGTATAGATCTCATTTGCTCAGAGTTGTTTTCCTTTCACTTCCCCCATTAGACTGTGAAGTCCTTGAGAGCAGGAACTGTTTTTTGCTTTTTTTTATATTCCCAGGGCTGAGCACAATGCCTAACACGGTGTTTAATAAATGCTTGTTGACTTGACCCATATAGTATCTCCGTGATTTGTTGTATTAATACCTTCATTTTATTTGTAAAAAAGAATTAAGGCACAGAGAGACTGATCTGCCCAAGGTCAAGAAAATGCTGAACTTGCAAAAGAACTCACAGGCTGCTACTTTTAGCCTGAAAAGAAGGGAAATCTCATGGGGTAGAGTGTGGAAAACAAGTGGGACTTTCAAGTATGTGAAAGTAGCAAGAGGGTATTGTATCAGTAGCAGAAACTGAAGTATAAAAATGGAACCTAGTAATTGTGATATTAAGATTTGTTATACTCATTAATGAACATATTTAAGGAGAACTATAATTCAGGGAGGGTATGGAGGATATTCTTCCATTGGGTAGGTTCGACCCCTCAAGTCTCTTTCAACAAGATTCTAAGATATTCTAATAAAAAGATCAAAGTTAACATTTTTTACAAAACAAATGCAAAATTAGTTCAAAATTTAAAAAGTAGCATCATACCTGTAGAATATATTGGGTAAGGTCAACCGCCTCTTTCTTTTCATAGACAAGTAAAGTTTCTTTATCTTCTACAGTAATAATGTTAATTTCTCCACGCCTTTCTTCCCTAACGCCCAGAGGGCGTTTCCGTACACATACTCTAATTTTGTCAGTTTCAGTCCAAACATTATCCTTCTCTGAGATATTCTCTCTGAAACAAGTTTTAAAATTAATGATTTTCACTAAAAAGAAAGGAAAATGTTGAAGTTAATGCAAAAGTATGCTTAACTATAAATTTGTATTACTATATTAAATGGTCTCATTAGGCTTTTGTCACCTTGCATGTGTTTAAGAATGATTGACTGGTAGTTCTGATGAAGACAATGATGCAGTTTCTAAGTACAGAGTATCCAGAGGCCTTAATGAAGTTTTAAGGTTTAATAAGAATTATAGCTTATTAAGTAATAATTAATTTTTGTGTTTTAAGCTTTAATAAGTATTAAATCTTATTAGCTAATAATTAATAAGCTTTAATACTTTAAAGCTTAAAACTGCATTAAGATTTGTTACTTTGTGCAAAAACTGAGAAATTATCATAAAAATGAAAACTGCTTTTAATTTGTTTCAAAAACTTTAAAAACTAAATTTGTCTGTATATGTGTTTAAATGCCATCCATCACCCATTCTTAATTTAGAATTAATTGCAGATTTTGGTGTAATTCCTGGCAAAGTACAGACACTATAAAATAAAACTTTCACTATTTAGCTCAGGACTAAGTCTCTTGGCAATTAAGATCTTCTTAAGATAAAAGACTTTGAATTTAGGAATTAGAAGTAGAGTTCTTTCTGAAAAGCTTTTGATTGTGGATATTCTTTCTTTAGGTTTAATACAATTCATTCTGACTAATCTTTTGAACCTAGTGAAAATTCTTTCTGCATCCCCAACTTTTAAAAGTCCCAATTCATATTTTATCTCCCTCACTATCCAATTAGTCCCATGAATTTACTCTTTTCCTGATCATTTTTCTAATTCTTTTCCATATAAAGTGACCAAATTTGTTGAATTAAATAGAACAGTACTGAATGCCAATTTTCTGTCCCTCTTTGTGTCACCTTAAGTGTTTTTGTTTGATACATTTTGTTCCTCACTAGATCCTGCTTCTTCCATCCTTCTCTCTTTCTTTTCCTAGACAGTATTTGCCATACTTATTTGCTAAACCAACAGCCCCAATTTTAGGTTTCTAAGGAGACTTCATAATTGGTTCTATCTTCCTCCACTACTTGGTTGTACATTATAATCAAACACATCTTTCTGGTACTATATACCAGCAGTTTGGCTCAACGCACCAATTTAATACCCCTAACTTTAACAATAAGCATAGAACAATTAACAAGCATAAAAAAAAACAAAGGTAGCAGATATGGAATTTTGTTATAAACTATGGGCCAATTAACTTTTGCACAGGAGTTTATTTTAAAAGGGATTTTTATGCAAATTGAAATAAGTTGAGATATCATACCTCACACTTATCAGATTGGATAACATGACAGAAAAGGAAAATAATAAATGTTGGATAGGGCATAGGAAAATTGGGACACTAATGAACTAGTGGTGGAGTTGTGAACTGATCCAACCATTCTAGGGAGTCATTTGAAACTGTGTTCAGGGGTTCTAAAACCACGCATACTCTTTGAGCCAACAATACCACTACTAGGTCTGCATCCCAAAGAGATGGAAAAAAGGGGAAAGGACCTATAAGTACAAAAATATTTATAACAGCTCTTTTTTTAGTGGCAAAGAACTGGACATTGAGGGGATGGCCCATCAATTGGGGAACAGCTTAACGAACTGTGTTATATGAGTGTGATGGAATATTACTGTGCTTGTAAGAAATGATAAGCAGGATGATTTCAGAAGAACCTGGAAAGACTTAGATGACCAATGCAAAGTGAAGTGAGCAGAACCAGTACAGTACACAGTAACAGCAAACTATACAATGATCAACTGTGAATGATATCGCTATTCTCAGCAATACAATGATTTAAGATAATTCCAAAGGACTCATGATGAAAAATGCTATCTATATCCAAAGAAAGAAATGATGGAATCTTCATGCAGATCAAAGCATACTATTTTTTACTTTCTGTATTTTTTTCATGGATTTTTTTTTTTCTGTTGGGTTGGGGTCTTCTTTTACAATGTGACTAATATGGCAATATGTTTTACATGACTGAACATGTATAACCTATGTCAAACTGCTTACTGTCTCAGGAACAAGGGAGATGAGAGAGGGAGAGAGAAAATTTAGAACTCAAAATTTTTAAAAAATGAATTTAAAATTGTCTTTACATGTAGCTGGGGAAAAATTTAAATATTATTTAAAGGAAAAAAGCAATTTTTAGAATGTATTTTCTATGATACTGTTAAGGAGGGAAAAATGTTTGTTATTGTTTCATGTTCCACCTCTAGTGACCTTATTTTTAAGTTCTAACTTTAAGTACATGTGAAAGGAAACATTTAAATCATACAGCTGGATAAAAATGACTACACTCTTTGCTTTCATTAACAATGGCTGTTCACCCAGGGCTGGAATAGCTCTGGGTGCCTTCACTCAGGCCTATGCTGCAAGCAAGCTGTACAAAGGACTATTTTAAATTAGTGCTATTAGTTATTTAATTTTATAAGTGCTAAATCCCATACAGCACTTTAAAAAGTAGTAAATTGATATCCTAAGAAAAACTGTTCTGTGAGTGGCTTGATTCTTCCCCTGCAGAAGGTCACCAGTTAAGTCTCTATGTTCATCTCACAGTTTTGCCCTTTGTGGACAATCATACCTGGGTTGTGCTTCACTGAACAAAAGAAGAAGTGCCAAGTTAGGAATGAGAGAAGCTTGACAAAAATACAGCCAAGGGTGTATGCTGTTGCCAGCTTGAGCAGGCTCCAGAGTTAATCGTTAAATTTTCAGTGTGAGTACTTACACCTTGGAAATCAGCCAATGCTACAATCTGGGTTTGATTTATTGTTTTGTGGACTGTTTAGACTTAAGAAAGCAACAGAGAAAATGTTAACAATGCTGATTAAACTAAAAAGTGTTATGTCCTCTGTATCTGGAGAGTCAATTTTTAGATATTTACCAGCACACCACTGACTACAGCCTGCACTTTACAGATTCTAGCTAGCAGCTACCCAATATAATTTTCACTGACCTGGAAAATCCCCAATATTTTATGAATGCTTTTTTCCCACAGGGATTTTTATTTTATCAATACACCTATTTGTTGCCTCATTTCTATACTACATCATTAACAGAAAGTTAATAATAAAAAACAATCATTTACATTTCCATAGCACTTTATAATTAGCAAAATACTGGACTTTGCTTAGACAATGGTATCTTTCTTAAACTCCTAAAGGGAAGTACTGTGCTTGTCTTCAGCTAGCCCAAAGAAAAATAAATTAAAATGAATGATTACCTGACATGAGAATGAGGGACTCCATAATTATATCCAGAAACATGAGTGACTCTTTGTATGGCAGGGATCTCAATATCCCCCAAAAGTGGATTAAGGTTATTTGATGAAAACGATGCTGCACTGTTTGTTTCTGTTTGCACACTCACATCAGCAAGTGCAGCATTAAGAATTCTTGGCTTTTTACTGGACTGGGTATCACCTGGAAGAATATGCTCCAACATGTGTACTAAATTGGGTTTGTGCTCACTTAAACAGAAGTCTGACAGACTACATGCGTCAAATGCAAAATCCTCAGCTGTTTGGTCTTTTTCATCAACAAAAGCATCAAAGCACAGTTGCCTTCGAGGTCCTGATCTGGCTCCTTGAGGACGGACATGGAGGTTACTTGTTGGAAGATTTTGCTGGGTGCTGTTAGTGGTTTTATCTTCTTCCTGCATGATCTGAATGATTTTAATGAGTTGGAAGAGGCGCTTACGGTCATTCATATTGTGGACTCCCAATTTGGAGTAGTCTTTCATTGTAACTTTAGCTAATTCATCTATTTTCTGAAGGCCAAAGGCAGCAAAATGAGGGTAATATTTTCCAAGTTCTGCCTCACAAAGACATTCGTACAAGCATGATGCCATTACTGCAGGCTGACAGATTTTAACTGTGGAGAGAAAAAAGGAAACCATCTCCATTAGACATAGCATAGTACACACTGTTTAACAACAACAAAAGCCACACATACTAATAAAAAAGGGTATTGTACCTTCACAAGATTTCAATAGATATGACTCTTCTGTGAAATGGCCTATTAATTTGTACATTGCAGAGAGATGATTTGTATATCAAATAGAATTTGTGAAAAAGATACAATTTGCTAGTTTGCAACCTTCAGTTACACATGCATGTGGATACATACACACAGATTTATGTACATAGCCAGAAGTCACTTACTTGTTTCTGAATACTTACTTGCACTTGCAAATTCTATCCAATGAATGCCATGAAGTACTGAAACTGTCCCCTCAGCAACTGAATGTAACATGCCTAATTTTAGACATTCAACTGAATGTCAAAGCATGTGGTCCAACTGTTTCCCCTGATTAATGAAAAAGGGATAAGTACCCTTTTAAAATAGAGAACAGAATTAAATAGTAGAAAACAAGTGAATTTTTAAATTCACTTAAATACTTTTGTGGATGTTGTAGAAGGGATTCTGTGCATGTGGAAGGGCCAAGAAGGCACTGAAATAGATAACCTCTAAGTTAACTTCCACTATAAAAAAACTATAATTCTATTATCAACCATATCTTTCATTATGGAGCTAGAATCTCTTAACTAACACTAACCAGCTTTAGTATGTCCAAGGATCTGTGATTTCATCAGTCACTGTGGCGACTCCCTATAACCATGCAGATCACGACCCTTAGCAGAACATCTAAATGTGTCACTGTGTACCCCACCACCTCCCACCATTACCTGGTGGCCAACTATCTGGTAACAGACCTCTTTCAACCCAGCAAGGCTGATTCTCAAACAGACTACACAGACACAGAATCCAGACTCCCATGCTCAAAGCCTTTTCATTCTGGTAAGGTAGGCCAGAATTTGTGCTCCGCTGATATGACCTTCAAGAACCCAAGCTTGCCTTTGCAGCTGGGGAGGTAGCAGAGAAAGACTTTAGTGGAAGAGCACAATAATAGACACTCAGTAATCATTTGTTGATTTTGAACAAAAGCACTGCACCAATAGCAAAAAGCTATAATCAGCTCACGTGTCCAACACCTGGGGAGTGGCTTAAGTGAGGTGTGATAAATATTACAACTCTAAGAAATGATAAATATGAAAACTAGGAATAAATGTGGGATGAGTTATATGAAATAATGCAGAGTAAATAAGGAACCAACGACCAAGTACTCATTACATATAACTATGTAAATAATAAGATTAATAACAGCAACCAAATCCAGACAAATAAACATAAAATAAAAAGACGTTCCAAAGGAGGAATGGAAACCAATTGGGCTATTTTCATAGAATCACAGAACTTCAATGTTAGAAGGGATCTGAGAGGCCATTTGGTCCACCCATATGTGAACAGGAACACCCTCTACAACATACCCTACAAGTGGTCATCTAGCCTTTGCCTGAATACTTTAATCTGGGGGAACCAGTGCTTCCAAAGGCAATTCATTCTACTTTGAATAACTCCAAGGGTTGGGAAGTTTTTCCTTACACCAAGACTAAATGTGCTTCTCTGTAACTTCTATGCAATGCTCGTAGGTCTGCTTCCAGGGGCCAAGTAGAACAAACTACTTCTTCTTTCAAAGGGAATACTTAAACATATCTATCACATCAACCCCATCTTCTCTCTTCTCTTGCTTCACTATCATCTGCTCCTCTAACAGGTCTATATAGTATGACCTCAGAGCCTTTTAAGGTCTTGGATATCTTATCCTCCCCTAGCTACTACTCTCCAGTTAAGACTGTCCTTTCTAGAATGTACTAAGAACTAAACACAATGTTGTAGGTGTGATTTGGCCAGCATGAAAGGATAATTATCTCCTGGACAGCTATCTTTTAAACCTTGTTAAAGTTAATATGCACTTAAAAAAACCCCGGCAAACAATACAAGTTTGTGGTTGTTGGTTGTTAAATTTGTAATAGATAAACAAAAAGTAAATGAAAACATCACAACACTAATTAAGGCATATTCTCATTCTGTAGGTGGCAAAGCTCAATGTACTAGGGAAAGTAAAAAGCAACTGTGAAATTCTGTTTCTAAAATAACCACTCACTGATCAATTACCTACTATTCTGGTAAATCTAGGTGTCATCCATATAAGTCATTAAAAGTAGGGCTTAGGTAATGGGGAATAGGCTGGCTTTATTCTTCCACATGTAGAGCAATCATGATCTTTGAAAGCCAGAAGTAGCTGGATGGCAGTCATCATGCCTCTAATTACACACCTGAGCTCCTACATATTTTCTCAATGTCATGCAGCTATCGCATGTGTTCAAAAAGGCAAACAAAAACAACTGTCATCATTGCTAACAACTAATTTTTTCTCTGCTTCTTTCATATAAATCTTCTCCAAAGAATGGAAAGGCTTACGAATTATAGCAATTTTCTTTTTATAATTAATTTTTCAATGATTAAGCATTTATTTTTATCAAGCATTTATGTATGTATTTGTGTACTTATTTATTTTTTAACAAATGTTCATAGTCAAACAAAACAAATTCCCATTGCTGGCCATGTTCAAAAATGTGTGTCAGGAAGCAGGTAGCATTCTTCACCATCAATCCTCTGGAATCATGGGCAAGCATTACATTTACAGCAATTTTCTAAAAATATCTCTATTATAGATTAAAGACGTCAGACAAAGGAGAAGCATAAACCATGTAACTCAATAATCCAGGGTTCCATAAATTAGAAAACACAAATTACTTAGGAAAACTATTTGATAAAAACTGCTAAGAAAACTGGAAAGTATTCTGGGAGATATTAGGCTTAGACCAACACCTTGAGCAATATTTCATAATACATTCTAAATGGATATGCTAGCTCAATAGTAAAGATCATATACTTCTCACAACTATGAATAGGAGATAGTCTTAACCAAATAAGAAAACAAGAGAGAGAGGCAATTTTGTGTGTGTGTGTGTGTGTGTGTGTGTGTGTGTGTGTGTGTGTGTGTGAGAGAGAGAGAGAGAGAGAGAGAGAGAGAGAGAGAGAGAGCTAATTACCTGAATAACTTCAGCACAGACAAAATAAATGCATCTAGGATAAGAAAGGATCAAATGAGAAAAAAAACGCCTTTGTATCAAATTTCTGGGTTTTTCTATCTTTCCTATGCTGGAATTCTAATTTTGATCAGCAAAGAAGGCTTGACCCACTTGTTTCCAGTCCAGGTCAGTTTGCCCCCTCTAATGCCACCTGTGGCTCCTTGCTCCCAGGGAGCATCATATTATTACTAGACTTAGTGCAGACACCTGATCAGCTTTAGCCCTATTGCAGCTCAGAACTCCTCAGCTCCAGTGATCCACCAACCTCAGCTTCTCCAGCAGCAAAGATTATAGGCATGTACCACCATACTTGGCCCAGTTCTTGGAATCATTATCATGATATGCCAAGATGGAAAACAAAATTTAAAAGCACCAATAAGTATATGATTTATTTTTTCCTGGCAAAAGACTTAAATTATCCAGTGGTTATTTAATTACTGGACAAATTTCACTAATATTACCTGTGCCCAATCAAAGAGTGAGTCAGTGACTCTATAATAATAAAGCCACATTAAGGAAGAGTAGGCATCATGTTAACAGGTCACCCAAGAAAAATAGGGGACAGCTGAATATGGAATTTTTTTAATGGAAAGCTAAAGTAGAACAGACAGGCATAGAAGGGTCAGTCATACTTTTAGGGTATGCTAAAAATTGGCCAAGAGTGATCCAATATAGCTGCTGACAACTGGGAAACAACTGTTGATGACTGAACATGCTGGCATGTGCTAGCAGCAGCAAAGCCACCCAATCTCTGCACTACCAAATAATACACACACACACAGCAAAAATGCCATCAGAACTTTAAACAAAAGGGAGTTGCCCTTCCACTACAATATAATGTGTGGCCAAAATAATTTGTGTAGCTTAGTCACATTTATACTTACAAAGACTATGTAAATTGTGAGGAATTAAAAAGAGCTACCATTCTGTCATTCTTACTTCTTGTCTAATACCTATATGCTTAAGCACTTAAAGTTAACACATATGTAAGTTCTGAGATGAACAATTTCCAATACAGAGAACTCAACTAAGAATGTTCTGCTACAACTCAAAAGTTTTAATTCCATAAAACAGATGCATTTCAATTTAACTTATTAAAAACAAACAACAAGATCAAAGCAGCTTAGTAGAAAGGAAAATGATTATTAAAACTCCCAGTCACAGCCTGAGATTGGGGACCAGCATAGGGTCCATTCTGCATTGTCTACAGACTGACTTCATGCAACAGTGGAAAATTCACATGTGACTGGGCTGTAATCAGGAGCGTCAGAGCTCAGTTCAGGGACCAGGAGCTGCCCAGACCAGCTACCATCCAGCTGGATGGGAAATATCTTCTACACTACAGTCCATCCGTGCAAAAACTCAATTTGAAAACATCCAGTAGATAAGTGATACTAGGAACACTTTTGATGAGCAGATTTCCAACACAATTCAACAATTCATTTAAAAAATAATTTTGTTTTTCCTCAGTTACATGTAAAGACAATTTTTAACATTCACTTTTTTTCTTTTTCTCTCTTTTTACTTTTTTAGTTTATATCATTCATTTCCACAAGATTTCTGAGTTACAAATTTTCTCCCCAATTTTCCCTACCCACCACCCTAAAACAGCTTTTCCACTGAATATCCCCTCCCCCAATCTGCTCTCTCCCATATCTTCCCCCATTCCCTCTTCAACTTTCCAGTAGGGCATAGTGGATCTCTATGAACCAATGCCTGTATATCTCATTTCCCAGTTACATGTAAAATATTAATAATATGTATATATTTTTAAACATTTGATTTTAAAACTTTGGATTCCAGATTCTTTCCCTTCCTCCCTTGTCATCCACCTTCACTGGGAAGATAAGCAATTCAATATAGGTTGTACATGAGTAGCTACACAAAACATTTCCATAGTGGATATATTGTGGAAGACTGACTATATTTCCCTCTATCCTATCCCACACCCCACTTGTTCTATTCTCTACTTTGATCCTTTCCCTTTTCCAAAATGGGTGCTTCCAACTTCCTTCTCGCCCAGCCTGCCCTCCCTTCCATTATCCCCTCTGTACTCTCCTGTAGGGTGAGATACCCTATTTAGTGTGTATGTCATTCCCTCCCTAAGCCAAATTCAATGAGAATAAGGTTGACGCATTCCCTTTTGCCTTCCTATTCTTCGCCTCCATTGTGACCATTTTTCTTTGCCTCTTCTATATGAGATTGTTTACCCCATTCTGTCTCTCCCCATCTGCTCTCATTATATTCCTCTCTCACCTCTTAATTTCATCTTTTAAGCATCATCCCTTTCTATTCAATTGGTCCTGTGCCCTCTATGTATACCTGTAGACATATATACACACACTCACATATGTATTCATACGCCCATATACCCTCATATATGTGTGTGTGTATGTATACATATACATACATACACACATATACACATTTCTATTCCCTTTAACTATTCTCATACTGATAAAAGTTCCATAAGTTACAATGATCATTTTTCCATGTAGGAATATTAATAGTTCAACTTTGATAAGTTCCTTATGATTTCTTTTCCCTGTTTACCTTCTCAAGCTTCTTGTATCTGAATGGCAATTTTTCTAGTCAACCATGGTTTTTTCATCAAGAATACTTGAAAGTCCTCTATTATACTAAATGACCATATTTTCCCCTGGAACATGATACTCAGTTTTGCTGAGTAGGTGATTCTTGGTTTTAATCCCAGCTCCTTTGACCTCCAAGCCCTTCAATCCTTCAATGTAGAAGCTGCCAGGTCCTGAGTTATCATGATTGTGTTTCCACAATATTGAAACTGTTTCTTCCTGGCTGCTTGTAATAAATTCTTTTTGATCTGGCAACTCCAGGACATGGCTATAATATTCCTAGGAGTTTTCTTTTTGGGATCTTTTTCAGGAGGTGATCAGTGGACTCTTTAAACCTTTATTTTGCCCTCTGGTTCTAAAACATCAGGGCAATTTTCCTTGAGAATTTCTTCAAAGATGATTTCTAGGTTCTTTTTTTGATCATGGCTTTCACGTAGTCCAATAATTTTTAAATTATCTCTCCTACATCTATTTTCCAGGTCAGTGGTTTTTTTTTCCAACGAGATATTTCACACTGCCTTCTCTTTTTTCATTTGTTTGGATCTGTTTAATAGTATCTTGATTTCTCATTAAGTCAATAGCTTCCATTTGCTCCAATCTAATTCTGAAGGAATGATTCTCTTCAGTGAGCTTTTGAGATTCTTTTTCCATCTGGCAAATTTAGCTTTTTAAGGCATTCTTCTCCTCATTGCCTTTTTGAGCCTCTTTTGCCATCTGAGTCAATTTTTTAAGGAGTTATTTTCTTCAGTCAGATGGTTGATTTTCATTTCATAATTTTCTTGCATTGTTCTCATTTGTCTTCTTAATTTTTCCTCTACTTCTCTTATTTGATTTTCAAAATCCTTTTTAAGCTCCTCTATGCCTGTAACGAGCTTATATTTTTCTTGGAAGCTTTTGGTGCAGGAGTTCTGACTTCATTGTCTTCCTCCTGCTCCATGCTTTGATCCTTTTTGTCCCCAAAATAGGAATGTAAAGTTGGGTTGCTCTGTTTACTTTGCTTCCTTTGCCTGCTCATGTTGCCAATCAATTACTTAACTTTTGGGCTTTTTGCCACAGTAGATCTCTGCTACCAGAAACGGGAGCTTTATCCCAAATCACTGGGGTTTTCGCAGCTGCTAGTGGTATTAGTTGGGTGCCCTCTCTAAAGCCTCCACATGCTCTGGCAAGCTGGTCACACACCTCAGGACCTCCACCCTAGAGAGCAATCTAGATCCAAGCAGGTTAAAGCAAGAGCAATTACCCCTCAGACTGGTTGCTTGGTCCCCCTACAATCTGCAGACCAGAAACTGAAGCTGCCACCTGGCGGCAGCTGCCCGGCTGCGGCACCTCAGCAGCTTCTCACCCCAGGGACAAAGGCCAGATCACACTCTTTCCCAGTTCCCAAAGTCCACAATGCACTGACCTCTCACTTTGTCCTTGGCATCTATAGGTTGATAATTCTGGAAACCACCACAATAGCTGGTGATCTGAAGTCCCTCCAGCCGGCAGCTGGTCAGGCTTCCCTGGGGCTAAGACCTCTGGCTGGAGGGGGGCTGGGGTTGGCTCCCAGAGTGCTGTGCTGGCCACTTGCTGCTGGCCTGTCCTCAGGAGGAGGTTAGCTTCTCTGTGTCATTTTGTGGGTTCTGTAGCTCCAAAGTTTGTCTAGAGTAATTTTTTAGATGAATTGGAGGAGGTGGGAGATGGAGTTGCGAGGAAGTCTTATTCGTTTTTTTTAAAACGAGTTCCAAATTTTTGCTCTCTCTCCCTTACCTCCCTCCTCCCTGAGACCTTACATAATTTGATATGTTATACACATTCAATCATGCAACACATATTACCAGATCAATCATCAATTCAACAATTTATTAAATATCTGCTGTTACAAATACTTGTGCTACATTTTAGTGGTTCAAAATAGTTAGGAAAAACAACAACCCTACAATATGCTGTCTACAAGAAAAACATATGAAACCATTGTATATAACAGGGTAAAGACTGGAGTAGAATATATTATGCTTCAGTTAAAGTAAAAAAAGCAGGGGTAGCAATCCTTATATCAGATAAAGCAAAAGCAAAATTAGATCTAATTAAAAGCATCTAATAAAAAGAAACTATATCCTGCTAAAAGGCACCATCAAGAATGAAGCAACATCATTACTTAACATATATGCACCAAGCAGTATAGCATCCAAATCCTCTAAATCAAGGGACTTAGAGGAAGAAAGAGATAGCAAAATGATACTAGTGGGGGATCTCAATCTCCGCCTTTCTGAACCTGATAAATCTAACCTCAAAATAAACAAGAAAGAAGTTAAGGAGGCAAATAGAATTTTAGAGAGGCTAGACATAATAGATCCCTGGAGAAAACGAAATGGGGATAAAAAGGAACATATAGA